>JAAGEH010002057.1:0-28025 GCA_011751065.1 Lasiurus cinereus
CTTCCTCCACATGAGCCAGTGCTGGCTTCTGGCCAGGACAAGACTTCCAGTCAGAGAACAGTGCACCTTAGAACGGATCTCCCACGTAACCCGAAGACCTACTGTATTGCCTTCAGGACCAACCACAAGACTAGGCACCTAGCAAGTATGTGACAAAGTATGTGGCTGATGAACTTGTTTCCTTTGTTTTTTCAGGGATGGGGAGCAGGCGTCATGCATGCTGCCAAACGCATAGGACATGCTCAATACTTCTCTCTGAATAAATAGTTTGTATTCTGTGTCGCCAGGCTCTACTACTGCAGGCCAGAGAATTTGCTAAGTGGATGGAGAAAACTCAACCGTGTATGCTAACGGGAAAAGACAATCACCGGAGCACTAAAACCCTCCAAGGGGCTCGCTGTCAGGCGGGGACTATCATGCGTGCATGGAGGCACCAGCTCAGTAACAGGCACACATGCAGCTTTAGGAAGGCTACATGGAGACACGAGGGTTTTCTAATGCAGCTGGTGTACAGGGCTCAGAGCTGCAGAGCAGCGCTCAGCAAACTCACTCTGTGGGCCCACTCCAGCTCGCCACCCATTTTTGTTTTTGTTAATCCTGACCCAAGGATATTTTTTTCACTGATTTTTAGAGAGAGTGGAAGGGGTTACAAGAGGGTCAGAGAGAGGGAGAAACATCAATGTGGGAGGCACAATAATTGGATGCCTCATGCACATGCCCTGACAAGACTGGTGGATCAAGCCTGCAACTGAGGTTCCTGCCCTAGACTGGACTACAACTTGAGACACTTCAGTCCATGGGCTGGTGCTCTAACCACTGAGACAAGACGGCTAGGACTGGTCATTCATTTTTGTATGGCCTGAGAGCTAATAAGTCTTTACATTTTTTAAATGACTAAAACAAAATATTTTTGAAGAATAGTTTTTGTTTTGTTTTGTTTTGTTTGTGTGTGAAACCTCTATAGAATTGAAAGAGACAATGTCCATAAGTATAGTGTTATTGGAGCACAGCCTTGCCCTTTTATTGACAGAGGGCCTAGGACCGCCTCCTGTCTAGCAGCAGCATAGAGGCACTGCAACAGAGACTGCATGGCTTAAACCCTCCACGTTGGTATTTCTGCCCACTCCCTTTACAGATGGAGAGAACAGCAGACCACCAGCACTGTCACTTCCTGGTTAGTGTTTATGTCCCCCATTCAGGCAGCTCTGCAGCCAGGTTGCGCCAGCCCCACCCCATCCCTCTCTGGGACTTTGCTGTCCAGGTCTCCCCTCTGTTCCAGGTCCATCTGAGAGGCAAGTGAGGAAACAGCGCTCCCGGGCCACACACAGCATAGGGGGAGCCCGGTCACACCCCTCCAGCAACCCTCCAGGGTGACCGTCCTCTGCTCCAGGGGCACAGGACCCCCCAGGCCTGGGGCTGGGACCTCCTCTTCTGTATGCCTCCTGATGGAGAGGCCCATTTTGGGTGGCCAGTACTCTTGGTGGCTGAGGGTACTATGTCCTGGGGTGCTGGCATCATGGGCGAGGCAGAGTGCTGTGTCCCTGCTGGGCATCAGGTCATCACTGCAGAAGCTCTCAGGTCTGCGGTGGAGTGGGCCGGGTTGGAGGAACCTGGTGTCAGGGAGAGGGGACACAAAGGGACACATGTCAGTCTCTGACTCTCGCTCACCTGCCGCCAGTAGGCTCTGAGCTGTTTCCAGCTCACGGAACACAGGGAACCCTGCTGGGGAACCCAGAGCATACTTCTCCCAGGCTGGTAATGGGGATATAAGGACATGCTGGAATTCTCTAAAAGTTCACAGTGGAGTTTAAAAACAAAATAAGGTGAGAGGAAAGTACAGAGCTTCTGCTAAAGCTGAAAAGCAACAGCTGTAAATCACTACACACCTTAGCCCTTGGGACAGAGCAAACAGCCCATTCTCTGCACCATTAACAAGCTTAAACACCGTAAAAGAATCACATTCACCCTTTGTCCTCTGACCACGATGGACCGGAACTCTCCGCCCTGTCCCCATCTAGAAGCTGCAGGAACTCAGTCTTTGAGGATCGGTGGCTCGCCCAGGTGCCCAGAGCTGGTCAGTGAGGAGAAGGGAAACAGCACTGAACCCCAATTCGTGAAAACTCCCAGGCCTGAGCCTGAAATGGCATGATATGTCCTATGGAGGCAAATCCATTAAACTTTAAAGAACTTGCTAATCGTCTTCTTTAAATCACACAGATAACACCAAGCCTGGCGCGGAGATCCAGGGCACTGAAAAGTGCCCAGAAGGAAGGCCGACTTACCCTTCAGGCCTCAAGGTAACCTGTCACTGGACACATCCCTGAGGCTCTCTAAGCTGCCTGGCAGGGACCCTAATAGGAAAGGACCACCCTGAACCGAAAGGACCCCTGACTCATTCTAGCCCCCAGACTAAGCCATCCAGTATGCAAATGAGGACTGAATAGAGCAATTCTGCCACAGCTCAGGGAGCTCCCTCAGAAGGACAGACCTGGATTCTGGAGACACCCCAGGAGGGGTCCCACCTTCCCTGAGCACCAGGCCCCGTGCGCAGTGGGCTTGGGCTGTGTGGGATGACAGCCTGTGCTTCTGTGTCTGTGAGGTCTGGGCTGGGGCTCAAACAATGTTGTTAACAAAGGAAATTTCTTGCAGAAACTCAGGTGTAGGCCAAATAGGGCAGCTCTGGGAAAGTAAAGGGTTGGAGGGGTGAGGAGCCCACTCTTAGGACACATGGAGCTTTCTAGACACGAGAAAACACCCTGCCTAGACCAGGACAGTGGCATCTGGTATAAGTAGGAGCCAGAACAGGGCAGAGTGTGCACCCGTGTGTGCACAATGAAGCCTGTGCCTGCTCCAGACTCCAATTCTCTTTGGTGGTCTCAGGGGGCGGGTGTTGGGGTCTCAGGAGGAAAGAACATGCTGGCTTTCCGAGACTGTTTGCTGTTCTTCAGCTCCTTCTCCTTTTGGTCTCAAATGGACAGCTGCCCCAAAGGGAAAAGAAATGGATCTCACGGTGCCAAGTGTGGGGCAAGTTCCCTCCTGGTCCACGCCCCCAGCAAATGCAGTCCCATGGCCCCGCCTCGTGTATCATCAACACTTGTTGCGCTGCAAAGTCACAGTTGGGGACAGAGATTGTGTGCCCGTCTTCCCTGCACACAACTGAGGATGAGCTGAACTGCACTGAGAACCTGGGACACACTAGGAGTGGCTCTGCTTTTGCCCCTCCATGTAGTCTGCTCTGGACTCACTGGGGCACAGGGCGCACAGTTCCCCAGCCCTGGCATGCTCCCCAATTAGCAGGCATCAGAAAAAGCCCGTTAGCAGTGGGGTTTAAGGTGAGCCAAACAGTACTTGGTTTCTGTGAAGAGCACAGAAGCAGAACCAGCCTCCTCTTTGAGAAGGAAAACCTTGAACAAAAACATCCACCTTTCTCTTGGAAAGGGACATGTCAGTGAAAGGCAACTGTGATACAGATCAGCGGGCTCCAAACCCTCCTTCCATTCAGGTCCTGCACTGCCCACCCCTTCGCCTTGTCTCTTGATAAGAGAAGCTCCAGGAATCAGAACACTTAGGAACATGATCCTTTTCCTCAGTTGATTTGGCATAAATCTGGCCCCTTGGTGATACTTCCAAGAGCGGTACCCGACTCCTCCTGTCGTGTTTCCCTCCACCCAGTGTGAAGATGCGAGTGCTGTAGGGTGTCCCACTGTTCCCCACAGAGCCTCTCTGTGCCCATAAATTGTAAGAGTCCATGCCAACACCATGGAGGGAGGAGACAATGCTCACTCTTACCCTTATTGTTGGATATTGCAGAAACTGAACCGAATGGAAACTCAGTTTTCATTTTAATTAAAATGATAGCATCCCATCCTTCTAGGATTTAGTTTTTCAGAAACTATAAAAACCCCAAGCTACTGTTAATGTTTCAAAAGGCTGATATCATTCACTGATTCCCATCTGCAGAAATTTACTGTACACCGACAGGAGATGGCATGTGTTTCCACCAATTTCTAAGTGAAATTTACAACTGGGAGCTGCTCTAGGCAACTAAAATCCAGGTGAGGAAGGTGAGGCCTTTCTGCAATCAGTGAACTGTGCCTGGGCCACTAGACCTTCCTGCTAGCAGGGGAGTCAGAACCTCCAGAAGTAGTGATTCCCCTTCACTGGAGAGATTTAAGGAGAATCTGCATGCTTAGGACCATAGGGGAGGCAGGGAAGGAGTGTTGAGGAACAGTGGGTCCCCATTCCCGCTTCAGCATATCACCTCCATGTTCACCTCCTGTGTGGGGGGGGTCTTGCACACAGGCCTTAGCTTGTAACAACAACAACAACAACAACAACAACAACAACAACAACAACAAACACTGTGGATGGAAACAGGTGTGAAAAACCAGGCTGAAGGGCACCACTCACTGCCCACTCTCTGTGCTGCCTGCAGTTGGGAACTCCAGCTCCAGGGACTGCACACAGGGGCTGGTCATCTGAATTCTAGCCCACAGAGAACACAAGGCTGGAGAGTCAGAGGACCTGGAACATCCACGGGGAATCCTGGGCCTTTTTCGAGACAACCACCTCTGACTCTGGCCTAGCCCCTGAGTCCTGGTGGTGTCCAGCTCCTGGAGGAGGGAGGGATGGGTGGACCATGCCCTTAGGAAGCACGTACCTGCATGTCCTATCTCTCCCCTGTTTCTCCTGCTGGGACAGCCTCACATTCGGGACTCTATCTGACTTAACTTCAAATCACACTTCCACCTGAGCAATGACTGGGACTCTGAAGGGCAGCAGTTTCCTGGCCTAAGGGCCATGCAGCAAAGGCAGCTGATACTTAGTATCCCAAGAGCCCCTTCCCCGTTCCAGGGCCAGCTGCACCCAAAGCAGGGACCTGAGAGCAATTCTCTCCCAGGGGCCTGGGCTCTCCAGGGGTTAGAGGAAGGAAAAGGAAAGAACCACCATCTGAGGGAGGATGCGGGCTCCCTAGAGATTGAACCTACACCAGCAGCTTTTCCCAGCAACATCCAGAATCCTTGGGCCACCAGTCACTGCTCTTCCCCAAGAAGGACTAAGATGCCCTGTGCCTCAGGCATGCCAGCTGCTCTCTGACAGCAGCCCTGGACCCCCTCCAAACTGACACCAGGGTCTGCATTCTACAGACAGTTTTAGATCAACCTGAGCGGAAAGCCCTGGGCTGCCAGGGAATCGCTGTGTCAGTGCTGGGTGTGCAGTGTGAGGGGAACCTTGGGCAGGGACTGTAGGCTTCTGAATAGGCCTGAGCTCTGGCTCAGGGTCAGATCCAGGCTGAGATTGCCTGAGGGTTAGCCTGGAGGGGCAGGCCTGGAGCCACACAGGCCACTGTCAGACCCAGGGGAGGTGGTGCTCCTGGCTCCTGCTGGAGCCCAGGCAAGGCTTCTGCTCTGCAGAGACCAGAAGACCCGGCCTATTGCTGAGAGCCCACAAGGGATGTGGAGCAAGCCAGCCTCAGCCCTACAGGGCACTGCACCCCGGATACCCAACGGTCAGTGGTTGCCATTTCAGTGTCTGGCCAGAAGCACAGAGGGACTGCCTCCTGCCCTGTGCTCACTCGCCTCATCTTCTCCCAGGGGTGCTTCTGCTTTGTAAACAAAGGGCCAAATCCTGAAGCTGCCCCAGGCATCCTTGAAAGCAGGGATCCTGCCTGTCCTTGCTGGGCTTGTCAAACCATGGTTTTGCATGCCATAGATTCCAGGGTCCTGTGGGAGGAAAGATTATAAAAATCAGAACCCCTTCTCTTCTCAGGTTCTCACACCCCCAGGACAGTCATTTCCAGCTCTTTCTGCTGTTCTCAGATACTTCATCTCCAGGTTAGAAGCAGAATGTCTTATTAAGTTTTAAGCTTTATTTCTCCCCTTTCTGTTGCATATTTTAAATTTTTGAGTGCTCTTTCCTAGATGCTTCTTTTCATAGCACCCTGGTCTGTCTGTTTTCACCGTGCAGAGTGGCTCACTCTGAGGTCATGAGGGGGGCATTTTAAAGTTTGTGTCTCTGTGCCTAATGCCCGCTGACTCTGTTGCTCTCACATTGGTGTGTCTCTGGCGCTCCTCAGGTGTCCGCACACCCTGACCTCTCATGGGCTCCCCCTGGCAAGATGTGACCTGACTGCTCTGCTGCAATGTCTCCCACTAATCAGATGCCTTGAAAGGGATGTAACATCCCATGTAAGGTGCCAGCATGCATGGCTACTGGCATTTGGGGGACATCCAACCTGTCCATCTGTTCTGAATCCCCTTGTTTTTCCATCTAGGACACCTGCCCTCCACTCCATGGACCAGCCTCCAGTGCAGGGACCCTGTCAAGTCTCCTCCCAGCGTTGCCTGATTGTAGCCCAAACGCTGATTCATCTCCTTTCGGGTGCCACCAATTCCTGAACAATGGTTTGTGTCCCAGGGTTCAGGCCCAGGGCTCTAGATGGCAAAGCTGTAGGTGGAGCCCAGCTCTGAACCTGTGTCTATAGAATACCAAACTTGTCCACAGCTTCACACACCTGCTGACCACCTCTAGGTCTTGAGAGCCGCCTCCTGCCCCTGTGAACCAGGGTCTTTGGGAAGGATCTCGCACTAAGATGCTCATCCCTCTTGGTTCTAGAGGGACCCGTGACTCACTGTAGGTGGGGCCTGGGTGCGGGGAGGTGGAGGTAGAGCTTGAAAGAACCATAGTGATGGCTGAGGATGAACAGGCCCCAGAGTGGGCTCTGATGGCCGGGGCTTAGTGGCTGGTTCAGTGAAGGCATCTGTGCGCTCAAGGGTACTTCTGGGTGGGGCCACTCCCTTTGGTATAATGTTCCCAGAGCCTGGATTAGAGAAGGACAGTGATAAACGGGGCTGCAAAATCCCATGCCAAGGTGGGGCAATCACACTGTGGGCTAGAAGCAGAGGCAGCAGGGCCCAGGGAGCCCATGGACAAGAGCTGAGCTGTGTGCCTTTTGGACTGGGGTCTAAAAGGAGGCTCTGGCAATAGCCTGAGCTGGAGGCCCTGGGAGACTGTCCCTGGCTCTAGGGAGAAAATAAAGGATGAGCTCATGAGGCAACACATTATGTACTTGTCCACCTGCCATGTCACTCAATCTCTTGATTTAAGAAGACCTGGCCTATGACTGCTCAGGACCACTCCTGACCTGTCCAGGCCCTCAAGGTCCAGCATGTGCACCTTGCCAACAGGCTTCCCTTATGACTTCAGAAAGAAGTTCATTGTCACCGCCAAGTTCACAGTCATTTGTTTAAGAAGTTTTCATATCTACATGGTGACTTTGACTCAAGAAAGATTTTTACCTTCCATTGTTTACAATGTCTGAATGTTCTACTGTGAACATATACTTTTCGCAAAGTTAAATAAACTCTCAATAAAAACAACAACAACATCGAGGGGGGGGGGAACACTCCTAAAAGATCTTCAACTACGTCCTAGTAGGAGAGAGGATGGGCTCTGCAAATACAAGTGAAAAAAAAAATGAATGTGGTTGGAATTCCTGGGAGCATCAGGACAAGGCTGTTTTGCACAGCATCCCATTCCAGGCAGCTGGAGGGCAATGGACCCAGAGCCACGCCTACTGTGGGGATTTGGGCCCCTCCACACTCTCCCAGGACCTGACCCCCTACCCCTCAGCCACCCAGTGTTTGGACTCATGGGGAAGTTATAAGCACCCAAGCCTTGCAAATTTAAATCAAGAGATAATTTGGATTCTGAAGGATAACCTTGATGAGAAGCAAGAATCAAATCTGGTGGGATGAATCGGGCAGGCTTCCACTGCGTGAAGTCAGCGTGAGGAGGAGCAGAGAGGCAGAGGTGCCAGACAGCAGCCAGGGCAGAGTTTACGTTTCCAACAGCAGCTGGGCAGACAGGAGAGGGACCAGCACGTGGCAGCCCAGGAATCAGAGTGGTGCATGCCACAAAGTCAGTGCCACTTCAACAGAGAGGAACATTGCAGAAGTCACCTGTTTACTTTTATTATGACCTTGTGTTTATACTGACATTGGTTTTCCACTCACAGTATGGAAAATATTTTAAATCTTCCCTCTTAAAATAAAGTGGAAAGGGCAAGTCGATTCAAGGGAAAGTCTGTATTAAGCATACTTGTGATGTAGACTTTTCAAAATCATGGAGATGGTACGAGGATGGCTAAAGATAGAAAACAATGCAATAGCTAAAGGCCTCTGTGGACCAGCGCTCCCAGCTGATGGTGACTGTGAGATGATCCTGTTGGTCCACTGCTGCTCTGGCAGCAGCATCCAAGACATCAGAGGACCTCAGCTCGGTCCTAAAAGGTCACTCTGGGCTGAACCCTGGTTCGGTAACACTGATCCAATTACTTAAGATGCTGAGTGGAGCTGTAAATTCTTCAAAATACAGATCACATCTAAAATGGGACTGCTCCACAAAAGCCAAGATTCTGTGCTCTGGCACAGGAAGTGGAGAAAAGGGCAGCAGATTTAAAGTTAGCTGCCCAAAAACGAGTCTTTAAAAAGTCTCACTTGACAGGGACCATAGAGTTTTGGGAACCTAGGGTCCACTGATGAGTTTTGTGCTGCACAAGGGCATGGTCTCCAAGCTTGCAGGTGCAAGAGATGGTGCAGCACTGGGCCCCAGACTCACTTAGTATGGACACCCTGGCCCAGGGACCTAGGCGTGGATGCACCGAGGCTCCTCTCACTCTGGCTGCCTGGAGTACTGTCCAGAGGCTGTGACATTTCGTCTCTTCTAAAGTCAGAATCCATGTTGGGTACTTTAAGCTTGGCTTGGAATATGGGTCAGGAGGAAGGGTCCACTATGGTTCTTCTGGACTTTAGCTACTGTTTTTCTGTTTATTTGCTTGTTTGAATTTCAGGCATGAAGGAGGGTACATCTTGAAGATACTGCTGAAGGGAAGGGATTAGGAATCCCCAGTGTCTGAGAAAGGGAAGGGTCAGTCAGAGGAAGAACAGAACCGCAGGCATGTTGAAGAGAAAGCCTGGCGGGCCAATGGAGACTAGGCCTTGTCCCCACTTCCGCTTCTCCAAAAGCGATTCTTTTTGTGCTGAGGCGCTAAATTTTTGTCCCCTGGGTAACCCAAGAGAGGAAGGAGAAACAAAACAAAATGGCAAATAAATGAAATGAGTAATAACAAATAACTACGTTAGCTAAATGTTCTTGGGAGATCAGAGTCCTGTCCTGCCCAGGAGAGTTGGAAACAATTCCCATGGCACAACCAGAATCAGGACTTGGTGAACCATTATTCATGACTCCACTTAATTTGGTGGAATCCTTGTGTCAACGCTTTACTTAGCACTTGAGGATTCTACTAGGTATACCAGTTCATAATGTGGCTTTTTTTCCCCCAATAGATAGAGTGATACATATGTTGATATATATGGGATTTGATATATATATGCTATTTTATTTTGTATGGACAGCAAGCTTCAAAACTTCATATATCAAATTTGCTGAAGGTGTAAACATAGGGTAGAAAGTTTACGTTTAAAAATGCTGAATTTCGTGCCAAAATAAGAGCATTTGTGGGAAGTTTTAATTCATTACTTTATTTTGAAGATAAGTGCTGCTGAACACTTCAGAAGCTTATGGTGAACATGCTCCATCTCAAGATATTTGTGAACGCTGGTTTAAACACTTTCAAAGAGATGATTTTGATGTGAAAGACAAAGAACATCCAGGTCAACCAAAAAAGTTTGAAGACCAACCATTACAAGCATTATTGGATGAAGATGCATGTCAAACTCAAAAACAACTTGCAGGAAGATTAAATGTTGCTCAGCAAATAATTTCTGATCATTTACAAGCAATAGGAAAGATTTTAAAGGAAGGAAAGTGGGTGCCACATCAACTGAACAAAAGGCAAATGGAAAATCAAAAAGTTCATCAGTAAAATGTTGCTACAATGACACCAAAGAAAGTCTTTTTTGCATGGAGCTGTGACTGGTGATCAAAAGTAGATTTATTTTGAGAATTCCAAATACACATAATCACGGGTTCATCCAGGTCAACCATCAACATGGACTGCAAGGCCAAATTGCTTCGGAAAGAAGACAATGCTCTGCATTTGGTAGGATCAGGAAGGTGTGGTGCATTATGAGTTTCTAAGACCAGGTGAAACCATTAGTACTGATTGCTAAGGACAACAAATAATCAATTTGAACCACTCTTTGATCGTGAAATGACCAGGATGTGCCAGAAGACACGGAAAAGTAATTTTGCTTCATGATAACATACCATCACACACTTCAAAACCAGTTAAAGACACATTAAAAGATCTTGCCTGGGAAGTATGAACCCACCCACTGTATTCACCAGACCTTGCTCCTTCAGATTAGCAGTTGCTCCAATGAATGGCACATGCACTTTCTGAGCAGCACTTCAAAACAAGAAAAAGTGGAAAATTGGGTCTCTGAATGGTTTGTCTCAAAACAAGAAAAGTTCTATTGGGAAGATATCCAAAAAATTACCTTAAAGATGGGGAAATGTGTAGCTAGCGATGAATGTTAATTTGAATAAACCACTTTTGATATTCCTCTTGAAATGATTTTGTATTTTTTATTACAAAATGTGCATTATTAACCGGCATACCTAGTATATCGCTCTAGGAGCGGACACCTTAGACTATTTTTCGATTTCAATGTGTTAAATTATTAAATAAGAATTTTCATTAGTTTAGGAGTCAGTTTTTCTTACTCCTCCACCCTAACGACAAGCTCCCTGACAACTTGGTTCACACACAACTAACTCCTGCTCCTGTTCAAAGACCTTGGGGCACTTCCTGTGATGCTTCTGGCTGCTGCAAAAGGATAGAGTACCTGAGCTGCTCACTGATAATCCTTGTACATCTCAAAAGCCTCTCGTGAAAGGATGAGTTTGAAATACCTCTTTTTCATACCCAAACACTGTCAACATCAAGCATTATTCCCATTTAGATCACTATGCATCCTCTCCTGCAAATCTACACTTCGTGACCTTTGAATTATGGAGTCTTATCAGAGCAGACTATTGGCCTAACGTCCTGAAAATGTCATGTACTTGAGCATAACTGGTGTATCTGTTTTCTGGTTTAGGATTCAAGTCCATAGCAGGACCCCCGTTATTTCTCTGGTGGCCACAGCTCACACCATCGGAAAAAGGACCCACTATGCAATGCTGATTCCCCAGGCTTGGTCAGCACCTTCAGGGACCAAAGCAGCTTTAACTGCAGGCAGTGCTCATAGTGGTTAAGGGTTCAGGCTTCATAATCTGTCAGACCCGAGTTCAGATATCGACTCAACTCCTTATTCTCTGGGGAAGTGCTTAACCTTGTCCAGCCTCACTTTCCCAGCCATGCAAAGGGGATAGGAATTGTGCCTGCCTCACATGGCAGTTGGAACTAAAGGAGACACGTAAAGTGTGAAACTAGCTAAAGGGTGTTGAGCCCAGAAAGAGCACCCATTACATGGCTGCCATTACTAATATCTACCACTGACCTGCTCATTCATGGATCCAAACAGTTGTTTGTTTTGTTAATCCCCACCTGAGGATATATTTTTTTTCAGGGAGAGTGGAAGGGAGGGGCAGTCAGAGAGAGAAACATCTATGTGAGAGAGACACATCAATTGGGTGCCACCCACACACCTCGACCGGGCGGGGCTTTGAGCCTGCTACTGAGATACGTGCCCTTGACCGGAATCAAACCCTGGACTCTTTAGTCTGAGGGCCAACACTCTAACCACTGAGACAAACTGGCCAGGGCAGCCAAGCATCTTTTTTTCTGAAAGTTCTGCTAGCTCAGTTAGGCTGATTATTGTTAATTAAATCAACTTAGTCAAGAACACAATTGTAGGTGGTGAATGTAAAAACAATTATGTAGCCTGAATGAAAACCCGAGGCAACAGATGTCTCTAGATCAATGTTAATAAGCTTCAATATTATTTGCCTGCATGTGAGCATTTTACTTAATCAATTCCTGCAAAGACTGGAAATGCAAGCAAGAGTCCCAAACCTGGTATGGATGTGTGTGCACACTTCGTTTTTTTTGTGTGTGTGTGTTTCGAGGGATACACCAGGACCTGCAGTGGTGATTGTCACCCAGAAAGGCGTGTGCACAAGTCACACTCAGAAGGCACTAGTCACGGACCCTTGGTGCTATCACGGCCGCCCCTGAGAGGGCCGAGGCCCCGACATGGGCTGGTCTCAGGAAGTCCTGGTGTCCTTCATAAAATTTAAATTCTCAGGGAGCACGTTTGGCAGTCTTATAGTTAAGTCAAGTAAGACATGATATTTAAAAGTAAACTTGAAAATTAAACCATGCTTAAGGCAAGTAAGATGCACTTTCCCCCTCTCCCAAACCTTAACTTCCCTGAAATCAGGATGCAGCTTTGAGCCTGTCTCACAGTCACTGTCGGCCAGGTGGCAATTCTGACAAATCGTCACTGCCACAACCCATTTATCTTGTTTATATGTGAGCACCCTTGTCCTGACAGCCTCTTAGATGAAATATATACAGCACATGCAACTAAAATCCAATTCAGAACCTAAGGCAACTCCACACAACAACCCTGAATGATGAGTACATGGTGGCAGGACTCAAGGCCAGATCAGGTTGGAAAAGAAAATCCGACCAGCTTTTCAAAGAGACAGAACCATCAGAGCCACAGGAGGCCTTGCTGGAAACCTTGCTGCTGTCCATTACCCGCTAAGTGCACTGCGGAGCTCCCTACAGAAACAGCCTATTGTAGGCCTGGAGGAAACCCAGAACCCCACACACATCCGCAGTGGAGCTTGTCTCTGCGGCAACTGTGTGGACATCAGCTCTGGATATTCGAGTCCCTCTCACAGCATCCATGATGTGTGAGGCTTCTCATGCCTAAAGGCCCTGAATTGTTCTGGGATGAAAGTGCAGCAACACTGATGGGATTTGCATTGTCTACTTGAGTGTTCATATACCTCAAGAAGCAGATGTGCGTGTGTGGAGCACGCCCCTTCAGGCTCCTACACACACACACACACACACACACACACACACACACACACACACGTGCACAACAGTATGCAGTCTCCTTGGTTCTCCTGAGGGCGACCTGAGATCCTCCCCTTCACTTCCTGCCTGCAGCCAGGTCCTTTCCTCCTACCTTTTCCCTTGAGCCCCCTGGGGGCATCTTGTTCTTCTGTCCACTTTGAGCAGCATGGGGTGGCGTCCAGGGGCTCCAGCTGCATTTGAAGAGGCTGAGAAGTACTGGGCGAGGCCTGGTCTGGTCGTTCTCCAGAACCCCCTTTCTTTCTTTTCATGAATTTTATAATGGTTTTGCTAATCCAGTGCTTCTTCCTGTAAGAGGAAGGTTTTTAGGACACAGCCCACCCTCACTGTCCCTTCAGCAGGTCCCTGGGTGCCCTACACGAGCTGGGATTTCCATCACCAGCCTGGGAAGGTAGCAATTAATCTGGTTCAGAATGAGGGTGCTCTTCGCCATCACCACGCTCATCCCACATGGGGCTCAGGAGGTGGCAAACACTGTGCAGTTAATTCGCACAGATACAGGGATGGCGAAGCCTTCCTCATGGCAGGAACCCACACTAGCCCCTCGGGAAAACAGAACTTCCAACCAGCTCTTAGCTCTTGATTCCTGGGCCAAGTGCAGGAAGCAGTGCTGTGCTGACCGAATCATGCTGGTTGGCAAAATTTCACCAAAATGCCATTTTCAGAAAGGGTCAGAGACCTCTTCATTTTCTACTAGAGTTAATAATACATGGAATAGGCTGGTATATTCTGCCCATTCCCGGCATTGAGGAATCTGGGTGAGGGGAAGAGGGCAGGAGAGTGGGCAAGTAGAAAGAGTGAGCCCTGGCTGGGAACCTGGTGGTTGGAGCATCAGCCTGAGCACTGAAGGGTGATGGGTTTGATTCCACATCAAGGGCACATACCTGGGTTGCAGTTTGGATCCCCGGCCCCGGTCGAGATGTGTGCAGATGGAAACCAATTGAAGATGTGTCTCTTCTCTCTCTCTCTCTCTCTCTCTCTCTCTCTCTCTCTCTCTCTCCCCTTTCTCACTCCCCCCCCCCGGCTCTCTTCCCACCCCTCACTCTCCCCGCCCCTCTCTCCGCTACCCACCTCATCTCCCTACCTCCCGTCTACTCTCTCTAAAAATCAATGGAAAAATATCCTCAGGTGAGGTTTAAAAAATAAGTAAATAAATGAAAACAGTGAATGTAAAGGTAATACATTGCAGTTAACAGGAAATGAGGCATTCTAATGTAAGAAGGACCACAGTTGAGTTCTGATCCTGCTCTGCCCTGAAACAGCATTGTGCTTATACAAGCTACTCTATTTCCTTATCGGTGCCTCAATTCCCCTGCCAACGGAAGGGTCAGACAGAATTCTGTGGTTCTGTGATTTCCACAGAGAGGCCCTGCTGGATTCATGATGATTTGACCTCAAGGCTGGGCTGGGACAGGATAATGGGAAGGTCCAGCTCCTGGGGTCAGGTCCGGGCCCAGGGGAAGCCCTGCTGGACAGAGGCCAGCAGTCTCAGGGACCCAGCCGGCCCACCACCAGGGCTGCTGCTCTCTGCAGAAGGGAACGTGTTTGTGAACCTGCCCTGGGGGGTCCAGTGAACCCAGAGGAATGGAGATCTGAACTAAAGGTTCTGGTGCTTAAAGAGTGGGGTGCTGGTCCAGACATCTGATCTAAGCTTCTTCTCCAAAACAGAAACATAGTTTTCTAGGTCCTGCAATCTTGAGATCAAACCTGATACACTGCTTTAGTGGCTCTAAAAGCCCAGACTCTCTGCCCCTTAAACAGGCTCCTGGGCAGCTGGCATTCACCATCCCGAATAGGATAACCCTGAGTACGATCTTGAGGGTGGGACCGAAAGAAACTCTAAATTCTTTCCATGCTGGGAGGGACCTGCACACAGGACAGCTGCCATTCAGTGGAAGGGACTGGCCCAACAAACTGGTCACTGCTCTAGATGCTACAGCTTTCCCTACTGATGAAAGAGCACGCATCTCTTCCGTGTGTAAGTTACTGACGCTTAGAGCAACTCACTTCTTTGGCGCTGGATCAAGGAACTTGTTCTCAGCTATGCTTTGTTCTTCCAGGTTTTCATTTGGTTTCTGTGAAGCATTTCCTTTGTCTCTAACAGAGGAGAGAGAAAAACAATCTGTTTTTTTTTTTTTTTAAATAAAACACATGAATTGATTCATCAGCCCCGCCTAGCACCTGGCCCAGGAGGTTCCAGTGTGTTTCTGGGAGTCAGACATCACGGTGCTCATGGACATCGTGACCACCAAGTTGGGAATATGGGGGTGGAAGCAGATGACGTGGGTCCAGGTACCCTAGCATATCGAGGGGACTGGCTGAACACCTAGGATCAGGCTGTATGTCACCTCAGGAGAGCAGGCCCCAAACCATCTGAAACTCAAGATGGGAAACCTCGAGGATTCCGGCCCGGTCAGCTCAGGACCTTGGGCACGGGGGCTGGACTAGCTCCTGGGGGTGCAGACCAAGGATGCCTTTAGTGGTGGTAGGGGTCTGCCCTCCTTGTGTTAGGCGGGCATCAGGTGAAAAAGGTCAGTTTAGCAAAGTCAGACCTCCAAACTGGACTTCTGCTCCCACTTCCAGGGAAGCAAACTCAAAGCCTTTCGGGGGCCAGACAGAGAAGATAAGGAGCAGAGCAGCTTGGGAGGACCGGAAGGGGGGCGTCGAGCCTGTGGTGAGGCTGAGCGCATGGTGCTACATGGGACCTAACGCAGGACCTGCAAATGGAGTGCTGCTCTCCCTTTGGGGGAGCTTCTGATTGCTTTTCCCGAAGGATCCAGAAGCCCTGGCTCTGAAGCAAAATCTCTTAATTTCTAAATGTGGGAAGTCAGTTCACATTTTCAAAAACTCAGAAAGGACTAGAGAGATTCCTCTTAAACCTTGGGCTGCCAGAGGGCACCGCTGCTCCTGGGAGAGGGAGCTTGGCCTTCCTGAAGCAGATGGCATGGCATGCTTTCGTTCTGTGTGTCTAGGAGCCGTGCACACAATGCTCACTGTACAGCATCCCCCACTGGGCCACCGGCTTTGGTCTGCTTCCTGCCTCTCCTCACAGATGTGGCCATGACAGTCCAGACCCCTGCGTTCCTTACTTGAAAGTGAGCCCTCAGCATCAAGGCAGCTGCTCAGGCTCCTTCGGTCATAAGGTGCCCAGGCCCCACCTAATCTGAGGGCTTTCCTGCGAGTTCACCGCGAAGTGAGCCCCTGTGAAAAGTGATTGCATGCAAACCACTGAGCCTTTGGCCCTGACCTGCTCTGCTCGTAGCGCCCTTGGCTCGGCCTCTGTTATTCTGTGTTATTCTCTTTCCACAGCCGTCCCCCAGCCGCAGAAACTCATGGCCCAGCTATCCTAGGGTTGGGGAAGACTGGGCTCAGAGCAGGCTCAGGAAGCCTGGCCACTCACTCCCTGGTCTCCTGCAGACACTTTTTATTGCAAAACCATCATCAGATCATCCCCCAGGGTACCAGATCCCCACTCTTCTAGTTTGCACCTGCCCAACCTCTGCTGGTAATCTTTACCAGCTGCGTTATAGAGAGCCAATTTCAGGCTACAAACTTGCAGTTCTACTCCAAAACTGCAGTGCGGTTTTCCATGTCAACCATCCTTGGTAGGTGGAGAGCCCCCTGCAAATGAGCAGATGACTCTGGAAGAACCGTGAGTGGTATCGTCACCCCAGGAAGCTGGGACAGTGCCCTGTGGCCACTGTGGCCATGGCCCTCTGTCCCACACTGGCCAGCCATTCCTGATCAGTCTCAACAGGAAGGATAGTCTCAACAGCACAGCAGAGGGGTGAAGACCACCCTGGACCCACAAGATGCATCTCAGATTACTTGACTTCCAGACCACAAGGTTTCCAGCACCAAGGCTCTTCCTCCTACCCTCCTTTCTGGCAGCTTTTTAGTCCCTGTACACCAGCATCCCTTAAACACTCACTTCCCAGGGAATCCGACTCATTAGCCGGCATGGAAGCTTTCCATGGCTGAGCGCTACCCACTCCAGCCTTCCATCCTGCCATTCCCTGCGCCTTCCCTGAACCCAGACCACACCATGCTCCACCTTCACGTCTTCCACCCTTTCCCCTACACACACACACACACACACACACACACACACACACACACACACACTGGTTAGCCTTCTCCCCAGCCGTGACAGCAGCAGAAGCTCAACTTCCACCACCACACTTCCTTCTACTTCCATGGAGCTCCTCAACATCTGTCTGCTGTGCACACAGCTCTACTCACATCCCATCACCCCTACTGGTTCCTGGAGACCAGGTAACTGGTTCTGTGCACCTCGCAGGACCCACGCCAAAGCCAGGACTGTTGGCAAAGTCAATGTGGGCGAAGAGAGAACAGCCACTGCTCACCAACAACCCACTCTCCAGCCCATTAGGGGAAAAACTGACACAGTAAGGGCTCAGCCTGTGAGTTGAAGTCTTTCCCTAGGACCTCTCTGTATTACTGTGTTATATTTCAAAGTGAACTTAATCCCAAAAGCAGTTAAGAAGCCGCAGGCAGGGAGCAGAGTCTCTGAAAAGCCTCCAGCTGCTTGTTGTCCAAGGGAAGCAAGAGAAGCATGGTCTTTCCCCTTGTCCTGGGGACACCAATGGGCCCAGGGGGTTCTCTGCTGCCCAGAATGGCATGGTCTAGTCCTGGAGCTGGAAGCCATGCCCCCTCTGTTGATGGGCATCTGTCAACCCACATCCCTCCCACTTACTGCTGCTGCCCCTCTTGGTACTGGTCCTTATTCTCCACAGCCTCCTGGAGAAGCCTCTGGTTCTGCTCATTCAACCTGTGGACTTGGCACTGCAGGTGACGGTTTTCTTCCTCCACATTCCTCTTGAGACTGGAGAGCCACTAAAACACAGATGGACAATGTCTCAAACACCACACGCTCTCGTGATTTCACTGCTGGGAATCTACTTCCAAAAGAAGAAAAAGGCCACGTGCACAAAGATGGCCACTTTGGTATTATCAGTGTCAGCTGGACTGACCAATATGGCCAAGCCTTCTGCCACTTCACTGTCCAATCAGGCAACCAGTGGCCACGTGTAGCAGCTGAGCACTGAAAACGTGGCCAGTCTGAGCTGAGGCGGGCCATAAGTGCAAAATATTTAATAGGTTCTGAGGACTTCATAACAATTTAAAAAATAATGTAAAATATCTCATAAAAAAGCTACCCAACACTGTTGTTCAGTGGGTTGAGTGTCTTCCCATGCACCAAGAAATCACCGATATAATTCCTGATCAAGACACATGCCTGGGTTGCAGACTCCATTCCCCAGCAGAGGGCATGCAGAAGGTAGCTGATCGATGTTTCTCTCAAAACATGTTTTAAAAATCTCATTAATAAGCTCCATGTGACATTTTAAATATAATGGTTAAATAGAATAGACCATTACATTAATCCCATTGTTTCCTTTTACTTTTTGAATATGGCTACTAGAAAGGCGAGTATCACATGCGGTGGCCTGCATTATATTTCTGTTGGACATCTCTGCTCTAGGCAGGGTTCGCACGATTTTCCTGTCAAGAGCGAGGCACTAAATATGTGAGGACTTCCAGGCCGACAGTGATCTCTGCTGCAATTGTTTAACTCTGTTATTACAGCAGGAAAGGAGCCAGAGATACAATGAACAGGTCTGGGCGTGGCTGTGTTTAAATAACAAACCAAAAATATTTACTCGTGAACACGAACTTTTAAATTTCATATCACTTTCACTTGCCCCAAAATATTATGCTATTTTTTATGTTTTTATTTTCCCCAACCATTAAACACTGCGAAAGCTATTCTTGTTTCACAGCTATACACAAGCAGGTGTGGGGCTGGACCTGAATTTGGGGCTGAGGCTGTCCAGCTCCTGCTCTACAATATCATCGCGGTTGGTGAGCAGGAATGTCCCGAGTTTTGGCTTCATACAAATGGGGTTCCTATATGTTGCTTAAGAGGGACAAGGATGGGAAGCCCAGCTCACAAGATAACTGCGGGAATTAAATGAGACGACACAGAGAGCAGAGTGCTCAGCCAAGAGGATGGAAATAAAGCGGTACTTGGCTGTTTCCATGCACCGCTCCGACCCTGCAAAAAGCAAAGATCCGGTCAAAGGTGTTCTGTAGCACACCTCTGCCAGTCATGGTGTTCATCCCAGTCACATGCCTCTGGCTTCCCCTCAGCCTCTGTGTGACATCCACACACTCTTCGAGCAGATCTGCCAATGAGGACCCATTCAGACCAGGCTGAGCCCAAGGCTTCAGCCCAGAGAACAGGCCCACCCAGGGTGCTGAGCCCTCCAGCCCCAGGCTTCACCTGGCAGTGGTTGCCCAGCTCCGTCAGCGAGGTGTTCATGCTCTGGAGCTCCTCCCTCTGCCAGGTGCACTGGGCCTGCCAGCAGTTCACCTCCAGCTGCTTATCATTCAGGGAGGTTTGCAGCTCTTTGGTGTGGGTCTGCAGCTCCTCCTGTTCTCCCTTCAGTCCTTCACACTGGGCCTGCAGGCAGTTCACCTCCAGCTGCATGTCGTTCAGGGAACTTTGCAGCTCCTTGGTGCGGGTCTGCAGCTCTTCCTGCTCCTCCTTCAGCCCCTTGTACCGGGCCTGCCAGCGGTTCACCTCTAGCTGCCTGTCATTCAGGGATGTTTGCAGCTCATTGGTGTGGGTCTGCAGCTCCTCCTGCTCCTTCCTCAGCCAGTTGCACTGGGCTTGCCAGCAGTTCATCTCCAGCTGCTTGTCATTCAGGGAGGTTTGCAGCTCCTTGGTGTGGGTCTTCAGCTTCTCCTGCTCCCCCTTCAGCTGTTGGTGCAGGAAATTAGCCCTGGAGATGGAGAGACACAGGGCCAAGGGCTAAGGAGCACTTCCATGCTCTGTCCCAGTAGTGCAACCTTAATGAAAACCACAACCTCTCTGGGCCTGCTTTTTTCCCATGTGTAAATGAAGGGTTGAACCAAACCAGTGGTTTTCAAATTGTGTTCATTGGGGTTCTATGTGGCTACCCCAGATAACCCACTGTGGGCTGGGGGAGACAAGACAGGCACGCTCAGATACCACTTCCACAGAACATCCCTGTAGAAGTACTTTCTATGTGAGGTTTTGGCACAGCTGCCTACTTGGAAAAAAAGGTTCTTTGATTCAAACACTTAAATGTGGAATCAGAACATCTTTGCTTGAAGATTCTATGTCTATGCCCAGCTCTTCTCCCCAATTCCAAGCCCCTTTCTAATTTCAACGCCTGAAATAAATAAAATAGGAGATTCTGGAGTGTTACCTAAATTCACTTAAATTATCACCAGCATCATTACCATCATTACCCAACTGAAATTCCTGGGGAAGACTTATATCAAAAATCTCCTATGACCAGAGTCCAGAGGCTCGTGGACTCAGTTTGAACACAGGTGTGTGAAGATTGGCCCATACAGCTTTTTTTTTTTTAATTTTTAACATTTACTTTTTTTTTAAATTTCATTTTAAAGTGTGTATGGTTTTATTAACTGATGTGTCTCCAATAAAGTCAATTACAAAAAAAAATAAAATAACATAAGGAAAGGAAACAGAAAAAGATGAAAATATTCCTCCATTGTTGTTGTTTGAATACTCCCGGGTTTAGGTTTCAGGGTCCCAGGTCTCAAAAATGTTTCCAGGTCCTCCCAGTCCTCTGTCCCACCCCCAAAAGCAGCTTTTTAAAACAAACAAACAAACAAACAAAATTAATTAGTTTACCAGCATTCAAAAATTTTAAGTTTTCACATCAACATTCTGAAAGAAAGAAAGAAAGAAAGAAAGAAAGAAAAAGGCATAAAAGAAGGGTGACTTGGTAGCCTGGCCTGCCTCCCAGTTGACAGCCTTTAGAACCAGGTGTGTTCTCCATCAGGGCCTAGTCTATCGCTGACTCTCCTTCCCTACCTGCTGGACCTGCCCGGCCACTGCAGGCAGCTGAGTTTACAGTCCCACAGTACCACAACACATGTTAAATCAAGGCTGTGCCAAGGAAGGCTTCATAAGGTCACGCCTCAGGGTTGAGGCAAGACCTGGATTCAAATCCTGCCTGTGTCACTAATTAGGAGTATTGAGGTTGCACAAGTTCTGTCATCTCTCTGAGCCTATTTCCTCCTCTGTTGCTGTGGGTTTTTGTTGTTTTTGTTTTTTAAAGGATAACAATAGCTCAGTCAATTCTCATGATTCCCAGTATAATATTCTGCCCAGCCACCCAGACACTGACTTAGTGTATACTGCAACTCTTCCCACCGGTTCCTGAGAGTCTCTGGTCACATTTTGTCTACTGATTAAGACATAACGACGTCTCGTGCAATACACTCACAGCCAAAAGCACCATACCTTGACCCGGATGACCCCTGTTGCCACTCGTATATTCCCGTGAGGCCCAGCACAGCTTTGCACCTGGGAACACTAGACAACGCTTCAGCACTCTGTTTGGGAGCCATTTCATAAAGGGAATTCGCCATCACAGAGCACAAATACAACACCATGGCACACAATAGACCACAAAGAGGAAGGGGACGTTGGTTTGTGAGAGCTGGAAGAAGCCCGGGGTCAGAAAGAGGCCTTGTTCAACCTCAGCTGCAAATGTACACATCAGGTGAGGTGACTCCAGCATCTCCCACTCTGGGCACATCCATGAAAGGCCACGAGCACTGATTTGGAGGTCACCAGTACATGTTAGCGAGGAGGTGAATTCACAGAAGGGAATGTGAAAATGCTGAGGACAGCCTCTCTCCCTCAGGGAGCGCTAGTGTTAGAGGATGCAGGTGCGCAGGCACCATAGTCATCAGCATCATAAATGTGGGAGGGGAGGTTATCCAAACCTAGACAATGCCCCGTTCCAGCTGCCCGAGTCCTTCCTTCTAGCCACCAGCTGGAGTCCCCTCTACCTTGTTGCCACCAGCTGTTACCATGGCAGGGTTGGTAAAGATGCACCATCACCAGGGGTCTCCCTTGAGCTCAGCTCAGCTAGTGCTGAGTGAGTGGGTGTGAGTGACATCCCTGCAGAGGCGCTGCAGTGGGCTTAGTGGTTACCTGTCCAGCTCTCCCTGCAGCCTCTGGTTCTCCTCGGAGGCCATGGCGCTCGTCCTCTGCTCCTGCTGCAGAGCCTCATGTTCGGTGTTCAAGAGCCTCCCCAGCTGCTCCAGCGCCGCCTTATGTTGGAGCTGCTCCTTGTAGCTGTTGAAGGGAAACACACCCCCTAGGAATGGACACTCCTGGAAACTACAAAGCCTGGATGAGCGGTTTCTCTCTGCAGAGCGGAGGGAGAGGAGGAGAGGTAGGGGGCAGGGCTGGACAGAGAGAAGGGACAGACACTGGGCCAGCTCTGGGAGTCTCCTCCAGCCCAGGAAGCGAGTCCCCCTCCTCCACCCGACGTGTCTCCATGGTCCTTTCCAGTCCCTGTCAAAGCAGCCTGCCTCCTTTATATCACTGGGAACAAAACTACTGTTTCTGAACTCCACGCCCTTCTCAAAGAAGCCACCTCACATACAGCAGAATTCCACCGCCCATAACAGCTGATCCCGCTCACCAAGCCCTGGGTGAGCCTCCGCCTCAGCTCAGGAACATGCCTCTCCCTGCTCTGAACCAGGCAGTATGAGGGCTTGGGTCTTGCCTGGCTGGGCCCAAGCAGCTACCAGGGGCACTTGCATATACACATACACACACCCTGCTCCTCCAGGCACCCCCAGTCCAGCCCTTGCCCTCTCTCACCCATAGCCTCCTCTCATCTCGGGCTTTTATTTCCTTCCTGTCTCAGTCTGTGGAGGGTCCTGCACAGCCCTCTCTAGAGGGCAACTGAGCACAAGAGGGAGCCCCTGACCAGCTCCAGGCTGTTCCTCTTCCTGCAGGAACCTTCCCTGTTCAGGGTGACTGGGGAGCCTCCCCTGGTCCAAGGTGGAGACTGAGTCACCCTTTCCATCTTCCCCATGCAGGCAAATCCCTTTCCAGATCCCCTTCCTGAGTTGCCCACACCCAGAGACAGGCTGACAGTGACCACTCAGGTCCCAGGGTTTCAGCCTCTGTCTGCAGCCCTCCATTCCTGCCCGCCCGTCCCGTATCAGCTGTACTTGTACCACCTGCCTGGAGCCAAGACTTTGGGGACTCAGACTCAGACACCTGCTGGGGTGGCTGTTGGAAGACAAATGTTCCTTCCTGTGGCCTTTAGCCACGGGCAGAGGCTGCCCAGATGTGGGAAATGCAAGGTTGGGATAGGGGCTCTGCCTGGCAGCAATCTTTCTCATCATAGTTTGACAAACAGGGCCACGGACCATTAGGGTCCTCTGTTGTGTCTTGGAAAAGCACAGGGCCAAGCATATTGAAACCATTAGTAAGCACCCTACTGCAGGGCAGAAACTGAGAGTCCTCTTCCCCATGAATCCGGGTACGAGGCTTGACACCCAGTGCAAGTGTGCCAGGGGAACGAAGGAACAAGTGTCCCAGTCAATTGTCAGGTGAAATGAATACAGAGCCTGTGTTCCAGGCACCTCCACCTCGAACCTGTAACCCCTCTGCAGACAGACTAAGCACCTCCAGCTCTCTGTCCAACCAGCAAAATCTACTGAGTCACACAGTAGATCCATCAAGCAAGGAGCTACAAGCATAACAATAATGGACTCCTCCTTCAGAGCAGTCAAATGCCACCTGCACAAACCTTCCCATGTGAGCAGACATAAGAATATGCCCACACAGTTATCATAGGGCATTGAGGGCAAGGCCTGCAGCGCCTGTGGAGGGTGGGCACCACAGGAGGCTCCCATCGTTAGTCAGCTGGGTGCATTCCCACCAGGTCAGACAGCACCACGTGCCCAGTGGATACTCACTAAGCGTCTCGTGAATACAGGATGGGTGTGGAGGAGGCAGAGATGGAGATGGCAAGAGGCAGAAGATGCTCATTCTGGCTGAGAGGAACGAGGGCCTGATAGGATCAAACATCTCGGCCGCGCAGCCCCCCCGACCCCCGGATCTGGGTGGAGACAGGGGGTGGAAGGCTCTGGAGAGAGTCCACAGGAAGGACTGGGTGAGGGAGGAAATGAATGCCATGGCTTCCACACTCAGGGTAGCAGCAGGTGCCCTCAGCAGGCTCCACAGGCTCAACGCCCTCCCTTGCACCTCAGCTGCTCCCACGGAAGCCCCAGCATTTGCCCAGCGTCTTGCTGAGGCAGAGGCAAGGGAAGTACTCAGCAGGGCCGCCTCACAAGCACAGGAAGTGGACAGCTCCCCCCTGCGCTGTTCCAAGTGTGGGAGGGCCTCTCTTTACTGCCGTGGTCCGCAAACTCAGAAGTCAGCAGAGCCAAATATCAACAGTACAACGATGGAAATTTCTTTAGAGAGCCACATTTTTTTTTTAACTTAAACTTCTTCTAATGCCACTTCTTCAAAATAGACTCGCCCAGGCCATGGTATTTTGTGGAAGAGCCACATTAAAGGGGCCAAAGAGCCGCATGTGGCTCGTGAGCCGCAGTTTGCCGACCAGTGCTTTAGTGCATCTCTCCCTCTCTCTTTCCCGCCTTGGAGTCCTGTGCACATCACACCTCCCCCAGGCCCTGGGTCCTGCTGCACCTGCCGGGGCCATTGCAATCACGGATCTGCAGGGGCAGGAGCGCGGCCCACGTTAGCTGACTACATGCACACACAGTCCTGACTTGGCAACAGCGCAAAGTTAAGATTTATGTACTTAAGGTCCATCAATTGTACCTTAGAAAAAGGAGTAGGAAGAGTCAAAGGTAAAGGTGACATGAGAATGGTAGAGTATTGATAATTACTGATGCAGATGATGGGAACTCGGGGCTTTCCTATACTATTCCATACACTTCCATATATTCAAGTGTTTCCAAAGTTAAAAGTAAAAAAATGAAAATCAGAAGCCCAGACTTTGAGACTTTGACAGGGAAAGGCCTTGGGGGAGCTAGGTAAGGCAGGGCCCTGAACATCGACAGCTGTGGTGAACTTCCCCTCCGTGTTCTTGGTTTGCAGAGAAAAGGAAGAGGGGGTAGGAATCCCCCGGGGACCCCAATGCTGAAGCCTGAATTCCCTGAGCTGGGATCAGCTGGGCACACCCTTCTCCTCTGAGGGTCCCTCCTCCCCTTCAGTCTCCAGCCACACCAACTCCCCATCGCTGAGGGTGATGTTGGATTTCCCCCTCTTCACTGTGAATCAGGGCGACCAGAGGAAACATGAAGGGCCAGATTGAATGGGGGATAGGAGCCTGGGGGAGCCCGCCAACCACCCACCAGCCGCAGGCACGCACCTGTCACTGAGCACCTTGCTCTGCAGCTCCAGTGTCCGACGCAGCAGTGTCTTCTGGTGGCTGTACCGGTCTGTGAGGGCCTCGTGCTCCCCAGGCAGGTGCTCGTGGAGTGCGCCTAGGGATGCGTGGTCCCGCTGCAGGGCCTCGTGGGCTGCCGCCAGCTGCTTGTGCTGCTGCTGCAGGGTCTTAAGCTCCCTCTCCGTGGCCACCTGCTGGTGCTGGAGCTGCGTGTTCTGCTCCCTGAGCGCAATGAGCGAGGCGCTCTGGCAGCTCCGAATGGAAAGTTCTGCCTGCCGGGAGCGAGAAGGGGATGATGCCTCACCAGGTCCTGGCCCAGGGAAACCACAGGCTCTGGATCCCCACATCCCCACACGCAGTGAGGTGCCAAGTGCAGGTCAAGTGTAGACCCCAAAATAGCAGAACCTTCAGAAAGACAAAACTCAGTCAATGCTGAGGACAGTTCTCCCAGCACTTAAGGAACTGCTCTGGGAAGGGCCCGCGGCATTAAAAGGACTGTCACATGGGCCTAGGCTTAGTCCTGCGCCCCTCTCTGCACATGTGACCGCTCTTGGGCAATTTATGCACTTTCTTTGGGTAAGCTCCTCGGATTCCCTCTTCGACTACTTTGAAAAGTACGTAGAATCAGTAAGGATATAGAGTACCTGACCAGCACTACCCACCCATGTAACCGATATTTACAGAATACCCATCCCACAGCATTCAAACTATCAGAAAGCAGACTGGGAAGGAATCCGTCCTCACTCATTCTGAGGCCAGAATTACCCTGGTGCCCAGCTGCATGTTACGCTCCAGACCCTCAGGATGCAGGGGGTCCACAGATGTCTGGAGCCTCTGGTTCTCCAGCAGCAGGCCCTGGCTCTCCCGCTCCAGGGCACAGACCCTCTCAGGAGCCATGATCAGGGCGCTGACCTCCATTGCCAGCTTCCTGTTCTCCTCCTGCAGCCGGTACAGCTCCTGCTCCAGCTCCAGTGCCCGTGCCGCCTGCTCCTTCACCTGCTCCAGGTCCTGGCACAGCTGCCTCTGCTCCCACTCCAGCTTTTTGACTTTGCTGCTGGTCTTCATCACCGTCTGCTGGAGGACTTTGTTTGCAGTCTCAATGTCCTGAACACGGGCCTGGCTGCTGGCCTGTGAACTCGCCTGCAGCGAACCCACCACTTCTTTAAGATTCTTGATCTGCAGGAAAACACAATCAAAGGACACGGGCGCGATTTCAGTCCAAACTGGGGCTTAACGTGTAGGCCTGGAATGAACATCTCCTCATGGCCCCAAAGGACATCCTATCGTTTCCCAGAGGCCTGCTATGGACACAAGGTGAAGGGCACGGAGATCCCCACCAGCACAGTTCAAGTCTAAACCCATTCACAGCAGCTGATGATTTAGAAACAGAAACCACAGCTCCTCTTACTTAAGACAATGACAGTGATTTCCTTGGTGCTTTTTATCCTGGTCCACAGGGGCCTGACGAGCTGGCCGCCCACCCCTATGGCAGTTCCTCATGCCACTCTCCTCTGCAGACATTGCACATGATCTTCTCTGTGCTGTGAATGCTCATCTGCCTCCACTCCCGGCCTCCAGCATCACTGACTCCTTCCCATCCTCCCAGGCTCCATGTGATTGACAGCTCCTCAGGAGAGCCTTGCACCAGGATTCTAAATGTCCTGCACCTAACAAGACTATCCCTGGACCCATGTATATTCCCTTAATAGCACACGTCTGAAGTCACCTGGCTTGTCACTTGTCATTCAGCCTGCTAGACTGCAAGCCATATCAGGGGAGGGTGGATGCATGTCTCTGAAGTCTACACAGCACCATCCCAAGCCTACTAGAGAAGCTGAAGCACTCAAGTACTTGATACCCAGCCTCCCTTTGCATCTAGGGTTAGTCAGGTGTCAGGTGTGGCCAATGAGATGTCCACAGAGGGAGCTGGGAGGCTTTCCCTCTGTCTCTTCACCCTCCACATTCTTCCTGTGCACTTCTTGGGAAGATATAACAGTCACTGCCAAAACTGGCAGAGCAGGAAGAGAGAAGCCTGGCTCCAGGTAGCGTCTCTGAGCTGCTGCCCCAGCACTGGGCTGCCTAGCTTGGGACTTCCTATAGTATGAGGCGGACCAGCCCTGGAGGTTTACCTGGGCTCAGAGCGTGAAGCTGGACATTTGAAGGGGGATCTTTGTCCTGCAGGCTATCCCATGTGCTGCAAGACATTTAGCAGCACCCTGGCGCCTCCCAGCACAGCCAAGAGCACTCCCCTTCTCATCCCCCAAGTCATGACAATCATAAACAAGATGGACACTGTTGCCCAGCCAGTGTGGGTCAATGATTGAGCATCAACCTATGAACCAGATCACAGTTCAATTACCTGTCAGGGCATATGCTCAGGAGCTGGTTCGATCCCAGTAAGCGGTGTGCAGGAGGCAGCCAATCAATGAATCTCTCTCATCATTGATGTTTCCCTCCCTCCCTCACTCACTGCCCCCCTCCCCCTCTCTCTCTCTCTCTCTCTCTCTCTCTCTCTCTCTCTCTCTCTCCCTTTCTTTCTTTCTTTCTTTCTTTCTTTCTTTCTTTCTTTCTTTCTTTCTTCTTTCTTTCTCCCTTTCTCTCTTTCTCTCCTGTCCTCCCTGAAATAAATAAAAAAATAGATTGAAAAAACAAAAGTATTTCCAGTGTCTCTGGGGTCAATTCCTGTCCCCAATCCCTGCTGTTGCTGGAATTGCTAGTTTGAGCTGCAGCTGAGGGAGGAAACTGATAAT
>JAAGEH010002058.1:0-10694 GCA_011751065.1 Lasiurus cinereus
AAATATGTTCTCCCATACAGTGGTCTTTCTTGCTGTTTTGTTGATGGCTTCTTTTGCTGTACAAAAGCTTTTTATTTTGATGTAGTCCCATTTGTTTATTTTTTCTTTATCTTCCATTGCCTTTGGAGCAGTATCAGTGATACTCTTTTGGCATATATCTGAGATTGTGTTGCCTGTGGTTTCCTCTAGTATTTTTATGGTTTCCCTTCTAATGTATTTTTACTAGATCATTTATCTTCCTCTTATTAAGTTGTATAAGTTGCCTATAGATGTTGGAGATTAAAACTTTATCAATGATAACATTTACAAACATGTTCTCCCATATAGTGGGCTTTCTTGTTGTTTTGTTGATGGTTTCTTTTACTGTGTAGAAGCTTTTTTATTTTGATGTAGTCCCATTTGTTTATTTTCTCTTTAGCTTCCATTGCCCTAGGAGCAGTATCAGTGAAGAGGTTCCTTCGACTAATGTATCAGATTTTGTTGCCTGTGGATTCCTCTAGTATTTTTATGGTCTCCCATCTTATGTTTAAGTCCTGTATGCATTTAGAGTTTATTTTTATGTATGGTGTACGTTGGTAGTCTAGTTTCTTTTCTTTTTTTTTAATTTTTGTTTTATTTACTTATTATTATTTTCCCCCCATTGCCCTCCCCAGCCCCCAGTACATGCCCTGTATCCACTGGCTATGCCTACACACACATGCATACAGGTCCATCGGTTTATCTTCTATAGGCCCCTCCTCCTTTTTTGCACATATCTATCCAATTTCCCAACAACATTTATTGAAGAGACTCCATTTTATGTTCATACCTCCTTTGTCATATATTAATTGAACATAGTGGCTTGGGTTGATATATATTTTATTCCCCTGATCTATATGTCTGTTCTTGTGGCAATACCAGGCTGTTTTGAGAACAGTGACTTTGTAATACAGCTTGAAATCTGGTATTGAGGTCCCTCCTACTTTGTCTTCTTTCTCAGGATTGCTGTGGTTATTCAGAGTCTTTTTTTTTGTTCCTGATGAATCTTTGAAGAGTTCTTTCTAGGTCTGTGAAATATGCCATTGGTATTTTAATAGGAAGTGCATTGAATCTATAGGTTGCTTTGGGTAGTATGGACATTTTAATGATGTGATTCTCCCAGTCCATGAGCATGATATGCTCTTCCTCTGTTTTTGTTTTCCTCTATCTGTTTTTGCAGTGTCCTGTAGTTTTCTATGTATAGGTCTTTTACCTCCTTAGTTAAGTTTATTCTTAGGTATCTTAATTTATTTATTGTGATAGTGAATGGGATTGCTTTTTTATTCTCTCTTTCTGTAAGTTCACTATTAGTGTATAGAAATGCCATAGATTTCTTGACATTAATTTTGTATCCTGCTATATTGCCAAATTCACTTACTAAGTCAATTAGTTTTTTTGATGGAGTCTTTCGGGTTTTAGAGTATCATGTCATCTGTAAATAAGGACAGCTCTACATCTTCTTTTCCAATTTGGATGCCATTTATTTCTTTTTCTTGTCTAATTGCAATGGCTAATATATCCAGTACTATGTCAAACAGGAGTGGTAAGAGTGGGCATCCCTGTCTTGTTCCTGTTCTTAGGGGAAATCGTTTTAGTTTTTGCCCATTGAGTATGATGTTAGCTGTGGGTTTATCATATATGGCTTTTATGATGTTGAGGTATGATCCTTCTATTCCCACCTTGTTGAGAGATTTTTATCAAGAATGGGTGTTGGATTTTGTCTAATGCTTTTTCTGCATCAATTGATATGACTATGTGATTTTTATCTCTCAATTTGTTTATATGATGTATCATGTTTATTGATTTGTGGATATTGTATCAACCTTGTGTTCCTGAGATAAATCCTACTTGGTCATGGTATATGATCATTCTGATGTACTGCTGGATACAATTTACTAGAATTCTGTTGAAGATTTTGGCATCTATGTTCATGAGGGATATTGGCCTGTAATTGTTTTTCTTTGTGTTGTCTTTATCTGTTTTTGGTATTAGGGTGATGCTGGCTTCATAGAAGGTGCTTGGAAGTGTTCCTTTTTCTTGAATTTTTTGGAATAGTCTGAGGAGGATAGGTTTTAATTCTTCCTTGAATGTTTGGTAAAATTTCCCTTTGTAGCCTTCTGGCCCGGGCTTTTGTTTGCTGGAAGCTTTTTGATGACTGCTTCAATTTCTCCATAGTTATTGTACTATTGAGATGTTTAGATTCTTCCTGATTGAGTTTTGGAAGGTTTTATATTTCCAGGAATATGTCCATTTCATCAAGGTTGCCCAGTTTGTTAGAATAGAGTTGTTCATAGTATTTTTTTTTTTAACAATCCTTTGTATTTTGGTGGAGTCTGTTGGTATATCACCTCTTTCATTTTTGATTCTGTTTATTTTGATCCTCTCTCTTTGCGTTTTGGTAAGCCTATCTGGAGTTTCATCAATCTTGTTTATCCTTTCAAAGAACCAGCTCTTGGTTTTATTGATTTTTTAAATTGTTTCTTTGGTCTTTATGTCATTTATCTCCACTCTGATCTTTATTATTTCTTTCATTCTGCTTACAATGGGCTTTTCTTGTTGTTCACTTTCTACCTCTTTGAGTTTTAGAGTTAGGTAATTTATTACCATGGTTTCTGGTTTGTTTTTTTTTTGCCCTAGTCTTTTAGAGCTATGAACTTCCCTCTTAAGACTGCTTTTACTGTCCCATAGATTTTGGATTGTTGTGTTTTTATTGTCATTTGTTTACTTGATGGTTTTTATTTTTTCTGTGATCTCTCTGGTTACCCAGTTATTGCTTAATAGCACGCTGTTTAGTCTCATTGTGTTTGATTGCTTTGGATTGTTTTTATTGTCATTGAATTCTAGTTTTATGCCACTGTGTTCTGAGAAGATGCTTGATATGATTTCTATCTTCTTGAATTTGAAGAGACTTTGCCTATGACTCAAAATATGGTCTATCTTTGAAAATGATCCATGTGTACTTGAGAAGAATATACATTCTGTGGCTTGGGGTGAAATGTTCTGAAGATGTCACTTAATTCCATCTGGTTTAGTTAGACATTTAGGATGGATGTTTCTTTGCTGATTTTTTGTTCAGAGGATTTGTCCAATGGTGATAGGGTGATAAGGGGATATTAAAAACTCCAACTATGATTGTATTATTCTCAATCTTTCCCTTGGTATCTCCCAGGAGGATTTTTATTTATTTGGGTGCTAATGTTTTGGGTGTGTATAAGTTTACCAGAGTTATTTCTTCTTGTTAGATTGCACTTTTTTTGTATTATGGAGTGGCCTTCCTTTCTTTTTTTAAAAAATATTTTATTGATTTTTTACAGAGAGGAAGGGATAGGAATAAAGAGTTAGAAACATCAATGAGAGAGATACATCAATAAGCCACCTCCTGCATGCCCCCTACTGGGGATTTGCCCATAACCAAGGTACATTCCCTTGATTGGAATTGAACCTGGGACTCTTCAGTCCATAGGCTGATGCTCTATCCTTTGAGCCAAACGGGTTTTGGCTGAAGTGGCTTTCCTTATCTCTTGTTATGTCCTTCACTTTGAGATCTAATTTGTCAGATATCAATATTGTTATCCAGCTATATTTTTCATTTCCATTTGCCTAAAAAACTGTTTTCTATCTCTTCATCTTCAGTCTGTGTGCATCTTTTATTCTGAGGTGGGTTTCTTGTAGACAGCAGATATATGGGTCATGTTTTCTCATCCAATCCATTACTCTATGTCTTTTGATTGAAGCATTTAATCCATTTACATTTAAAGTTATCATTGATAGGTACTTATTTGTCGCCATTTTAATTCTTTACCCCTGTGTTCATTCATTGCTTCCTATTTCTTTTTTTTTTTCACAGCAGACTTTTTAGCATTTCTTGCATTGCTGGTTTGGTGGTAATAAATTCCCTTATTTCTTTTTTGTCTGTGAAGCTTCTGATTTCACCTTCAATTTTAATTGCTAGCCTTGCTGGGTACAATATTCTTGGATTCAGTCCCTTCCTTTGCATAACTTTGTATATTTCTTTCCGTTCCATTCTAGCCTGATGAGTTTCTGTTGAAAAATCAGACACTATTCTGAGGGGTATCCTTTGTAGATAACTTTCTGTCTCTCTCTGACCACTTTTATGATTCTTACTTTATCGTTCATGTTTGCCAATTTAATTATAATGTGCCTTGGTGTAAGAAAGTAAGAGAGCAAAGAAAGAGAATAAGAAAGAGAAGGGGAACAAGTTTTATATATGGGCAGAAAACTCAAATAGAACAGCCACTAATCCCAACAAATGGCAGCATCCAGTACTTGGAGATTAATACAAACTACAAACAACAAATAATATCAAGGGAGGTGAAAAAAAAAGTAAAAAACAAAGCAAACAAAAAGCAAAACAAAACAAGAAGAATAAGCAAAACAATCTCAGAAAAAGTATAAAAAATTGATATAATCAACATTCAAGCATACAACAAAGATCAGTAAAAAAAACAACAACAATTTTTTGGATAGTGAAGACAGAGAAGAGAGAGGTGTGTATGGACTGAAAGCAGGGCATTGGAAATTAGATATATAAGTGGGGTGAAATTTTAACAGGGGGTAAAAAGAGAATAGGGAAAATCTAAAGTAGGAAAAGGTAAGAGAATCAGGACAACAAAAGAAGAAAAGTTAGGCAAAGGGTGATGGCATAAAGGTAGAGTTGAGTTACAGTAAAATGATGCTGAAGGAAAGATGAAATTAGAATGTGGAATTCTAATTCAAAAGTAAAATAAAGAGAAAATGAAATGACACTTTTTTTTCAAAGATGGAAAGTAGTAGTAATAAAACTGAAAATAAAATATGTAATATTTAAAAATGTAAAATCAAGTTAGGAAAAAAGAAAAAAATTAGTTTCTTAAGTAAAAGATGAAAAATTAAAAATTAAAAATAAAGAAATAGAATGTGCAGTAGTGAAGGTAATTCACTTCCTATATCATTCTGTTTGCCATGCCTGTTTCCCAGTTGGAACAGTATTGCAGTTTCCTGGGTTCTGCTGGTGCTTAGTGTTGTTAGCTGGTCCTAGTGTTTAATCTCTATATTTTGTGACTATACAAGAGTCAATTTGTGAGTGAGCTCCTGGGTGGCAGTGTTTTGGGATTGACCTCTGAGACTATAGGTCCTCTCTAGCCTGTGCTTAGATCCTGCTTTCCCTGTGGCACTCAATACCGGTTTGTAGCAATGGGCTGGCCCAGAGCTAATTCTCCAAAGGTCACTCCCCACTCCAACCCCAGTTTCCAGAAAAATAATTTTTCTCTGCAGTCTCCCAGGGTGTCCCCAACTGGGTGATCCTATGTATCAGAAGCAAGGATCTGAAGAGGAAAGAGCGTAAGTCTGTGCAGCCCTCCTTCCCAACTCTAGTCCAAGCAGTCAGCACACTTTAATAACTTCCATGTTGTCCTTCTGCGTCAGATCAAAATGGGTTGCTCTTTAGAGATCCCCTCTATTAGAAGCTCCTAGGACCCCCTTCCACATTCACATATCATGCCAGGCCCAACAGCCCCAGATTTCTCTAGATGCAAAGTACCCCACATCCTCCAACTCCCACAGTGCCGTGTTTTCTGTCCTCTGAGACCTCACCTTATCCCAGGCAAAATCTGACCTTTCCATGTGGCATGTAGAGCTCCTCTGAATCCGAGTGTTTGAGCCAACTGGGGACTGGTGTTCTGGGGCCCGCAGCTTTCAGTGAGTTCCACAGCTGTAGATTTTCAGGCTTCCATAAACATCCACTTTCCCCTTCAAGATGGTACTGTCTCCGCGTCCAAGCTGTTGGCTCTTGGAGAAAAACCAGCAGCAGTGGGGTTGCCCGGTCAGGGGAGCCCTGTCCACCAGCAGCCAACCTTCTCCTGGAGTACAGCTGTCCCTTAACTTGCCAACAAATACTCCCAGTGCGACCCTCAGCTATTCTCTCTGTCTGTTCAGCGACAAGGCTCCGGAGACATCTGTCTATTCTGCTACCATTTTTCAGATCCTCCTTTGTCTCTTTATATCGCCTTAGATTTAATTTCTATTTTTCTGACATAAGTATTGTTTTCCCAGCTGTTCTCATGATTTGCATTTTATTTATTTATTTATTCATTCATTCATTCATTCATTCATTTATTTAAATTTTATTGGGGTGGCATTGGTCAACATGAACATATGGGTTTCATGTGTGGATTATTTATAAAACCTGTATATAGCACCATTTGCCCACCACCTGAAGTCAAATATTCTGTCACCTCATATTAGAACAATTTTCTTCGCATAACGCCTTGTTGTTTGCATTTGAAAATAATTTTAAAAATATATTTTATTGATTTTATTTTAAAACATATTGTTCTTGATTTCAGAGACAGGTAGAGGGATATAAAGATAAAAACATCGATGAGTGAAAAACATCCATCCTCTGCCTTCCGCATGCCCCCTTCTCAGGATGGGCCTGTATCCTGGGCATGTGCTCTGACCAGGTATCAGACTGGTGACCTCTTGTTTCTTATGTAGACACTTGACCACTGAGCAACACTGGCCAGGTGAACATTTTTTATTTTTAGTTGAATTTTCATTGATTTTGAGAGAGAGAGAGTACTATTGATTTGTTGTTCCACTTACTTATGCATTCATTGCTTGCTTCTTGTATATGCCCTAATGAGAGTTTGAACCAGAAAACTTGCTCTGTAGGGACAACACTAACGAACTGAGCCACCAGGCCAGGGTAATTTGTGTTTGTATTTTCAGGAAATAGCTTTTTCCATCCCTTTACTTTTAGTATGTGGGTGTCTTTTGCTGAAATGATTCTTTTGTAGGCAGCACATGTAGGAAATGTGTATTCTTATCTATCTACTTTTGTTTGAAACTTTTTAGATATATACATTTATAGGGATTATTGATAGCTACTTGCTTATTGCTATTTTATTATTTATAATTATGCCCCCCCTTCCTTTTTTCTTTTACTTTATATAGAAATCACTTTAATGATCCCTCTAATACTGTCTTTTTTGTGTCTGTGTGTAAAGAACTCCTTTTGATTACATAGGAAGCTCTTTATGTCTTTTTCAACATTAAATGATAACTTTGCTAGGTAGAGTAGTCTTGGATGTAGGTCCTTCTATTTTTACCACTTTGAATATTTTGTACCACTCCTTACCAGCCTGAAATGTGTCTGTTGAGAAAGCATCGAACAGATTTTTGGGGGCTTACTTGTAGGTAAGTATTTGAATTTTCTTCCTGCTCCTAATATCTTCTCTTTGTCTTTAACCATTGCCATTTTAATTATGAAGTAGCTTGGTGTATGTCTCTTTCTGTTCAACTTCCATGATACTCCTTTTTCTAGCACTACTGTATATTTTTCTTCAGCAGGTCAGGGAAGTCTTAGTCATTTTATTTCTTTAAATAGGTTCTTAATTTTTGCCCTCACTCTCCTCCTTCTGGTACTCCTATAATGTAGATGTAGCTATGCTTTCTGTTATCCCAGAAGTCCCTTAAACTACACTCATTAAAGAAAGTATATCCATACACGTATAGAGAAGTGTATATATGCTGTAATTCATTGTTTCCTGTTGTCTTTTCTTATAAGTGAAAAATTCTAATCTATACTTCATCTTATCTGCTCTTGATTTCTTCTTGTGTATTCTTCATTTCAGGTATTCACTTCTGAGTGGATATTTTATATGATTAATTTTCTCTTTTTTAAATATTTTCTTTATTGATTTCAGAAAGGAAGAGAGAAGGAGAAAGGGAGATAGAAACATCAACGATGAGAGAGAATCATTGATCAGCTGCCTACTGTACACCTCCCACTTGGGATCGAACCATAACCCAATCATGTGCTCTAAACCAGATCCAAACGTGGGGCCCTTCAGGCTACAGGCTGAAGCTCTATCCACCGATCCAACTTGGCTAGGGCTCATTTATCCTTTTCTATACTTGTTTTCTCATTGTCGAGGTTCTCATTTTGTTCCTTTAGTATCTTTGTAAACATGTTCTTCAATCTTGTGTCTAATGCATTCCATGCCTCCATTTAAATTAGCTCTTTTTTTCTGGGAATATATCTTATTGTGTTTCTTGTGTGTGTGTGTGTGTGTGTGTGTGTGTGTGTGTGTTTTCATTTGGGGCATCTTTCTTCTTCTCCCCATTTAAACTGCCCCTCTGTATTTGTTTCTACCAATATGGGTAGATCTACTATGCCTCTCAGTCGTGGTAAAATGGACTTATGTATTAGGTGTCTTGTCAGGCTCATTGGCACAATCTTTCTGATCATCAGAATTAAGTGCTCCAAGAATGTCACTTCTGTGTGTTATATGAGCTCTCCTTTTGTAGAATCTTAAATGCTGGCCTATTTGTGGATGGGGTTGATGCTGAGGCTGGCTGACAACAGTGTGCAAGATGCTATATGAAGGCTTACGCTATAATAAGTAATACACACCAATATGCTGTGGTACCTGTTGGGATCTTCATTTGGGTGTTCTGATTGTGGAGTAATTACTTCATGTTCTGTAACTCCCCACTGTAGCCTCTTGTCAGGGCACTCTGCTGTAAGTCAATGTCAGGCTCTACCTGGAATTTCCTTTGGGTGACCTATGAGGAGCTACAAAGTGATGCAGTGTTTGTGACTAACTGTGCTAGGCCTAGCTTCACCAGGGAGGGGCTGAGCTGCACAGCAATGCCTCCTTCCTTCAGCACCAAGCCTGTGAGGCAGTTAAGAACAAAGCACAAATCTCTCTGAGATCCACCTCTGCCTACCAGCTTTCTATTGAGGTCAGTCACTGAAAGAGCTCCCATTGGTGTGTGAGTCCCATGGGGTAAGTGAGTCATCAGATAAGTGTGAATGGTGCTTACCATGTTGATACAGATTCAAACTTAGCTTAATTTCTGGGTGTGAGGCCACTCAGCGGAAGTCCCAGGCTATGTGAATAGCAACTATCATCCACTGGGTACCCATGGACCTTATGGTTTGTTGGCACCTCAGAGACTCTTTGGGTAAGGTCAGCAGAATTCATCCTGCCCCAAAGACCAAGACTAGCTTTATGAAATTAGGGGAGCATTACTCACTTTCCAAAATTGTACTTAATCAACTAATTGGCTTAACTCTACTCCATTGTTGTAGTATATTGGTTCATATATTTTATAAATGCCACCACTTTTGATACCTTTAATTATCTTAAAAAATGTAAAAGACAATGTGGGAAACAATAGCTTTGAGAAGATAGAGTAAAGCTTCCTATTTGTTACTGAGGCACAATGTCACATCTTCTAAATCTACCTGTGTAATGCAAGACCCACGTAGGAAAGACAAAGATGGGAAATTTTGCATCTTCGTCTTTTTATTTCATTGTTTCTGATAGATAAAATGGATGGAGGGTTGGGAGGGGAAATTGAGGCAACAAAGAGTGGGTGCAATGTGAATAGGACCACAAAATTAAGAAAGCCCTTTTAGAAACCTTGGAAAATTCTGCTTCTATACCGAAACAGAAATGAAGCTGAATTTGTAATGGTAATGACCTATTATGATCAAATTATGCACTCAAAGTATTTTTTACTTATTTAAGTAATAGTAATTTTATTAATATCATGAAAAATTAAAGAACAGATAACGTTTAAATGTATAAGGTAATAATAATAACCATAATATCAAACTTTCATCAAAGGTTGAAGAAAAAAATGAACAGACAAGCAGTAAAAGGGAAGTGTCAGGAAACACGTATGATGGTGCTAGTGATGACAGTGACAGAAATGGATTGAGACAGCAAAGTAACAGGGAACACACTGATACCCAGCAGCCAAATAATAAAACTAGTGAAAACACAGTCTTTTCAGTGAATAAGGTAAGAACAAGCACAAATGATAAAAGCCAAATAACAAAGGTAATGAAAACACAGTCTTTTTAATGAATAAGGTAATAACAATATCATTACTATCAAAATTTCATCAAAGGTTGAAGAAAAGAAGGAACAGAAAAATAGTAAAAGGGAAGAGTTGGGAAACATGTATGATGGTGCTTATGACAGTGACAGTGATGGATTGAGCCAGCACAGCAATAAGGAACAAACTGATACACAGCAGCCAAATGATCAAATTAATGAAAACGCAGTCATTTTAATGAATAAGGTAATAACAAACCCAATGACAAAAGCCAAATGACAAAATTAATGAAACACACTCCTTTGAATGATTAAGATAACAACAATATTATTAATATCAAACTTCATCAAAGGTGGAAGAACAAAAGAAGCAGACAAGTAGTGAAAGGGAAGTGTCAGGTAACATGCATGATGGTGCTGAAGACAACAGCAACAGTGTTGGTGTGAGGAAGAAAAGCAACACTGAACAAAGTGATAAGCAGAAACTTCCTATTAAGGAGAATAAAGATTCGAATAGGTAAGCCTATAGCAGTATTTAGTAGTAGGAAATTATTCCTTTCCCATAAAACAAATCCCAATTTGACCTTATATTCATGATTAACAAATCTTATATTAATACTAGAGAGATAGAACCTTGCTTGCTAATCAGAAAAATGTATATCAACAAACAATGAGATACCATTTTTTGAACTTTTAATGATAATTATTGCATTTAAAAAATAAAACCCAGAATTGGTCCATGAGAGGAAAAAGGCATTCTACTCACTATTGGTAGATGAAATTAGCACATCTTTTCTGAAGGGTAATTGAGCTTGTTTCAAAAAT
>JAAGEH010002059.1:0-10716 GCA_011751065.1 Lasiurus cinereus
AAATATGTTCTCCCATACAGTGGTCTTTCTTGCTGTTTTGTTGATGGTTTCTTTTGCTGTACAAAAGCTTTTTATTTTGATGTAGTCCCATTTGTTTATTTTTTCTTTATCTTCCATTGCCTTTGGAGCAGTATCAGTGAAGAACTTCTTTTGGCATATATCTGAGATTGTGTTGCCTGTGGTTTCCTCTAGTATTTTTATGGTTTCCCTTCTAATGTATTTTTACTAGATCATTTATCTTCCTCTTATTAAGTTGTATAAGTTGCCTATAGATGTTGGAGATTAAAACTTTATCAATGATAACATTTACAAACATGTTCTCCCATATAGTGGGCTTTCTTGTTGTTTTGTTGATGGTTTCTTTTACTGTGTAGAAGCTTTTTTATTTTGATGTAGTCCCATTTGTTTATTTTCTCTTTAGCTTCCATTGCCCTAGGAGCAGTATCAGTGAAGAGGTTCCTTCGACTAATGTATCAGATTTTGTTGCCTGTGGATTCCTCTAGTATTTTTATGGTCTCCCATCTTATGTTTAAGTCCTGTATGCATTTAGAGTTTATTTTTATGTATGGTGTACGTTGGTAGTCTAGTTTCTTTTCTTTTTTTTTAATTTTTGTTTTATTTACTTATTATTATTTTCCCCCCATTGCCCTCCCCAGCCCCCAGTACATGCCCTGTATCCACTGGCTATGCCTACACACACATGCATACAGGTCCATCGGTTTATCTTCTATAGGCCCCTCCTCCTTTTTTGCACATATCTATCCAATTTCCCAACAACATTTATTGAAGAGACTCCATTTTATGTTCATACCTCCTTTGTCATATATTAATTGAACATAGTGGCTTGGGTTGATATATATTTTATTCCCCTGATCTATATGTCTGTTCTTGTGGCAATACCAGGCTGTTTTGAGAACAGTGACTTTGTAATACAGCTTGAAATCTGGTATTGAGGTCCCTCCTACTTTGTCTTCTTTCTCAGGATTGCTGTGGTTATTCAGAGTCTTTTTTTTTGTTCCTGATGAATCTTTGAAGAGTTCTTTCTAGGTCTGTGAAATATGCCATTGGTATTTTAATAGGAAGTGCATTGAATCTATAGGTTGCTTTGGGTAGTATGGACATTTTAATGATGTGATTCTCCCAGTCCATGAGCATGATATGCTCTTCCTCTGTTTTTGTCTTCCTCTATCTGTTTTTGCAGTGTCCTGTAGTTTTCTATGTATAGGTCTTTTACCTCCTTAGTTAAGTTTATTCTTAGGTATCTTAATTTATTTATTGTGATAGTGAATGGGATTGCTTTTTTATTCTCTCTTTCTGTAAGTTCACTATTAGTGTATAGAAATGCCATAGATTTCTTGACATTAATTTTGTATCCTGCTATATTGCCAAATTCACTTACTAAGTCAATTAGTTTTTTGATGGAGTCTTTCGGGTTTTAGAGTATCATGTCATCTGTAAATAAGGACAGCTCTACATCTTCTTTTCCAATTTGGATGCCATTTATTTCTTTTTCTTGTCTAATTGCAATGGCTAATATATCCAGTACTATGTCAAACAGGAGTGGTAAGAGTGGGCATCCCTGTCTTGTTCCTGTTCTTAGGGGAAATCGTTTTAGTTTTTGCCCATTGAGTATGATGTTAGCTGTGGGTTTATCATATATGGCTTTTATGATGTTGAGGTATGATCCTTCTATTCCCACCTTGTTGAGAGATTTTTATCAAGAATGGGTGTTGGATTTTGTCTAATGCTTTTTCTGCATCAATTGATATGACTATGTGATTTTTATCTCTCAATTTGTTTATATGATGTATCATGTTTATTGATTTGTGGATATTGTATCATCCTTGTGTTCCTGGGATAAATCCTACTTGGTCATGGTATATGATCATTCTGATGTACTGCTGGATACAATTTACTAGAATTCTGTTGAAGATTTTGGCATCTATGTTCATGAGGGATATTGGCCTGTAATTTTCTTTCATTGTGTTGTCTTTATCTGTTTTTGGTATTAGGGTGATGCTGGCTTCATAGAAGGTGCTTGGAAGTGTTCCTTTTTCTTGAATTTTTGGAATAGTCTGAGGAGGATAGGTTTTAATTCTTCCTTGAAAGTTTGGTAAAATTTCCCTTTGTAGCCTTCTGGCCCGGGCTTTTGTTTGCTGGAAGCTTTTTGATGACTGCTTCAATTTCTCCATAGTTATTGTACTATTGAGATGTTTAGATTCTTCCTGATTGAGTTTTGGAAGGTTTTATATTTCCAGGAATATGTCCATTTCATCAAGGTTGCCCAGTTTGTTAGAATAGAGTTGTTCATAGTATTTTTTTTTTTAACAATCCTTTGTATTTTGGTGGAGTCTGTTGGTATATCACCTCTTTCATTTTTGATTCTGTTTATTTTGATCCTCTCTCTTTGCGTTTTGGTAAGCCTATCTGGAGTTTCATCAATCTTGTTTATCCTTTCAAAGAACCAGCTCTTGGTTTTATTGATTTTTTAAATTGTTTCTTTGGTCTTTATGTCATTTATCTCCACTCTGATCTTTATTATTTCTTTCATTCTGCTTACAATGGGCTTTTCTTGTTGTTCACTTTCTACCTCTTTGAGTTTTAGAGTTAGGTAATTTATTACCATGGTTTCTGTTTTTTTTTTTTTTTTTGCCCTAGGCTTTTAGAGCTATGAAATTCCCTCTCAAGACTGCTTTTACGGTCCCATAGATTTTGGATTGTTGTGTTTTTATTGTCATTTGTTTACTTGATGGTTTTTATTTTTTCTGTGATCTCTCTGGTTACCCAGTTATTGCTTAATAGCACGCTGTTTAGTCTCATTGTGTTTGATTGCTTTGGATTGTTTTTATTGTCATTGAATTCTAGTTTTATGCCACTGTGTTCTGAGAAGATGCTTGATATGATTTCTATCTTCTTGAATTTGAAGAGACTTTGCCTATGACTCAAAATATGGTCTATCTTTGAAAATGATCCATGTGTACTTGAGAAGAATATACATTCTGTGGCTTGGGGTGAAATGTTCTGAAGATGTCACTTAATTCCATCTGGTTTAGTTAGACATTTAGGATGGATGTTTCTTTGCTGATTTTTTGTTCAGAGGATTTGTCCAATGGTGATAGGGTGATAAGGGGATATTAAAAACTCCAACTATGATTGTATTATTCTCAATCTTTCCCTTGGTATCTCCCAGGAGGATTTTTATTTATTTGGGTGCTAATGTTTTGGGTGTGTATAAGTTTACCAGAGTTATTTCTTCTTGTTAGATTGCACTTTTTTTGTATTATGGAGTGGCCTTCCTTTCTTTTTTTAAAAAATATTTTATTGATTTTTTACAGAGAGGAAGGGATAGGAATAAAGAGTTAGAAACATCAATGAGAGAGATACATCAATAAGCCACCTCCTGCATGCCCCCTACTGGGGATTTGCCCATAACCAAGGTACATTCCCTTGATTGGAATTGAACCTGGGACTCTTCAGTCCATAGGCTGATGCTCTATCCTTTGAGCCAAACGGGTTTTGGCTGAAGTGGCTTTCCTTATCTCTTGTTATGTCCTTCACTTTGAGATCTAATTTGTCAGATATCAATATTGTTATCCAGCTATATTTTTCATTTCCATTTGCCTGAAAAACTGTTTTCTATCTCTTCACTTTCAGTCTGTGTGCATCTTTTATTTTGAGGTGGGTTTCTTGTAGACAGCAGATATATGGGTCATGTTTTCTCATCCAATCCATTACTCTATGTCTTTTGATTGAAGCATTTAATCCATTTACATTTAAAGTTATCATTGATAGGTACTTATTTGTCGCCATTTTAATTCTTTACCCCTGTGTTCATTCATTGCTTCCTATTTTTTTTTTTTTCACAGCAGACTTTTTAGCATTTCTTGCATTGCTGGTTTGGTGGCAATAAATTCCCTTATTTCTTTTTTGTCTGTGAAGCTTCTGATTTCACCTTCAATTTTAATTGCTAGCCTTGCTGGGTACAATATTCTTGGATTCAGTCCCTTCCTTTGCATAACTTTGTATATTTCTTTCCGTTCCATTCTAGCCTGATGAGTTTCTGTTGAAAAATCAGACACTATTCTGAGGGGTATCCTTTGTAGATAACTTTCTGTCTCTCTCTGACCACTTTTATGATTCTTACTTTATCGTTCATGTTTGCCAATTTAATTATAATGTGCCTTGGTGTAAGAAAGTAAGAGAGCAAAGAAAGAGAATAAGAAAGAGAAGGGGAACAAGTTTTATATATGGGCAGAAAACTCAAATAGAACAGCCACTAATCCCAACAAATGGCAGCATCCAGTACTTGGAGATTAATACAAACTACAAACAACAAATAATATCAAGGGAGGTGAAAAAAAAAAGTAAAAAACAAAGCAAACAAAAAGCAAAACAAAAAAAGAAGAATAAGCAAAACAATCTCAGAAAAAGTATAAAAAATTGATATAATCAACATTCAAGCATACAACAAAGATCAGTAAAAAAAACAACAACAATTTTTTGGATAGTGAAGACAGAGAAGAGAGAGGTGTGTATGGACTGAAAGCAGGGCATTGGACATTAGATATATAAGTGGGGTGAAATTTTAACAGGGGGTAAAAAGAAAGAATAGGGAAAATCTAAAGTAGGAAAAGGTAAGAGAATCAGGACAACAAAAGAAGAAAAGTTAGGCAAAGGGTGATGGCATAAAGGTAGAGTTGAGTTACAGTAAAATGATGCTGAAGGAAAGATGAAATTAGAATGTGGAATTCTAATTCAAAAGTAAAATAAAGAGAAAATGAAATGACACTTTTTTTTCAAAGATGGAAAGTAGTAGTAATAAAACTGAAAATAAAATATGTAATATTTAAAAATGTAAAATCAAGTTAGGAAAAAAGAAAAAAATTAGTTTCTTAAGTAAAAGATGAAAAATTAAAAATTAAAAATAAAGAAATAGAATGTGCAGTAGTGAAGGTAATTCACTTCCTATATCGTTCTGTTTGCCATGCCTGTTTCCCAGTTGGAACAGTATTGCAGTTTCCTGGGTTCTACTGGTGCTTAGTGTTGTTAGCTGGTCCTAGTGTTTAATCTCTATATTTTGTGACTATACAAGAGTCAATTTGTGAGTCAGCTCCTGGGTGGCAGTGTTTTGGGATTGACCTCTGAGACTATAGGTCCTCTCTAGCCTGTGCTTAGATCCTGCTTTCCCTGTGGCACTCAATACCGGTTTGTAGCAATGGGCTGGCCCAGAGCTAATTCTCCAAAGGTCACTCCCCACTCCAACCCCAGTTTCCAGAAAAATAATTTTTCTCTGCAGTCTCCCAGGGTGTCCCCAACTGGGTGATCCTATGTATCAGAAGCAAGGATCTGAAGAGGAAAGAGTGTAAGTCTGTGCAGCCCTCCTTCCCAACTCTAGTCCAAGCAGTCAGCACACTTTAATAACTTCCATGTTGTCCTTCTGCGTCATATCAAAATGGGTTGCTCTTTAGAGATCCCCTCTATTAGAAGCTCCTAGGACCCCCTTCCACATTCACATATCATGCCAGGCCCAACAGCCCCAGATTTCTCTAGATGCAAAGTACCCCACATCCTCCAACTCCCACAGTGCCGTGTTTTCTGTCCTCTGAGACCTCACCTTATCCCAGGCAAAATCTGACCTTTCCATGTGGCATGTAGAGCTCCTCTGAATCCGAGTGTTTGCGCCAACTGGGGACTGGTGTTCTGGGGCCCGCAGCTTTCAGTGAGTTCCACAGCTGTAGATTTTCAGGCTTCCATAAACATCCACTTTCCCCTTCAAGATGGTACTGTCTCCGCGTCCAAGCTGTTGGCTTTTGGAGAAAAACCAGCAGCAGTGGGGTTGCCCGGTCAGGGGAGCCCTGTCCACCAGCAGCCAACCTTCTCCTGGAGTACAGCTGTCCCTTAACTTGCCAACAAATACTCCCAGTGCGACCCTCAGCTATTCTCTCTGTCTGTTCAGCGACAAGGCTCCGGAGACGTCTGTCTATTCTGCTACCATTTTTCAGATCCTCCTTTGTCTCTTTATATCGCCTTAGATTTAATTTCTATTTTTCTGACATAAGTATTGTTTTCCCAGCTGTTCTCATGATTTGCATTTTATTTATTTATTTATTTATTTATTTATTTATTTATTTATTTATTCATTCATTCATTTAAATTTTATTGGGGTGGCATTGGTCAACATGAACATATGGGTTTCATGTGTGGATTATTTATAAAACCTGTATATAGCACCATTTGCCCACCACCTGAAGTCAAATATTCTGTCACCTCATATTAGAACAACTTTCTTCGCATAACGCCTTGTTGTTTGCATTTGAAAATAATTTTAAAAATATATTTTATTGATTTTATTTTAAAACATATTGTTCTTGATTTCAGAGACAGGTAGAGGGATATAAAGATAAAAACATCGATGAGTGAAAAACATCCATCCTCTGCCTTCTGCATGCCCCCTTCTCAGGATTGGGCCTGTATCCTGGGCATGTGCTCTGACCAGGTATCAGACTGGTGACCTCTTGTTTCCTATGTAGACACTTGACCACTGAGCAACACTGGCCAGGTGAACATTTTTTATTTTTAGTTGAATTTTCATTGATTTTGAGAGAGAGAGAGAGAGTACTATTGATTTGTTGTTCCACTTACTTATGCATTCATTGCTTGCTTCTTGTATATGCCCTAATGAGAGTTTGAACCAGAAAACTTGCTCTGTAGGGACAACACTAACGAACTGAGCCACCAGGCCAGGGTAATTTGTGTTTGTATTTTCAGGAAATAGCTTTTTCCATCCCTTTACTTTTAGTATGTGGGTGTCTTTTGCTGAAATGGTTCTTTTGTAGGCAGCACATGTAGGAAATGTGTATTCTTATCTATCTACTTTTGTTTGAAACTTTTTAGATATATACATTTATAGGGATTATTGATAGCTACTTGCTTATTGCTATTTTATTATTTATAATTATGCCCCCCTTCCTTTTTTCTTTTACTTTATATAGAAATCACTTTAATGATCCCTCTAATACTGTCTTTTTTGTGTCTGTGTGTAAAGAACTCCTTTTGATTACATAGGAAGCTCTTTATGTCTTTTTCAACATTAAATGATAACTTTGCTAGGTAGAGTAGTCTTGGATGTAGGTCCTTCTATTTTTATCACTTTGAATATTTTGTACCACTCCTTACCAGCCTGAAATGTGTCTGTTGAGAAAGCATCGAACAGATTTTTGGGGGCTTACTTGTAGGTAAGTATTTGAATTTTCTTCCTGCTCCTAATATCTTCTCTTTGTCTTTAACCATTGCCATTTTAATTATGAAGTAGCTTGGTGTATGTCTCTTTCTGTTCAACTTCCATGATACTCCTTTTTCTAGCACTACTGTATATTTTTCTTCAGCAGGTCAGGGAAGTCTTAGTCATTTTATTTCTTTAAATAGGTTCTTAATTTTTGCCCTCACTCTCCTCCTTCTGGTACTCCTATAATGTAGATGTAGCTATGCTTTCTGTTATCCCAGAAGTCCCTTAAACTACACTCATTAAAGAAAGTATATCCATACACGTATAGAGAAGTGTATATATGCTGTAATTCATTGTTTCCTGTTGTCTTTTCTTATAAGTGAAAAATTCTAATCTATACTTCATCTTATCTGCTCTTGATTTCTTCTTGTGTATTCTTCATTTCAGGTATTCACTTCTGAGTGGATATTTTATATGATTAATTTTCTCTTTTTTAAATATTTTCTTTATTGATTTCAGAAAGGAAGAGAGAAGGAGAAAGGGAGATAGAAACATCAACGATGAGAGAGAATCATTGATCAGCTGCCTACTGTACACCTCCCACTTGGGATCGAACCATAACCCAATCATGTGCTCTAAACCAGATCCAAACGTGGGGCCCTTCAGGCTACAGGCTGAAGCTCTATCCACCGATCCAACTTGGCTAGGGCTCATTTATCCTTTTCTATACTTGTTTTCTCATTGTCGAGGTTCTCATTTTGTTCCTTTAGTATCTTTGTAAACATGTTCTTCAATCTTGTGTCTAATGCATTCCATGCCTCCATTTAAATTAGCTCTTTTTTTCTGGGAATATATCTTATTGTGTTTCTTGTGTGTGTGTGTGTGTGTGTGTGTGTGTGTGTGTGTTTTCATTTGGGGCATCTTTCTTCTTCTCCCCATTTAAACTGCCCCTCTGTATTTGTTTCTACCAATATGGGTAGATCTACTATGCCTCTCAGTTGTGGTAAAATGGACTTATGTATTAGGTGTCTTGTCAGGCTCATTGGCACAATCTTTCTGATCATCAGAATTAAGTGCTCCAAGAATGTCACTTCTGTGTGTTATATGAGCTCTCCTTTTGTAGAATCTTAAATGCTGGCCTATTTGTGGATGGGGTTGATGCTGAGGCTGGCTGACAACAGTGTACAAGATGCTATATGAAGGCTTACGCTATAATAAGTAATACACACCAATATGCTGTGGTACCTGTTGGGATCTTCATTTGGGTGTTCTGATTGTGGAGTAATTACTTCATGTTCTGTAACTCCCCACTGGAGCCTCTTGTCAGGGCACTCTGCTGTAAGTCAATGTCAGGCTCTACCTGGGATTTCCTTTGGGTGACCTATGTGGAGCTACAAAGTGATGCAGTGTTTGTGACTAACTGTGCTAGGCCTAGCTTCACCAGGGAGGGGCTGAGCTGCACAGCAATGCCTCCTTCCTTCAGCAGTTAAGAACTGTGAGGCAGTTAAGAACAAAGCACAAATCTCTCTGAGATCCACCTCTGCCTACCAGCTTTCTATTGAGGTCAGTCACTGAAAGAGCTCCCATTGGTATGTGAGTCCCATGGGGTAAGTGAGTCATCAGATAAGTGTGAATGGTGCTTACCATGTTGATACAGATTCAAACTTAGCTTAATTTCTGGGTGTGAGGCCACTCAGCGAAAGTCCCAGGCTATGTGAATAGCAACTATCATCCACTGGGTACCCATGGACCTTATGGTTTGTTGGCACCTCAGAGACTCTTTGGGTAAGGTCAGCAGAATTCATCCTGCCCCAAAGACCAAGACTAGCTTTATGAAATTAGGGGAGCATTACTCACTTTCCAAAATTGTACTTAATCAACTAATTGGCTTAACTCTACTCCATTGTTGTAGTATATTGGTTCATATATTTTATAAATGCCACCACTTTTGATACCTTTAATTATCTTAAAAAATGTAAAAGACAATGTGGGAAACAATAGCTTTGAGAAGATAGAGGAAAGCTTCCTATTTGTTACTGAGGCACAATGTCACATCTTCTAAATCTACCTGTGTAATGCAAGACCCACGTAGGAAAGACAAAGATGGGAAATTTTGCATCTTTGTCTTTTTATTTCATTGTTTCTGATAGATAAAATGGATGGAGGGTTGGGAGGGGAAATTGAGGCAACAAAGAGTGGGTGCAATGTGAATAGGACCACAAAATTAAGAAAGCCCTTTTAGAAACCTTGGAAAATTCTGCTTCTATACCGAAACAGAAATGAAGCTGAATTTGTAATGGTAATGACCTATTATGATCAAATTATACACTCAAAGTATTTTTTACTTATTTAAGTAATAGCAATTTTATTAATATCATGAAAAATTAAAGAACAGATAACGTTTAAATGAATAAGGTAATAATAATAACCATAATATCAAACTTTCATCAAAGGTTGCAGAAAAAAATAAACAGACAAGCAGTAAAAGGGAAGTGTCAGGAAACACGTCTGATGGTGCTAGTGATGACAGTGACAGAAATGGATTGAGACAGCAAAGTAACAGGGAACAAACTGATACCCATCAGCCAAATGATAAAACTAGTGAAAACACAGTCTTTTCAGTGAATAAGGTAAGAACAAGCACAAATGATAAAAGCCAAATAACAAAGGTAATGAAAACACAGTCTTTTTAATGAATAAGGTAATAACAATATCATTACTATCAAAATTTCATCAAAGGTTGAAGAAAAGAAGGAACAGAAAAATAGTAAAAGGGAAGAGTTGGGAAACATGTATGATGGTGCTTATGACAGTGACAGTGATGGATTGAGCCAGCACAGCAATAAGGAACAAACTGATACACAGCAGCCAAATGATCAAATTAATGAAAACGCAGTCATTTTAATGAATAAGGTAATAACAAACCCAATGACAAAAGCCAAATGACAAAATTAATGAAACACACTCCTTTGAATGATTAAGATAACAACAATATTATTAATATCAAACTTCATCAAAGGTGGAAGAACAAAAGAAGCAGACAAGTAGTGAAAGGGAAGTGTCAGGTAACATGCATGATGGTGCTGAAGACAACAGCAACAGTGTTGGTGTGAGGAAGAAAAGCAACACTGAACAAAGTGATAAGCAGAAACTTCCTATTAAGGAGAATAAAGATTCGGATAGGTAAGCCTATAGCAGTATTTAGTAGTAGGAAATTATTCCTTTCCCATAAAACAAATCCCAATTTGACCTTATATTCATGATGAACAAATCTTATATTAATACTAGAGAGATAGAACCTTGCTTGCTAATCAGAAAAATGTATATCAACAAACAATGAGATACCATTTTTTGAACTTTTAATGATAATTATTGCATTTAAAAAATAAAACCCAGAATTGGTCCATGAGAGGAAAAAGGCATTCTTCTCACTATTGGTAGATGAAATTAGCACATCTTTTCTGAAGGGTAATTGAGCTTGTTTCAAAAAT
>JAAGEH010002060.1:0-49947 GCA_011751065.1 Lasiurus cinereus
TGGCTGTCTGCACCCCATGGCTGTCTGTGCCCCCTGGCTGTCTGCGCCCCTGGCGGTCTACAAGGTGCTGGGGAGAGGGGAGTTCCCGGAGGCTGAGAGGGTAAAGAGACTGGAGGTGGACTTTGCTGTTCTTACACTCACTCGGCCAGTTTACCCTCAGTCTCTGTTCCCCCTGAGTCTCCCTGTGGCTGAGCCGAGTACCATACTGCCGTATGTGTGTGTCTGTGCCGGGGGGGCAGGGGGCGCAGAGTAAGTGCCACTACAAGGACTCTTCAGGTCAGGTCGGGGGTCACCGGGTCAGGTCCCAGAGCTCCTGGCCTCCGTTCCTCGGGCCTCCAGTCACCTCTGGGCCTGACCCAGACCCGCCGGCAGGGGGCGCTCTGGGCCGGGGAGGAGCGTAGTCCAGGCCTCTCTTGGGTTGGGGTGCCACACCGTGGGGCTCGTGGTTCAGATCCACACCTGACTCCCCTCCCTGTGACCCAAACCTGCAAAGTGGGGCCCACAGAGCGGCTCTGGGAGGGGCGGGCGGCGGCCCCTGCAGCCGGAGCCCAGCGGCTCGGCCCCCACGCACCCCGGGGAGAAGCGCGCTCAGTGTGGGAGGCAGGGAAGCGGGAGGCAGGGAAGGGGCCCTGGGGACTGGGGTGGCCCCTGACACTTGGCCCCTAACATGGAAGCCGGAAGGGGCTTTCTAGGTCATTTAGTTCAAGCACTTTGTTTTTAAAAATATTTTTATTGATTTCAGAGAGGAAGGGAGGAGAGAGAGAAACATCAGTGATGAGAGAGGATCATGGATCAGCTGCCTCCTGCACGCCCCCTACTGGGGATGGAGCCTGCAACCGGGCATGCACCTGACTGGGAATCCAACTGTGACCTCCTGGTTCACAGGTGGATGCGCAACCACTGAGCCACACTGGCCGGGCCAGGCATTTTGTTTTAACAGTAGGGAACTTAGGCCGGGCGGGCAGCCTTATCCAGGGGTGTGGCAATTAGAGATGGGCTGGCTGGGGGGAGCTGGTTCCCCTCCGGCTTCCTCTGCTGTCAGACATTGGACCTGCTGGCGAAGGTGGATGGGGCGCATTGGAAGGTTACGGGTGGGTGTGCGTTCACGTCTGGAAGCAGCATGTGGCCACCCGAGAAGCAATGTGTGGCTCTGTGGGTATCCGTGAAAGTGTGAGTAACCATGAAAGCGTGGGTAACCGTGAAAGCGTGGGTATCCGTGAAAGTGTGGGTATCCGTGAAAGTGTGGGTATCCGTGAGAGTGTGAGTATCCGTGAAAGTGTGGGTGTCCGTGAAAGTGTGGGTAACCATGAAAGTGTGGGTAACCATGAAAGTCTGAGTAACCGTGAAAGTGTGGGTATCCGTGAAAGTGTGAGTAATGGTGAAAGTGTGGGTAACCGTGAAAGTGTATTGGTCCACCCAGAAGTGCGAGTGGGTCTGCAAATTTTGTGCCTATAGCCCTAGCCGGTTTGGTCCAGTGGAAAGATCATCAGCCTGTGGACTGGAGGGTCCTGGGTTCGATTTATGTCAAAGGCACATGCCCAGGTTACAGGCTCCATCCCCAGTAGGGGGCATGCTGGAGGCAGCCGATCCATGATCCTCTCTCATCATTGATGTTTCTCTCTCCCTTCCTCTCTGAAATCAATAAAAATGTTGTGCCTACAAAAATGTGTTTGTATCCTAGTGCGTTTGGCTCAATGGATGGAGCTTTGGTCCGAGGACTGTAGTGTTTCATTCTGGTCAAGGGCACGCACCTCGGTTGGAGGCTCATCCCCTGGCCCTGGTGTGGGCACCTGTGGGAGGCAACCAGTCAAAGTGTCTCTCTTACATCAATGCTTCTCTCTCTCTGTCACCCCCCTCCCTTCCACTGTCTAAAAATCAATGAGAAAATGTCTTCGAGTGAGGATTAACAGAAAAATAATTTAAAAAACACACGTGTGTTTGTGAAGGGGTATGTGTGGAGGAAGGAAGGGATATTTTGTATTTGTGAAGAGTGTGTGTACCCGCTTAGAAAGGGGTCATTGTGGATAATTGCACCTTTGCAAGAGGTGACTGAGTGTGTGTGCACTCGTGGGTCCTGCACCCCTCCCTCGCACTGACCTTCCACCCCTCCCCCCCCCCCAGCCCAGGCCCTGAAAGAGGAGGGAGGGGCGAGAAGGCCAAGGGACACAGGCCCTGGGGTGCGGGGGTGTATCCAGGTCCCCATGCCCAGCGGGCTCTAAGGAGTCACAATTAGGCGATACTTCTCCTGAGTTGGAGGGGAGAAGGAGGGAGGGGGAGGAGGGGGAAGATTATGGCAAATTCATTTCTATTTTCCAGCCCAGTAGCCTGCAGTGTGCCCCGGATGTTAGCATGAGAATGGGCCAGGGCTCCCCGCCCCCTCCCGACCTCCTGACCCCTCCCCTACGTGAATAGGGGGCTCACCGCCACTCCAACCCCCTCTGCAAAGCCAGCCTCCTCATGGGTAATTTAATATAGCCGGAGCCCCGGTGCTCTATTTTCCCTCCGGTCGGGTTTGTTTTAGGCATTCACGGCTCGCCCCGTCATTAGACGGCCTTGTTTGACGGATGGAAGGAGCCACTGGGAGACCAGGCCTTTGTGTGGCCACATAAGCTGCTCTCCCTGTAATTAGAATGGTGTTCCAGCCATTGAGGCCTTTCAGAGGCGGAACAAAAACTCCTGAGATGAACATCCCCCAACTCTCAGCCCCCCGGCTGGGAGAGGGGCTGCGAGTTAAAGGGACTCCTTGGGGCAGGCCGTTGGGAGCGGGGACAGCGGGGTCCTGCCAGGGTGGGGATGTTAGGGGCCATGAGGACTGGGCCCCAGACAAAGGCTCCTGAGGCTGCCTGTCAACACCAGTGACTTATCCACATGCCCCACACGCTCAGCCAGCCGAGGACCCACCTGTGTCCATGGGATCGAGGGAAACGGAGCCGGGCTGGGTTTGGGGGGTACATGTGCAACACACACTCACACGCACACCGAGTCACCCAGACTCAGATGTGGCCTCTAAACACCCCCAAACACACAGTCACTCACATAGGCTTGCATTACATTGTCAACACGCATGCATGCGTGCACGCAGGCAAGCTCAGACACGAGACCGCAGAGTCACAGAACGAGGTGGGACCATCCACAGCCTGGGGTGGCTCAGAGGTCAAGCATTAACCCAGGAACCAAGAGGTCACTGGTTTGATTCCTGGTCAGGGCACATGGCCTGGGTTGCAAGCTCAGTATGGGTGTGCAGAAGGCAGACGATCAATGGTTCTCTCTCTTTATTGATGTTCCCCTCTCTCTCTCTCTCTCTCTCTCTCTCTCTCTCTCTCTCTCTCTTCCACTCTGAAATCAGTAAAAACGTATTTAAAAAACAAAGAAACATACAGCCCTAGCTGGTTTGGCTCAGTGGATAGAGCATTGGCCTGTGGACTAAAAGGTCCTGGGTTTGATTCCAGTCAAGGGCACGTGCCTGGGTTACAGGCTCAATTCACAGTGTGGAGCATGCAGGAGGCAGCCCATCAATGATTCTCTCTCATCATTAATGTTTCTTTTCTTTTTTAAGATTAATACACACACACACACACACACACACACACACACGTATACACACAGAGAGGAAGGGAGAGGGATAGAGAGTTAGAAACATCAATGATGAGAAAGAAACATCGATCAGCTGCCTCCTGCACGCCCCCTACTGGGGATGTGCCTGCAACAAGGTACATGCCCTTGACCGGAATCGAACCTGGGACCTTTCAGTTCATAGGCTAATGCTCTATCCACTGAGCCAAACCAGTTTTGATTCATTGATGTTTCTATCTCTCCCTCTCCCTTACTCTCTGAAATCAATTTAAAAAACCCCCAAAAACAACAGATACAGACACAGACACGTACATACACGCATGAACACTGCACACCCCCTAGCTCACGATGACATGTGAATACTCCAGGAGATACTGTGGCACTGAAACGCCATTCGTGGTTTGGCAGAGTACGTGGCCAGCCTCTCCCAGACTCTCCTGACCGGACACGCAGAGGGCTCGTGGGGTCAGGCTCCACCCAACTACACACTGTGCTCTGAGCTCCACCCCCACCTCGCAGGATCTGCTCTGTGGACCTCCCCATGCCCTTTGGGAAGGGAAAGCTCCCTTTTCAGATTTCCCTTTGGCCCAGCTGGGCTGGTCCTGCTGGCATGGCTCAGTGATTAAGCGTCGACCTGTGAACCAGAAGGTCACAGTTCTGTGTCTGGTCAAGGGCACATACTTGGGTTGCAGACTTGATCCCAGGAGGGGGGTGCAGGAGGCAGCAGATCCATGATTCTCTCTCATCATTAATGTTTCTCTCTCTCTCTCCCTCTCCTTGTCTGTCTCTGAAATCAATAAAACAGATTTTAAAAAAAGATTTCACCTATCAGGGCAGGTACCTGGCTCTCTGGTACATCTGTGGCTTTTTCCGGGTCTCGGGAAAGGCGGCAGACTAAGTGTGAACGGCTGCCGCCTGACCCCCAGGGAGGGTTCAGAGGGGGCAGGCGGTCACCAGCCAGGGATACTGCGTGGGAATTTATTCAATTCAGCTCCTCCTCTGTGTCAGATACAAGCCTTTCTGCAAAGGAACTTAGAGTCTTTTTTTTTAGTATACATTTTTATTTCAGAGAAGAAAGGAGAGGGAGAGCGAGAGAAACATCAATGGTGAGTGAGAATCATTTATCAGCTGCCTCTTGCACACCCCACACTGAGGATCGAGCCCACAACACGGGCATGTGCCCTGACTGGGAATTGAACCGTGACCCCTAGCTTCATGGGTCAAAGCTCAACCACTGAGCCTTGCTGGCTGGGCAAGAACTTGAGTCTTAAAAGGGGCAACCAGTACCGAGGCTTGGGGCAGGGGACAGCGATGACACTGAGGACGAGTGGAAAGGAGAGTAATGGCTTTTAGTTTCATGTGGGAATAGTGGTACCAGGGCCGGGAGTGGACTGTCTCCTGTCCTGTGCCTGAGGCACAGAGGGCGCCTCTGGGAAGTCCCAGTGTTGGGTAAATGACGGACCAGCTGGTCTCCAAAGCCTCTCTCCTCTAAGATATATATATATATATATATATATATGTAGTTGATTTTTTGAGAGGGAGAGAGAGTCAGAAACATTGATGAGAGAGAAACATCGATCAGCTGCCTCCTGCACACCTCCTACTGGGGATGTGCCTGCAACCAAGGTACATGCCCTTGACCGGAATTGAACCTGGGACCCTGGAGTCCGCAGGCTGATGCTCTAACCACTGAGCCAAACCAGTTAGGGCTCTAAGATTCTTGGTCTCCTGGTCTGGGTCCATGGCTTTCTTACTGTGGCACTCTTTCCAAGGTCTGTTGGCATTCCCTAACCCACTCTTTAGCTCAGCACTTAACACCCCCCCCACTCTCCCCACCTCCACCCCCCACCCCTCCCACCCCTCCCCACTCCTTCTCACCCCTGCACCAAAGCTGTGCACAGGCCCAGGTGAGGCCATGCAGGAAACAAAGGAGAGGGAGAGAGAGAGAAACATCAATGATAGGAGAATCTTTGATGGGCTGCCTCCTGCACGCTCCCTGCTGGGGATGGAGCCCACAACCCAGGCATGTGCCCGGACTGGGAATCAAACCGTGACCTCCTGGTTCATAGCTAGATGCTCAATGAGCCACCACCAAATGTTATTAAGTTCTCATTCTCTTCTGGAAGGAAGTACAATTTTGAAGGGATGGGGTGAGGACCTCAAACTGCTAGTGATTTGCATGCTTTTATTATTTTTTAAAACTTTACAAACCATCTCATTCTTCCGGTGCCACCAGCAAACACATAACTAGGAAAACCCTAACATCCCTATCTAGAGAGAACATTTCTGTTTCCCTTTCTAGGAGACAGTCCCAAGGAAAATGAGAGAACGGGGGATGCTTTGAGGCCACTTGCAATGCCTTTTTTGTTTGTTCGTTTGTTTAACCACAGTGTTGCACGGTGTCATAGAGGAGTTGAGCGTCTGGGCTCTGAATACACCCAAGTTCAAACCCACAAACAACAACAACAAAAACCCACATAGGGGCTGTCTGTGACCTTGAGCACCTGTCCTGGGACCTGGGTGTCTTTAGCTGTAAAGAGGAGGTGAAAATCCCTGCCGTTCTGCCAGGCAGTGTCTTGCATACAGGAAGTGCTCAGTCAGTGTTCGCCCAAGCGGTGAATGTCAGAGCGCTAAGTATTTGTTGAGGAAATGAGTATGTTTTTCATTTTGTTTGCATTTAGGATAAAGTTACAGGAAAATAAGATTTTCCTGGAAACCTCTTGCGTGTAACTTTGGCAAGAGGTGAGGGAGGGTCGGTCCGCACAGGCTGGTTGGAGGGTCCCCATAGCAGCTTAAAAACAAGCTTCCCAGCCTTCCGAGCTGGTGCTGGCTCAGGTTGTTACCCTGAGCGCCAGCAGGGGGAGCCCGAGCGGCCACAGCGTGGCTGGCTCCGGCTAGGGGCGTGGGAGGAAATGAACACTTAACAGCACCTACTGTGTGCAGTGCACATACTGGGCAACGCAGCACCCTCAGGAAACTGGGGGTGTGGATGGAGCAGTCAGCTGCCCTAGGACCAACACAGATGTGGAGGTCAGACTTATACAGCAGGAGGGGACCAGGTTTGAGACCTGGAGGGGCCTGGACTGGGGAAGCCCCAGTTGGTGGGGACCTACTCTCAAAGGGCCACCTGGCTCTCCACTGCACCCTCAGCACCTACCTGGGACCAATGGACTGAGACCTGCTCAGACCAATCAGAACTATGCAAATTGCACCCTAATTTGCATCTATACTGACCAATCAGAAACCTCATTTACCTGTTTTGTAATACTCCTTTGGGGAACTTTTTTGTTAACAGAAGTTTCTGAAATGCTGGGGCAAGGGAAGGAGGAGAGGCGTTTAAAGTCACTGGCTGAGGGCCAATGTCCCCTTCCGCAGGGTCTGGGTCTGAGGAACTGAAGTGGGACCCTGGCAGGGGAAGTCATCTCACTTTTCCCATCTGTGTAATGGGTGTGAACATATCTGCTCACCAGTTCTCCGTGCAGGTGGCCAGTGGCCCTGGCACAGACATTTTAATGACATAACGACACTATGGGGACTGTGATAAGAGCTTTAATTTGGCCCTCGCTGGTGTGGCTCAGTGGATAGAGCTTCGTCCTGCGGATTGAAGGTTCCAGAGTTCTATTCTGGTCAAGGGCACATGCATGGGTTGTGGGCTCCATCCCCAGTAGGGGGCCTGCAGGAGGCAGCCGATCCATGATTCTCTCTCATCACTGATGTTACTATCTCTCTCTCCCTCTCCCTTTATCCCTGAAATCAATAAAAATACTTTTTTTTTTAAAAAAAAAGAGGTTTAATTTGTCTCAGTGACCAATTTCACAATTGGAGAAACTGAAGCTAGGAGCAGTAAAGTGCAAAGTGCCTTGCCCAAGGTCACCTGGGGAGGGGGAGGAGGAGCTGGGGTTTGGAAGGCAGTCTGGGTCTGGCCACCCCTTCATGACAGGAAAGGGAGTCCCCCACTGGTTTGTCCCATGAGCGCCTGTCCTTGTCGGGGAAGAAGTGGCTGTGAGGCGGTGGTGCTGAGTCCTGCCTGGAGGGTCTGAGAGAAGAGAAGGGAGAAGGCCAGGTAGGGCGGGTGGAGTGGCCTAGGCCCGGGGCAGTGGTGGGGAACCCCAAACCCGGAGTAATTTTATTTTATTTTTTAAAAAATACTTTTATCCATCTTAGAAAGGAAGGGAGAGCTAGAAACATCAATGAGCCCTAGCTGGTTTGGCTCAGTGGATAGAGCCTGTGGACTGAAAGATCCCAGGTTCCATTCGGGTCAAGGGCACATGCCCCATTGTGGGCTTGATCCCCAGTGTGGAGCATGCAGGAAGCAGCTGATCAATTATTCTCTCATCATTGATGTTTCTAGCTCTCTCTCCCTTTCCGTTTCCCTCTGAAATCAATAAAAATATTTTTTTAAAAAAGAAAAACATCAATGGTGAGAGAGAATCATGGATCAGCTGCCTCCTGCGCGCCCCACACTGGGGATGTGCCTGATGGGAATCAAACCAGCGACCTCTTAGTTCCCGGGTCGACGCTCCACCGCTGACCCCCGCCGGCAGGGCTCCCCCTGCATGTTCAACTCTCCAAAGTCGGGCGATACAGTCGGGAACTGGGACGGAAACTATTTGAAGGGGCCAGCCCCTCCCATCGGGGTCCCCAAGCCCGAGGAGGCGGGTTCTTCCGCGCCCACAGCGGCCTCGTGTGGCGGCGCCTGGCATTGCTACCTGGGCGGCCAACCCAGGTGTCGGAAGGGAGGGGCCCGCCTTACCCCGCCTGGTCCAGGCGCTTCCCGGGCGGGGTTACTATGGAGATGAAAAGCGAGAATGCGCGTATCAAGCGCTTAGCACAGTGTCTACCCTTATTACTAATATTGTTGCCGTTGTTGTTGTTGCCATGGCTCTGAGAAGGGGGAGGCGATAGGAGGCTGGGCTGAGCGTGTTCTGCCCCATCCCCGGTGCCAGGGCCCGGCGGGCAGGGGCGGGGCCGCGTGCCTGCCCAGGCTGGCCGGCAATTTCCTGGAGGAGCTCGTTTGGTGCCTCTGATTCCAAGTTAATTAAACATGGCCGCTGGGGGGTCGTTGCCATGGTGACAATTAGGCTGGAAAGGAGCCTCATTAAGGAGCAGTTTTAACGAGGCCTGTTGTTTTTACCCCGAGATCCGTGCGCGCAGAGAGGAATTCTTCGGGTGGCTTCCTCTTCTCCTTTTGTGCATTAAAAAAAAAAAAATATATATATATATATATATATATATATATATATATATATATATGTATATACACACACACACACACACACACACACACTTATTGATTTCAGAGAGGAAGGGAGAGGGAGAGATAAAAACATTAATGATTAGAGAGAATCATTGATTGACACTGCCTCCTGCACGCCCCCTACTGGTGATAGAGCCCACAACTCGGGCATGTGCCCTTGAATGGGAATCGAACCATGACCTCCTGGTTCATGGGTTGATGCTCAATCAGTGAGCCATACTGGCTGGGCTCCCTTGGCTGCATTTTGGATCCATTTTTAGGGAGATGTTGAGTAAGAACGAGATAGAATTCTTAGTTGAGTCCCTATGAAGAAGAATCAACAGGGCAAAAGGTATATATATACCCACATAGGGGTATATATATGTTTTTTTATTGATTTTTAGAGAGAGAGGGAGAAGGATAGAGAGAAACATCATCAAATACCCCCTCTGGGGATTGAACCCATGACCTCCTGGTTCCTGGGTTGATGCTCCACCACTGAGCTACACCAGCTGGGTAGGAGCCAACAGATTTCTTCTCCCTGGTGCTGCTGTTGGTGCATCTGAGAGGCCTGGTGCAGAGGCTTGGAGAGGGAGCAGAGGGTGGAGGCCGGGAGGTCAGAGCAGGGGTGAGAAAGGAGGGTTTTATTAAAAATGGAACTGGGGCCCAGCTGACGTGGCTCTGTAATTGAGCATTGACATATGAACCCGGAGGTCACTGTTTGATTCCCGGTCAGGGCACATGCCTGGGATGCAGGTTCCATCCCCAGTGTGGGGCGTGCAGGAGGCAGCCAATCCATGCTTCTCTCTCATCATTAACGTTTCTCTCTGTGTGTGTGTGTCTCTCCCTCTCCCTTCATCTCTGAAGGGTCCCAGGTTTGATTCTAGTCAAGGGCATATACCTTAGTTGCAGGCACATCCCCAGTTAGAGGTGTGCAAGAGGCAGCTGATGAATGTTTCTAACTCTCTTTCCCTCTCCTTTCCTCTCTGTAAAAAAAAAAATCAATAAAATATATTAAATATATATGTATATATATTTTAAAAATTAAACTGGGGGCCTTTCCTGGAACTTAGAAATGCTGCTTTTGCTGCCCAATCTGGTTCTCCAACTGAGTAGGGGGTGTGGAAGCCCACCAAGATTGGCTCCTCTCTCTTTAAAAAATCAGTAAAAACATTTTTTAGAAGTGAAAATTTATTTTTTTAAGAAAAACAAATTTAAGTATAATAATGTTACATGAATACACACCAATTATTCCAGAAAAAACTATCTTAAATATGGTAACACTAGAGGCCCAGGGCATGAAATTCATGCACGGGTAGAGTTGCTCAGCCTGGGGGTGATCGGGACTGATCTGTGGCGTGACCAGCAGGGCGATCGGGCCCCTCTTACTCCTTTCCCCGCTGGCACCCACCTTGGCTGGCCTGGGGCCTGTGGGCTGGGAGCAGCTCCTACATTGAGCGTCTGCCCCCTGGTGGTGAGTGTGCCTGTTGTCCTGCCATTCAATCGATTTGCATATTAGGCTTTTATTTTAGAGGACTAGAGGCCCAGTGCACAAAATTTGTGCATGGGGGGGGCTTCCCTCAGCCCTGCCTGCACCCTCTTGGATCTGAGACCCCTTGGGGGATGTCTGACTGCCAGTTTAGGGGCATTAACTCCCTGAATGTCCAGACATACAGTGTGGTTTTATGAGTTGTTTTAATAATAATGGCCATTCCTTTAAATAATATCTGCTTACATATAATACAACCGGTACTATGTGACTTCAGAATGTTAATATCACAAAAATCATAGAAGGTTGTAGTGGAAATAACCTTGAATTGTCTAGTCCAAACTTTTAAAAAATATATATATATTATTGATTTTTTACAGAGAGGAAGGGAGAGGGATAGAGAGTCAGAAACATTGATCAGCTTCCAGTCCTGCACACCCCCTACTGGGGATGTGCCCACAACCAAGGTGCATGCCCTTAACCAGAATTGAACCCAGGACCCTTCAGTTTGAAGGTCGATGCTCTATCTACTGAGCCAAATCAGTCAGGGCCAAACTTTTTAAAAAATATATTTTTATTGATTTTTTACAGAGAGGAAGGGAGAGAGAGGGATAAAGAGTCAGAAACATCGATGAGAAACATTGATCAACTGCCTCCTGCAAACCCCCTATTGGAACCAAGGTACATGCCCTTGACCGAAATCAAACCTGGGACCTTTCAGTCTGCAGGCCAACGCTCTATCCACTGAGCCAAACCAGTTAAGGCTAGTCCAAACTGTTATAAGTATTGGAATTCTCTTTTCAAAGATTTTGAATGCTTTTTGTCCTAAGAAGCTTACCCAACTTTTGAGGCAACCGATTTTCTGTGAAAGGATTGGTGGACCCTGGTGCCTGCCGTCCCCCAGGATTGGGGGACTCTGGCAGGATTGAGGGGACTGGGCGCTGCCATCTTGTGGCTATGGGTGCCTTGAGGGCATGATGGTCAATTTGCATATTCCCTCTTTATTAGCTAGGATTACATGCAATAAGCATTAATATTTCAAGAACAAAAGGATTTTAAGTATAATAATATTAAAACTGTACTAACATAGAATGATATCACAAAAGTTGTAGGAAATATTAAAAATCTGCCAATAACAGGTTTACTTCTATTATATTCTAAAAAACCACGTTTTTAAAGAGCGCACAGTAACTCCAGTTAGACTCCCTTCCCCTCCAGAGTGGGAGCGAGCCCCTTTCAAGGCCCACAGATGAGCCTGTGAAAGGTCCTCAGAGCCTGTCTGAATGGGGGGGGGGGAGAGCCCTCTGAATGGGGGAGGGCTGGCGGCGCTGAGCCAAGCGCTGGGAATCCCGCAGCCCCAGAGTGATGGGCCCTGACTCACAAAGAGGGCGACAGTCTCACTTCCTGCCCGGCTCTGAGGTTCCCAGGCCCGGGGGGAGGGGGAGGGGGAAAGGGAGGTCAGCTCCCCCTGCTGCTCTGCTCCTTGGGGGGCCTTGGCTGTGGTGAATAGGGGAGAAAGGCTCCTTGCTTCTCTCTGGGTGGCGGGGCCTGGCACGGCGCGGCCCGGGCACAGCGCCCAGTGTGTGGCTCCAGCAGGCACTCAGAAGCCCGGGCCCCGCAGGCCCCGCCAGATGCTCGCAAAGGGGCGTCAGCCCGCCCGCCCCCAGCAGCGGGGCCTCCCTCTGCTGCTCGGGGGCCTGTGGACACCCTGTGGGACCCAGGGGTGCCCGCAGTCAGGGGCACGTCCTGGTTCTGAGCTTGGAAGTCTTAGTCTGAGCACTACTTTTTATATATTTCTTTATTGACTTCAGAGAGGGCGGGAGAGTGAGAGAGAGAAACATCCATGATGAGAGAGAATCACGGATCGGCTGCCTCCTGCATGACCCGCCCTGGGGATGGAGCCCACAACCCGGGCATGTGCCCTTGACTGGACTCGAACCTGGGACCTTTCAGTCCCCAGGCCGACACCCTATCCACTGAGCCACACCAGCCAGGGCTTTTTTACAACCAATTTAGAACTATGATCACTCCCGTTCTAACGGGGCCTGAGAGATGGCTGCCGTCCCAGAGCACAGCCTGTGAGTCAGAGCCCCGACAGCCATCACCCCGTGTAAGGCACCCCCATCCTGTCCTACAATCACTGTTTCTAGCCCGGCCAGCCTAGCTCAGTGGTGGGGCATTCGTCGACCCGTTACCCAGGAGGTCACAGTTCGATTCCAGGATCAGGGCATCTGCCCGGGTTTCGGGCTTGATCCCCCAGTAGGAGCATGCAGGAGGCAGCTGATCCGTGATTCCCTCTCATCATGGATGTTTCTCTCTCTCCCTCTCCTTTCCTCTCTGAAACCAGTAAAAACATTAACATTGTAAAGAAAGAAAGTGGCATTCCAGCTCCCCCACCTGCCCGGCTGGCTCTGCTGGTGCCTGTGGGCCGGGCCAGCTGGGGGCTCTCTGGCTGCCATTCACTCAGCACAGCTGCCTCCGGGTGGCTGCCGCCCAGCTGGTGTCCGGGGTGTTGGGAGGAAGCCGGGGTGAGAGGGTGGGAGAGCCAGCTTCCTGGGGCCTCCCGGGTTGAGCAGTGTGGCCACTTCCGAAGGCCCCTTTGTCTGGCCCTTTATCCAGAAGAGCGGCTGCGATTGTGCAGGGCACAAAGCCCCCGTGGCCCTGACTTCCCACCCGCCTGGGCCGGCGGGGAGAGGGTTTCCCAGGCTCCGGGGAGGCGGGCTCCGGCCCCTTCCGGCCCCTCCCAGCAGCCCGACACCCAGTTGCTCTGCGTGGGAGCCAGGACCTGCCGTGCAGCCCACATCAGTTCCCTCAGCCCCGGACCCGGCACTCACGTGGGCCCCTGGCTGAGCTCCCTCGTCCTGCGGGGCCCTGCCCTGGACGCCCGGCACGGCCAGTGGCATCCACGCTAAATACGGGGAGACTCGGAAGGTGCCCTGAGCGCCATTCATAGGCCGCAAAGCCTTTTCAGGGGGTTTGCTGACATGCAGGGCGGACTGAGTGTGAGCCACCCCAGGAAGTGGCTGGAAAGTGGGGTGAGGCTGGGGAGGGGGCAGGAGGGCAAGTCTGTGGGGTGTGGGAGGATGGACGAGGAAGCAGGTAGGAATACCTCCCCCCACCCCTTTAAGCTCTTCACTTATTTTTAAAAATATATTTCAGAGGGGAAGGGAGAGGGAGAAAGAGAGAAACATCAATGATGAGAGAGAATCACAGATCAGCTGCGTCCTGCATGCCCCACACTGAGGACCCAGCCCCAAAGCTGGGCATGTGCCTTTGACTAGAATCGAACCTGGGACCCTTCCGTCCACAGGCCGATGCTCTGTCCACTGAGCCAAACAGGCTGGGGCCCCCCTCCTCCTTTTAAGCCCTTTAAACCGGAGGTGGGCTCAGCCCTGTGCCCATGGCGATGGGTTCCCTGCTCTAGTGTTGCCTGTCCTAGGGTGAGAGAAAGCCATGACTGTCTCAGGCCTCACGGCTCCTGCGTGGAATCAGGGCTGCAGGTCTCTGACCCCTCAGACCGAGCTTCTAGCCAGTCTTCAAGCGAGAGGGCAGAGGTCTAGCCGGCGTGGCTCAGTGGTTGATGGTCAACCTACGAACCAGGAGGTCACGGTTCAATTCCCGGTCACAGCACATGCCTGGGTTTCAGGCTCCGTCCCTAGTGTGAGGCGTGCAGGAGGCAGCCGATTAATGATTCTCTCTCATCATTAACGTTTCTCTCTCTCTCTCTCTCTCCCATCCTTTCTGAAATCAATAAAAACATGTGCACAAAAAAGAAAAAGAAAAAAGAAATAGGGGCAGCAGACTGCAGACCAGGCCCCTGCAAATGTGGGCAGGAAGCATCCTGGGAGAAGGCCTGTGGAGGGCCTGGAGCACCCCCCTCCCATCTGTCCGCCCACCCGGGAGCCTCCCTCTGAGATGTCACTTGAATTCAGCGTTGACAAAAGCCGGGGGCAGAGGCGGGAGCGCAGCACAGCTGCAGGGACGAGCTGGGAGGGAGGCAGCCCGCCAGAGATGGTCCCAGCCCCAGCCGCCCCTAAATTCACAAAGGGCTCTCTGGGCTGGACACGGGCCTTGTCAGGAGGGAGGACGCCGGCACCCCAAACCTCCAGGGCTCCCTGAGGGCAGAGCACCTCCCAGCGTGGGCCTTCGGCAGTCTCGGAGGCAGGCAGGGCAGAGTTGGCACCCCCCATGACCCCAGGGAACCCGGGGTGACCTAGGTGTGGAGGTGGGGGCGCTGGGCAGTGATCCACCCTCACCTGCTTCCGATGCCAGGCCTTCTTCCCGAGAAGAAAGAGAAACAGAATAAAGCTTTCGTTTCTATCACATTTGGAGTTTCTCAGCGCCAGCAAAGAGCCAACATCGGACTTAACGTGGCTCAGCCTGTTTGGGGTGCCTAACCCTGCACCGGAGTGGGGGGGGGCAGTGGGAGGGCTGTGTGCTCACCCCCGAGGTGGGAAACCTGGCAATGAAAGGGACAGACACCCTCTCCTCTCTGGGGGATGGTGATGAGGTGTGAGGATGCAGGGACCAGTCTGGTTACTTTGAATTCAAACACATAGTGATCCCTAGCCAGGTCGGCTCAGTGGATGGAGCGTCTGCAGATTGAAGGGTCCCGGGTTGGATTCTGGTCAAGGCCAAGTACCTGGATTTCAGGCTTCTCCCTGGCCCGGGGCCCTGGTTGGGGCCAATGCAGGAAGCAACCAATGGATGTGTTTCTCTCACTTCGATGTTTCTCTCTGTCTATCCCTCTCTCTTCCACTCTCTCTGAAAATCAATGGGAAAATATTTTTGGGTGAGGATTAAACACACACACACACACACACACACACACACACACTCACACTCACAAATCCACAGTGTGAATCTGTGGCTCCCACCATCCCCAGAAATCCCTGGGATTACCATCCAATCCGATTTAGCAGCCTGCCCTCTGGGAGCCTACAAGTTAGAACGGAAGCGACTGAAGAACACACACACACACACACACACACACACACACACAGGGGCATTTAATCAGTCTGGCAGGAGGGACTGTTTATGGAAGTGATTGTATTTATTTTGTTCCCAGTATTAAGCAGGCTTGGCAGGGACTACGCCTCTCCTCTGGGTCGGCTGGTAAATTTTCAGCTTGTTTGCGAGCGTGTTTCAAGCATATGGTACCAGCCTGGCTGGCGTGACTCCGTGGCTGAGCATCCACCTACGAACCAGGAAGTCACAGTTCAATTCCCAGTCAGGGCACAAGCCCGGGTTGCAGGCTCGATCAGTGATTCTCTCTCATCATTGATGTTCCTATATCTCTCTCTCCCTCCCTTTCTCTCTGAAATCAATAAAAAAAATATATTATACATATATATATATTTATTGATTTTTTACAGAGAAGAAGGGAGAGGGATAGAGAGCTAAAAACATTGATGAGCTGCCTGCCTCCTGCACGCCCCCCACTGGGGATGCGCCTGAAACCAAGGTACATGCCCTTGACCGGAATCGAACCTGGTTTTACTTAAACAGTCCGCAGGCCGATGCTCTATCCATTGTGCCACACCGGTTTTGGCATCAATAAAATATATATATATATTTTAAAAAGCATATGGCATCATGGGAATAAGGGAGTCTGGGCCCTGGGTCCAGCTCACACTGACCAATTGGACTCGTCCGAGCTATCCCGTCAATGGCAGGTGTGACATCAGGCCCCACCGCCGGGACTCGGCTCGGCATTCCCGCAGCCGCCTGCGCTCGGAGCCCTGCGTGCCCGGCTGTGTTCCGGATGCAGGACCTGCCAGGGCCCAGGAGGAGGCCTGGCGATCGGGCAGAGCAGGCCGTGGGGCGGGCGGCGTGTCCTGCTCCCTGGAGGGACTGCGCCCAGGTTCTGGGTGGAGGAAGACCTTCCGATCTTTTGCCACAGAAGCCTCTGAGGTCAGAGGCTCTTTTTCTTTTTAAATTATTCATTTCAGAGAGGAAGGGAGAGAGAGAAAGATAGAAGCATCAATGATGAGAGAGAATCATCCATCAGCTGCCTCCTGCATGTCCCCACCCTGGGGATCAAGCCAGCAACCTGGGCATGTGCCCTTGACTGGAATCGGACCTGAGACCCTTCAGTCCGCAGGCCGACGCTCTGTCCACTGAGCCACACCAGCCAGAGCCTGGCCGCAGGCTCTTGATCTCCTGATCTTTGCCCCCTGAGGATCAGTACATTAATCCACTAAAGAGCCTGGTTGTGTTTGTCTCCCTCTAGCACGCCCCCTGCCCACGCCTAGTCGCCTTTGTACACCCCGGGCCTGAGAGACCAGACAAGACTAAAACCCACAGAGAGGTCAGAGGGGAGGGCCTGGCAATTAACCCCACATCCTGAGCCGGGTGGGGTCAGGGGTCACTGGGATGGGGAAAGGAGCTGGCCACCAGCTGCCACGCCCAGGAGGAGGCCTCCAGGGGCACCCACAGGTGGGGTTCCGGCGAGATCGCCCCCCTCCACTCCCCAGAGCTGGGCAGAGAGAGGACAGCCCCACCCCCCTGCACCAGCCCCCAGGCCCCTGAGAAGCTGCCTCTTTGCTTTGCTCCAGCACCATGGCCAGCGCCCACCCTGCTCCTCGGGGGCGGGGCGGGGTGCGCTTCCTGGGGTGGGGCCCTGCCCCCCATCTCTGAGCAGCAGCTGATTCACCATCCCTCCCCACGCTCTGCTTTTGGAGGAGAATAACCTGTGATAATGTTTTCTTCTTTCTGGCAACTAATGGACTCCTTAAATAGCAAAAATTGCGGCCTGTAATTAAGATCTTGCTTTTTAAATGATTAATCATTGTAACCCCTTTGAGCAGCATCCTCGTTTCCACTCTTCCCACATTGAAATGCAGATCGCTGGCAGGGAAGGAGGCGCTCGGAGCCACGGAGGAGCAATTAAACCTTCCCAGCTGTCACTCTCCGGCTGCCTCCTGGCCTGTCCAGACGCCGCCGCCGCCGCCGTGGAGACAGCCCAGGGCCCCGTTTCTGCACCCCACTCGCCAGTGGCCTTGCCAGGAGGGGGCGGGGGCCACCGGCAGGTCTGCCCCACGCCTGACCCTGGCCCCTGGCTCTCAGAAACTCCCGGGAGCACAGATAACATTTGTTGAGCTTTCTCTCTTAAAAAAAAAAAAAGGAAAAAAAATATATAATTTAATTTATTGAGAAGAAGGGAGAGAGAGAGAAACATTAATGATGAGAGAGAATCCTTGATCGGCTGCCTCCTGCACGCCCCCTGCTGGGGATCGAGCTCACAACCAGGAAGGGCACGTGCCCTTGGCTGGAATCGAACCCGGGATCCTTCACTTGACAGGCTGATACTTCATTCACTGAGCCAAACCGGCGAGGGCTGTTGAGTACTTTCGTGTGTGTGTGTGTGTGTGTGTGTGTGTGCGCGCGCACGCTGAGCACTTTCCACGCGCCCAGCACTGTAGCAGTAAGATCTCTCAGTGTTCGCAGTGACCACGGGGAGGAGTGTGAAGGAGCCTCGTTTCCACAAAGGGGTGCCTGGGAGGTTTCAATTCGCCAAATGAGTGAGCAGGGTTTCAGGCCAGGGTGGGCTGACCCCAAACGGAGACCCGTGCTGACTTCTCCGTGGTGGCTGGCAGGCCGCGGGCCACGCGCTGACAGCGCAGGCGGGCGCGCACACACACAGCTCCGGCAGCGGGCAGCGCGCTCTGGGCTGACCGCCGTGCGCCATCCTTGCCAACAAGGGCGGCATTTACCAGCCACAGAAGTGTTTTCCAAGCTTTTCCAGCCATCCAGGCGGACAGGACTGGCAACGTGATTTTGGAATGATACATCGTTAGAGCTGGAAGGGGCCTGGGGACACCCTGAGCCCGCACCCCTCGTCCTACTCACAAGGACATGGGAGCCCTCGCTAGTTTGGCTCAGTGGATAGAGCTTCAGCCTGCAGACTCAAGGGTTCCGGGTTCGATTCCGGTCAAGGGCATGTATCTTGGTTGCGGGCACATCTCCAGTAGGGTGTGTGCAGGAGGCAGCTGATTGATGTTTCTCTCTCACCTGATGTTTCTAACTCTCTATCCCTCTCCCTTCCTCTGTGTAAAAATCAAAATATATTAAAAAAAAAAAAGCAGGTACAGTACCTCAGTTGCAGGCTCCTCCCTGGCCTGGGCCGTGGTTGGGGCTCGTGCAGAAGGCAACTCATCGAAGTGTTTCTCTCACATCAATGTTTCATTCTGTCTTTCCCTCTCTCTTCCGCTCTCTCTAAAAATCAATGGGAAAACATCTTCAGGTGAAGATTAAAAGAGAGAGAGAGAGACACTGTGGCCAGAGGTTCAAGGATTTGGCCGAGACGACACCTCACATACACGGCCCTGGGCGGGAGGCTGGCCAATCTCGGCTACTCACGGATTCATCGAATGAGCACACCCGGGCCTGCCTTCAGGACCCCACTCTGCAAGCTTCCGAAGGGATTTGTATGTGTATTCGAGGCGGTGGCGGTCGCAGGAGCATTCCCTTAGAAACTGTTCCCGGGGGAGAGGCAGGAGAGGACAGACTCCGGCGTGTACAGGCCGCCCTGTGTGCAAGGTCCCTGGGCTGGGAAGGCATAATGGCCCGTGCACTGCCGGCCACGCATGGTGTGCGCAACCAGCCAGGCAGGGACGCACCCTTGCTACGAGCCTATAGGCCGTACCTGCCGGTGGGAGGCCGCGCCTGCCCCACCACGGACAGTTTGGCAACTGATCACAAAGTCATGCCCTAGCCCAGTGGTTGGCAAACCGCTCTTCCACAAAATGCCACGGCCTGGGCAAGTCTATTTTGAAGAAGTGGCGTTAGAAGAAGTTTATGTTTAAAAAATTTGGCTCTCTTACCGAAACCGGTGTGGCTCAGTGGCTAGAGCGTCGCCCTGCGGACTGAAAGGTCCCAGGTTCTATTCTGGTCAAGGGGACGTGCCTTGGTTGCAGGCACATCCCCAGTAGGGTGTGTGCAGGAGGCAGCTGATCGATGTTTCTCATCTCATTAATGTTTCTAACTCTCTCTCCCTCTCCCTTCCTTTCTGTAAAAAATCAATAAAATATATTTTTTTAAAAATTGACTCTCAAAAGAAATTTCAATCATTGAACTGAAATTTCAATCGTTGGACTGTTGATATTTGGCTCTGTTGACTATGAGTTTGCCGACCACTGACCTAGCTGGTTTGGCTCAGTGGATAGAGCGATGGCCCTCAGACTGGGGATCCCGGGTTCAATTCCACTCAAGGACACATACCAGTTGCAGGCACGTTCGGAAGGCAACCATTCAATGTATCTCTCTCACATCGATGTTTCTCTCTGTCTCTCCCCCTCCTTTCCATTCCCTCTAAAAATCAGTGGAAAAATACTCTCGGATGAGGATTAACAAAAAACAAACACACAAACAAGTCACATATGCACCTGATTTTGTCTCAGCAATCCCCCTCTACAGAAACATTCATGCTGTTGAGAACTGACTTATGTTCACGGTTAGTTTGTTGCCATGGCATTTGTCAAAGCCAAAGGTTGGCCCTAGCCGGTTTTGCTCAGTGGATAGAGCATCGGCCTGTGGACTGAAGGGTCCCGGGTTCGATTCTAGTCAAGAGCACCTACCTCGGTTGCAGGCTCCTCCCTAGCCCTGGGCCCTGGTCAAGGCTGGTGCAGGAGACAACACATTGATGTGTTTCTCTCTTATGGATGTTCCTCTCTGTCTCTCCCTCTCTCTTGCAATCCCTCTAAAAACCAATGGAAAAATATCCTTGGGTGAGAATTAAAAAAAAAAAAGGCAAAGATCAAAACAATACTATGAAGCTGAGTAAAAGGAGGAAGAAATAAGAACACAAGTTTGCACTGGCTTGTTGATGTATGAAGACACTAGAAGGATACATGAGAGATGGGAAACAGTTATTGTCTTTTTTAAGGAGTGGGGAGGACAGATGGGGGTCATGGACAGGAAGGAGAGCTCCCTGCAGATGTGACCTTTGTCCTGGGCGAAAGTATTAGCTATTCAGACATGTTAAATACCAGCGATCTTCAGTGCCTTCAGAAATGAGGTCCATGCTTACATAGAGGCTTGAACCACATCCTGTCCTGTCAGCTGGTCCTGGTTGGTTCAAGGGCACACGCCCACCCCAGTGGGCACACACACTGGCACCTGGTGCCCACGAGATGGCACCTTGTGGCCTGTCAGTGGGAGCCGGGGCGCTGTCCCAGGTCCTCACCCCCCTGGCTATGCCCCCTCCCCTCACAGTGGCACTGAGTGGCACCACCCTTCCTTGTTTTACTCTGGGGTGCAGGACCAGGAACCTGAGCCCCGGCTGTTCTGTGTCACGTGGGATTAGCCCCGGCTGTAGGTGGACCACAGCTGGGTGGCTGAGATGGGTGTAAGCAGATACAGGGTGAGAGGGTGGGGGTGGTCCCTGGCTGGCCCGTGGCCCAGTGACAATGGTTTGATATCTCTGGGAGCCCTGGGACTTGAACCTCAGGCTCTCTGTTTTGCGATTTTAATATATGTTTATTGATTTCAGAGAGGAAAGGAGAGGGAGAAAAGCATCAGTTATGAGAGAGAATCATGGATCGGCTGCCTCCTGCACAGTCCCTATTGGGGATCGAGCCCACAACCTAGGCACGTGCCTTTGAATGGAATTGAACCCGGGATCCTTCAGTCTGCAGGCAGATGCTCTATCCACTGAGCAACACCAGCAAGGGCTTAAATTTTTTTAAAATCCTCACCCAAGTTTAAGTTCATTGATTTGAGAGAGAGAGACAGGCAGACAGACATCAATGTGAGCAAAACACCCATCGGCTGCCTCCCATACACACCCCAGGTGAGGATGGAGACCCCAAGCTTTTGGTGTTTGGGACCAGATGATGCTTCCACCCACTGGGCCACACCAGCCAGGAGAACCCCAGGCTCTCTGAGTGCCGTCCCCTCAGCACGCCTCGCCCATGCCTTCGGGAGAAAGGACCGGTGACCCCTGAGCCCAGCCACCCTGGCACCACACCGGCCTGGGAAGGAGGCCTGGCGGAGGCGGGGATTGTGGCTCCCAGAAGGCCTCCCTCCCACCCCCAGCCTGGCCTCCCCTGGAGGAGAGGGGAGGGGACCCCTCCGCATTCCAGGACTGGGGTAGGCGGGGGTCGGGCCCCCCAGCCCGCTCCCATCCCCGCAGGAGGGCTGAATGCGGGGCGCTTACAGAGTCACAATGGCCAGGGAAACACCTCCAGCTGAAAGGAGGCGCGCCTAGAGGAGCAGACATCTTCATTCACAGGCGTCTGGCCGCCGTCTGGAGGCGCACAAAGCGCCGGCTCAGCGGCCGGGCAGCCTTTATGTTGCCCCCTTTCATCCGGCAGCCAAAGCGTACGGGCCCGCCGGCGCCTCCACCCCAGGGCCCCACAGAGGCAGCGCTGCAAGCAGCGGCCTCCTGGGGGCTTTACCTCCCAGGGCGGGGTGCCTAACCCGAGCCAGCCCCATGCCTCCTGCCCGCCTGGCTGGGGCAGCCGCTGGGGGTTGGGGGTGATCCAGAGACAGCCCCATCTCTGAGCGGGTGGGGCAGAAGAAGAGGGGACCTTGCCCTGGCTGGTGTGGCTCAGTGGATAGAGGGTCGGCCTGTGGACTGGAGGGTCCCGGGTTCAATTCCAGTCAAGGGCACGTGCCCACTTTGTGGGCTCGATCCCCAGGAGGGGGCATGCAGGAGGCAGCCAATGGATGATTCTCTCTTATCATTGACTTGAGGCCCGGTGCACGGATTCGTGCACATTGAAAGGAAAATAATTAGGAGGTGGCCGGCAGAGCAGGACTGGGCAAGACAGGCTGGACACGCCCTGGAGCCAACCTCCTGCAGTCCCTCCCAGCCATGTCTGCCCCCTGTTGGTCAGTGCACATCATAGCTACTGGCCAATTGACCAGTCAGCCAACTGCTTAGCCTTTTATATATATAATGTCTCTGTCTCTCTCCCTCTCCCTTCCTCTCTGAAATCAATATTTTTTTTAAAAGAAGAAGAGGGAACCTTGGCACTCAGGAGGGGTTCTTAGCCTGGATCTGTGCCCTCAGGGGAGAGGCATGTGACTCAAATCAAATGCAAATCCACACACAGGGCCTTTTCCCAAGGAAGAGGGTCCCTATTTCTTCACTTGCTCAGTCGTAGTGCTGGGTTCATGTAACCTCCCATTTTACAGATGGGAAGGCTGAGGCCCAGACAGCAGACATGCCTTGCCCAAAGTCATCCCAGAAATTAGTGGCTGCGCTTGGGCCTCTTCTCCCACCCAGAGACTCTGCTCGCTCAGAGGGATCCAGATTCAAGAGGACGGGCCCTCAGGAGAGTCTGGAAGAGGGAGAGAGAGACACACACATTAATGATGAGAAAGAACCATTAATCGGCTGCCTCTTGCACATCCCACACTGGGTACTGAGCCTGCAACCTGGGCATGCGCCCTGCCTGGGAATCCAACTATGACCTCTTCATTCATAGGTTAATGCTCAACCACTGAGCCACACCGGCCCAGCTGTTGTTAGCTTTAAGGTGATAAATAAAAAACATGTTTGCTGTGAGAGCACAGGAGGGGACCAAGTGAAAAGCAACACTCTTCCTCCCCGTGACACCCCACGCACTCTGCAGGGGACAGGATGGAAGTGGGGAGTCCTCCGGGCAAGGCTTCCCTCCCCTCCCTTCCCCAGCCGATGGGCTTGGGGCCGTGGGCTGGCATCATGCCTGCTCTGCCAGCTGGAGCCCATGCTGGCATCTCTTGGGAACATGCAGAAGGCGCAGGTCATTAGTGAAGCAGCGTCTCACACGAAGGTGTACATAAGCACACATGCAGGCACATGCACAGTCCATGTTCCAGGTGTGGCTCCGGTGTGTCCACGAGGCAGGCCAGCAAGGTGAGCTTTTTTTTTTTTTAATATCTTTATTGTTTTTACAGAGAGGAAGGGAGAGGGATAGAGACTTAGAAACATCAATGAGAGAGAAACATTGAACAGCTGCCTCTGCACGCCCCACACTGGGGATGTGCTCGCAACCAAGGTACATGCCCTTGATCGGAACGAACCTGGGACCTTTCAGTCCACAGACAGACACTCTATCCACAGAGCCAAACCAGTTAGGACTTTTTGTTTTTTTTTAAAGGGTGAGCTTTTTGTTTTTTAATACATTTTTATTGATTTCAGAGAGGAAGAGAGAGAAACAGAAACATCAATGATGAGAGAGAATCATTGATTGGCTGCCTGCTGCCGGTCCCCTACTCGGGAATGAGCCTGCAACCCAGGCATGTGCCCTTGACGGGAATCAAACCCGGGACCCATTGGTCCTCAGGCCGACACTCTATCCACTGAGCCAAACTGGCCAGTGCTTCGAGGTGAGCTTTCACTGCAGGTCAGAGAAGCTGGGGTGCAAGTCATATGCTGTACACAGCCATGGCCTGCGAGATCCGTGGCCTATGGGTGTGGATTCTCAGGGACTAAAGGGGGGACATTCCAGGCACAGGAGAAGACCAACTGGGTGGCCCATGGGGGAGAGGTCAGAGGGGAGAAAGGAGCAGGGGGGCCAGACCCGCCCCTGTGTTTATTCCATGACCCATCTCTTCTATCAAACACGGGCAGCGGTGTTTACCTCGTGGGCCTCGAATTCTGTGTACAAATGCTCAAAATGGTTTTACTTAAACATAGTGTACAGCCTGGCCGGTGGGGCTCAGTGGTTGAGGGTTGACCTATGAACCAGGAGGTCACAGTTCAATTCCCAGTCAGGGCACCTGCCTGGATTGCAGGCTCGATCCCTAGTAGGGCATGTGCAGGAGGCAGCCAATCAGTGATTCTCTCCATCATCGATGTTTCTAACTCTCTCCTTCTTCCTTCCTCTCTGAAATCACTACAAATATATATATATATATTTAAATATATTTTATTGATTTTTCACAGAGAGGAAAGGAGAGAGATAGAAAGTCAGAAACATCGATGAGAGAGAGACATCGATCAGCCACCTCCTGCATGCCCCCCACTGGGGATGTGCCCGCAACCAGGACACATGCCCTTGACCGAAATCGAACCCAGGACCTTTCAGTCCGCAGACCGACGCTCTATCCACTGAGCCAAACCGGTTTCAGCACAAATATATTTTTTTAAAAATAGAAAGAGAAAGGAAAATAGTGTACAGTCCTGGCTGGTGTGGCTCAGTGGATAGAGCGTTGGCCTTGTGGACTGAAGAGTCCCAGGTTCGATTCTGGTCAAGAGCACATGCCTGGGGTTGCAGGCTCGATCATGTACAGCAGGCAGCTGATCAATGATTCTCATCATTGATGTTTCTATCTCTCTCCCCCTTTCCCTTTCTTTTTCTCTAAAAATCAATTAAAAAATATTAAAAAGAAATAGTGTACAGCCCTGGCCGTGTGGCTCTGTTGGTTGGAGCATCGTCTGATACACCAAGATTTCAGGTTCAATCCCTGGTCAGAATCCACCAATGAATGCATAAATAAGTGGAACAACAAATCTCTCTCTCTCTCTCTCTCTCTCTCTCTCTCTCTCTGTAAAAAAAAAAAAAAAGCACAATAAAAAAAGAAATAAGACTATCCCAAGAAGAATAAGGTGATCATAAGCCTGACCCTTTGCAATTATGTTCTTAGTTTCATAGAATTCTCCTGCAATTGTTATATCTAGGATCATAACAAAGCCTGCCTAAATTATATGTAATTATGTGAATTATACCTAAAACCCTAACGCGTTTCAATATTTGATGGGAAGACTCGATACTGTCAAGATGTCAATCCTTTCTAAATTAAAACACCTAGTCGATGCCGTGCCATTGAGAGGGAATCCAGATGCTGATTCTAAAGTTCATGTGGAAGAGCAAACGGGAAAAGTTAACCAAGGAAATTTGGAGTGGGAAGAAGTGTTTTCAGGAGTCGAAAACACACCAGTAAAAGGACATATCTCCCTAGCTGATTTGGCTCAGTGGATAGAGCATTGGCCTGCGGACTAAAGGGTCCTGGTTTCAATTCCAGCCAAGGGCACATGTCTGGGTTATGGGCTAGATCCCCTCTCTCCCCCCAGTAGGGAATAGCCAATCAATGATTCTATCTCATCACTGATGTTTCTACCTCTCTCCCTTCCTCTCTGAAAGCAATAAAAATAATATATTTTTTTAAAAAAGGACATATTGGCCAAAACCGGTTTGGCTCAGTGGATAGTGTTGGCCTGCAGACTGAAGGGTCCCAGGTTTGATTCCGGTCAGGGGCATGTACCTTGTTTGCGGGCACATCCTCAGTGGGGGGTGTGCAGGAGGCAGATGATCGATGCTTCTCTCTCGTCGATGTTACTAACTCTCCCTTCCTCTCTGTAAAAAATCAATAAAATATACATATTTTTAAAAAGGACATATTGTAGCACACGTTTTTGTTGCTGGTTTTTTTTTTTTTTGATATTTTTAATTGATTTTTAGAAAGGAAGAGAGAGGGAGAGAAACAACGATGCTAGAGGAACATCAGTCGGTTGCCTCTGTAACCAGCACTGACTCAGGACCTGGGTATGTGCCCGGACTGAGAATTAAACCGGCGCTCTCTCGGTGCCCCAGGTACAGCGCAGGTTTTAATGACGCGGAATTGGAAACGCCCTGAAGTTCCCTCCCCAGGGGAATTGTTAAATAACGTAGAGGGATGGGTCTCCGGCTGGAGCCAGCACAGGTAGGGGGGCCCGACCGCCCCGTGTCTGACTCAGGGGGCTGGGGAGGAAGGACGGCGGTGAGGACTTTGAGAACCGCTGATTTAGAGCGAGCACGTCCAACGTCAGGGCTAACCCGGGCCAAATAAACGAGGTCCACGTTCACGTGGTCCGCCAAAAAGCACAGCTTCCATTTCCATAGAAAGGCGGGCTTAATTAGAAGAGTGAGCAGTGATGAAATCCATGTTTTCTTGCATACCGTTATCTTGGCTGGGCATTGAAAATATTGGTTGTGGGCCGCGAGTTGGACATGCTCCATCCAGAGATTCATTAGCAAATTCTCTGAATGGAGGGGAGGGGAAGAGACAGAAATACCGATGTGGAAGGGACACTGCGATCGGTTGCCTCCCACACAGGGCCCAACCAGGGCAGGGGTCGAGCCTGCCACTGAGGCACGTGCCCTTGACTGGAACCGAACCGGGACCCTTCAGTCCACAGGCTGACGCTCTGTCCACTGAGCCAAATCAGCCAGGGCCCCGTCCTTCATCTTAATAGGCCCTATAAGGACATCCCAGAGCACACCCCCCAGCTGGAAGCTTCTGGAATGCTTGGGGGAAAGCCCCACACTGGGGGAGGATTCCCAAGGCCCCGGGCGCCCGCACCCCCCCGCCCCCCTTACACCCCCCCCCCCCGCCTGCCTGCTCTGGGGAGAAGAGTCCTGGTACCTCCCGTTTTCCCAGCCAGGAGGCCTGTGGTTCCCACATTATCACATGAATGGAGCACAAGCCCCTGTCCACTCGAGCAAACAATTTGGCTAGCAAATTGACATAATTACGAGAGACAGAGAGGGGAGAGCGCCCCCCTGGTACCCCCCCCCGCAGGCGGCTCCCCGCAGCCCTCCTCCCAGCCTTTGTGGGCCGGGCACCCCAGCCAACGAGCAGTCCTGTGGCCTTTTCAAGAGCCCTAAGTGCTGGGCCCCCTTAATCTGATTACAATTTGCAGAGCCCTTCCAGCCGGCGCTAAAGGGCCGCTCTCAAGCACCCCGCTCGATGGTGCGTGCACAAGCACTCACACACACACACACACACACACACACACACACACTCACATGCATGTACGCACAAACACGGCACCCACTCAGCCTGCAGGTGGAGGCCCTGCCTCTTCCTTCCACACGCCTGGGACTTCCGAGCGGCCCCAGTCTCTGCCCCAAGGCCCCACGCCCCTCAGGGGAGGCCCTAGCCCAGCCGGTGTGGCTCAGTGGTTGAGCATCAACCCAGGAAGCAGCAGGTCACGGGTTACATCTCCATTCCGGTCACAGGCCCCGGTTGCAGGCTCCATCCCCAGTAGGGGGCACGCAGGAGGCAGCCGATCAGTGATTCTCTCTCATCAATGTTTCTGTCCCTCAATCCCTCTCCCTTCCTTCCTCTCTCTCTCTCTAAAAAAAAAAAAAAAATCAATAAAAACATAAAAAAAAAAGGGAGGCCTTAAACCTCAGATACTCGCAGGGGCTGAGGCCGCCCCTCGCACCATGGGTCACGTGAGCTGGGGATGCCCACGGAGGGAGACACGCCGCCCAGGCCAGGGCACAGGGCACACTCACAGCCCTGGGCGCACACCTCCCAGCCTCCTCAGGGCCGCCCCCTGAACCCCATCAGCCCACCCCATGAGGCAGCCCTCTCCCGCCATAGCTCCCAGGGGATTAGGCCTGGCAGCCCGGCAGGCGGCCGGACAGGGCTCAGGCGCAGGCTGCTGGGACCGGCCCCCCGGAACGCAGCTGGGGGTGGGAGGCTGCCGCCAGTGGTCTCTGCCTGCTCATCCACTTTGTAGCCGCTAATCCCCAGGATCAGCCGCAATGGCCGTTTCCCATCCTCCTCCTGGCGCTCAGGTCCGGCCCGGCCCCACCCCGAACAGAGCCCTTGGGCTCCGGAGGAGGGCAGGATGGGGCAAATCTGGGGCCAACGCACCTGGGGACAGAAGAAGGAGCTGTGCCCGGGAGATGCAAGTGGGTGCCCGTGACCCCAGCCGGACATGGTGTGTAGGATGCTCTCCCGCAGGGGCCTGGGGTCAGCGCCCAGGGCAGGGCAGGCACTCGGCGTGGGACCCAGCGCATCCTTTGAGTCGGGAACGGGCGGGGACTTGGTGTACAGCGTCAGACATGCAGATGGGGCACCGTCTGGGGGCCCCTGCAGCCCTACGGGCAACTCCAGGCTCAGCGATGCTCCGTGAGGCCCTTCACAGCTGCTTTGCCAAGACAAGCCTCCCAGCTGCCAGCATTTTAGAGACTTCACCCCCACCCGGCTGGGCCGACTCAGCGGTGGAGCGTGGACCTATGAACCACGGGGTCACGGTCGCTGGCTTGACCCCCAGTAGGAGGCATGCAGGAGGCAGCCGATCAGTGATTCTCTCTCATCATTGATGTTTCTCTCTCTCTCTCTGTCCTTCTCCCTTCCTCTCTGACTTCAATGAAATATATTTAAAAAATGAATAAAGACCTCACCCCCGATCATGTGGCCCACATATAGTCGGCAACAAGGTGTGCCCAGATCAGTCTCAACATAGGGGGGAGGTGACTGGCTGGCTCTGCCCTGGGTGCCCTCCCTGCATGGCTCCCACACCCCGTCATAGAATCGGGGGAAGGCCCCCCACACACACACACCGTCCAAAGCCTGGCCTGGGGTTGAGGCTGGTGCTTGCTGTCAGGGAGACTGCTGGCTGCCCTGGCATGCGGCCTGGGCACCTCCTGCCGCGGCACCTCTCCTCTCCCGGCCGCCAGGCCCCTCCTCGGCCCTCCTGGGCGTGCCTGGAGCCCTATCGGCGGAAATCAAAGCGCTGGTCCCGCCAGCGCACACCCGCCGCGCCCAGACGCACCTCCTCCTTTGTCACAATGTTTTTCACTCGGGGAAGCAAACTGTCCAATTAGAGCCGGGGCCTCCCGCTTCCATCTCTGCCGCCGTTTAATTAACATGCTCCTCTCGGCAGCTGCCGACAAGTCCCAGGAACAGGCTGTAAAGGGTGTTTGTCTTCCCCAGCATGGAAAATGAGGGGTGTTCCTCGCGGGAACATGAATAGGTTGAGTTGCGGCTCCCTCCTCCTCCTCCTCCTCCTCCTCCTCCTCTTCCTCCTCCCCTTTGGCAAGGGGAGTGATGCCTGGGTGTGTGTGTGTGTGTGTGTGTGTGTGTGAATTGTGAAGAGGCGGGGAGGGCGGGTTTACAGGCAAGAGAGACCCTCTCCACCCTTTCCCCTCACCCCTTCTTCAATGGGGTCTTTGCACCCAAAAGATCTGGATTCTGCTTCTTAGTCCCCGGCTGCCACACCTTTGCCTCACTTCTCTTCCCCTCAATCCCCACCCCCGAGTCTCTGCCCATGCTGTCGCTTTGCCAGCTTTCTGGTAAACTCCTATTCAGCCTCCAAAACCCTACTCAGGAACCCACGCCGGAAGCCACCTGGGCACAGGAGGCATGGCCGTTTCCCATGGGTGCATTTCTGGGGCAGCTAATGTGAAGTCAGAAGGGGCCTTGGGGAAACACACGAGCCTCCGAGCTGAGCCTTGCCAGGGAGCCTTCGGCCGGAGCGGGCTCCAGCACCCCAAGTTCTTCCCTTGCAGCGTGGATGGCAGCTTGGGGTGGGCAGTCAGGCCTGGGGCTGGAAGCCAGTCTCTGCATCCTATCCTCCCTCAAACTGTTGCCGTATTCGCAGCGTGTTACAAAGAACGCCTATAACATTTATTCACAGAGGCCGCCAAGGGCATATGGCGCAGAGAGGTCTGGGGCGGGCAGGGCGCACGGGTGGTGAGGCCGAGACCCAGCAGCTGGGGGCTGGCAGGCAGGTTGTCACTCAGAGGGCTGGGTCCGCTTCCAGGCTCAGCCCCGCGCCTGCCCGAAGGAGGCCACTAGGACGCGGGGGCCGGCTTCCTGCAGCCGGAGCCTGGCCTGGCCGCCCACTTTGTCTACGCCTCCTCCTTCTCCATTTCCGGGCAGCGAAGGGGAGTGGGTGGCGCCACCCTGGGCCATGCCAGCAGGCGGGTGCTGTCCCCCTTGCCCTTGTGTGCCCAGCTGGCCGGCACCGGCTCCTCCTGGGCACCGGGCCTCTCTGAGGAGCCTGCAGGGAGATAGCCAAGAGCAGGGGTGTGGTCAGGCCCTGCTTAGCCCCGTCGCCGGGCAGCTCTGCCTTTAGGGGTGGGGTGAGCATGGGAGCACCTGCTCGCAGCCTGGCCTTCCTCTTCCCGTGGACCCCAGTCTCTCCTGCCACGTCATGCGCCCTTCGCCCCCACACAGCTCTTTCCAAGCTCTGGCCCCCAGGAGGGCAAAGAATGATAACTAGAGCGACAATAGTCACCCCGAGAGGCCCAGTCCATCCACTTAGGAGCTGTGTGGCCGGGAAACTTGGAACCTCTGAGTCTCCACTCCCTCGTCTATTCAAGGGAGGGGAGGCCCTGGCCAGTTTGGCTCAGTGGATAGAGCGTCGGCCCGCAGACCAAAGGGTCCCAGGTTCAAGTCCAGTTAAGGGCACGCACCATAGTTGCAGGCACGTGTAGAAGGCAACCGATCAATGTGTTTCTCTCATATCGATGTTTCTCTGTCTTTCCCTCTCTCTTCCACGCTCTCTGAAAACCAATGGAAAAATAGCCGCAGGTGGGGACAAATAAATAAATAAAGGGAGGGGAGTAATTGTACCCATTTTGGGGCATCTCTGGAGGGTTAGATGCAAAAAGCCTGGAGAAAGGGCTCCATGCCTCCCCAGAGGGATGGGAAATGTTCGTTGATAGAAAGGAGGAGGGAAGGAAGAGTCTTCTCAAGTTGATGGATTGAATAGAGCCAGTCCTGTCCTCCCCACTTTTATAAATGAGACTCAGGCCCAGCCTGCGTGGCTCAGGGGTTGAATGTCAACCTATGAACCAGGAGGTCAAGGTTCGATTCCTGATCAGGTCACATGCCCGGGTCTCGGGCTTGATCCCCAGCAGGAGGTGTAAGGAGGCAGCCGATCCTCCCTTTCTCTCTAATCAATGAAAAGATATTTTAAAATAAAAGTAAAGGAGACTGAGTCCCTGAGAGCAGAGAACCTCATAGGCACTGGGCTGTGTGTGCCACGCGGTCTGACCCTGAGCGCCTCTCCCACCACCAGCGTGCCCACTCCACTCCAGGCAGGAGGGTTATATTCTGTTTCTTTGATGCTTTCTCGTTGCCCTTTGCTGGTGGTATCTGATTCCCAGGACTAGGCCCCCACTGGGAGAACCTGCCCATCCATCCCCCACTGACAAGCCACGCTTACCTTTACCTGCTTCACACCTGCCCTGGGAGCTCAGGGCTCTGGTGCCTTGAGGGTAGAGTCCTCAGGATGTGAGGCAGCGTTCTTGGGCTCCTCGGGCACCTGCAGAGAGAGGAGGCAGCTCGGAGGAGGGCCCGGAGGACCCGGCCCACGGCTGGGCAGATGTCCCTCATGGAACTAGAACAGCCTGGGCAAATCGGGAGCCGCAAATGGTGTGTGGCGGGCGCCACCTAGTGGTCATAGTGTAGATTGCACTCCGAGGAGCAGGGCAGTCTTTATTGTGTGTATCAAGCCCTTCGTTCACGTCCGCCACTGTCCAGGGTGCTGGGCACTACAGGACGAGACAGAGTGAGGGGAAGGTATTCAAGTGTTGGAAATGCACGTAAGATGCTGATAACCCGGCCTGGGGGGATTCCGATTGTGCTGAACCCCCTTGTGTGCCCGGTGAGAGGCAAGACAGCATGATAAGCTCCCCGAACTGCAAGCAGGCAGCTCCAAAAGTGAGGTGAGGGCCCTGACCGGTTTGGCTCAGTGGATAGAGCGTCAGCCTTCGGACTGAAGGATCCCGGGTTTGATTCCAGTCAAGGACACATGCCCGGGTTGTGGGCTCAATCCCCAGGGGAGGGCATGCAGAAGGCAGCCAATCAATGATTCTCTATCATCATTGATGTTTCTATTCCTCTCTCCCTTCCTCTCTGAAATCAATAAAAAATATATTTTTTAAAAGTAAATAAATATAAATAGCCCTGACCGGTTTGGCTTAGTGGATAGAGCGTTGGCCTGTGAGGGTTTGATTCCAGTCAAGGGCATGTACCTTGGTTGCAGGCATATCCCCAGTAGGGAGTGTGCAGGAGGCAGCTGATCAATGTTTCTCTCTCACTGATGTTTCTAACTCTCTATTCCTCTCCCTTCTTCTCTGTAAAAAAAATCAATTAAAAAATTAAATGCAAATAAAATAAATAAATGGAAAAATATCTTTGGTTGAGGATTAACAAACAAAAAAACAAAAAATAAGGTGGGGGAGGCCGGAAGTGGACCCGTCAGTTGTGTGGGGTGGAGAGGGTCAACTGTGCCTTGGGATTTAATCCTAAAGACTGCTATCTCCCTCCTCCCTCTAGGAAGTCATCTTGTAGATTAACCTCCCAAAGTCCAGCCCAACAGTGGCTCAGTTCTTTGGGCACAGAATTCTATTATTCAAATCAGAGTGTGGCTGAAGGGTATTCAGCAGGAAAAAAGTGTGAACTTAGAATCCTATATAATAAAAGGCTAATATGCAAATTGACTGAACGGTGGAACAATCAGTCGCTATGATGTGCACTGACCACCAGTGTGCAGACGCTCAATGCAGGAGCTGCCCCCTGGTGGTCAGTGTGCTCCCACAGGGGGAGTGCTGCTCAGCCAGAAGCTGGGCTGAGTGGCGGTGGTGGGAGCCTCTCCCACCTCTGCAGCAGTGGTAAGGATGTCTGACTGCCAGCTTCGGCCTACTAAGCCGGCAGTCAGACATTCCCTGAGGGCTCCCAGACTGCGAGAGAGTGCAGCCTGGGCTAAGGAACAGCCCCCTCCAGTGCACAAATTTTGTGCACCAAACCTCTAGTAAATTATAATAATCAAAACAGAACCTGGATCGAACATCTACATAAGGTAATTGATGGTATTTTTTTTTTAGTTTGTTTCATTAGCATTAAATCCATGTGGGTTGTAACTGTGGTGTCTAAAATAGTTTAAGTTCTGACTTTAAATATAGAGTGAAAATAATTCTGCTAAAAAAGAGAGTTTAGTAAGAATTAATAAATTCTGAATACTGAATACTTCTTGTGACAGATAAAGAGAAGGAGCAGGGGAGCAAATTAGGTGCATAATACCATCTCAGCTCTATAAGAAAAATCTAGGCAGATCATTAAAAAAAAAAAAAACTTTAGCCCTTGCCGGTTTGGCTCAGTGTGTAGAGAGTTGGCCTGTGGACTGAAGGGTCCTGGGTTTGATTCCAGTTAAAGGCACATGCCTGTGTTTCAGGCTCAATCCCCAGTGTGGGGCATGCAGGAGGCAGCCAATCAATGATTCTCTCTCATCATTGATATTTCTATTTCTCTCCCTCTCCCTTCCTCTCTGAAATCAATAAAAATAAAAAAGATTTGAAGGAAATATACTAAAAATATTAACAGTGCTTGAATGAGGGTGATGGGATTTCTTTCTATTTTTCTTTACTTCCAGATTTTCTTTAATGAGTTTATATTCATTTTATAATTTAAAAAATTAAATTAAGGAGAGTGATTTTAAAAGGTGTATGTATTACATACAAAACTGGTTTATAGTGGATATTAGTTAAAATTACCCTTGTCCTGGCTGGTGTTACTAAGTGGTTAGAGTTTCTCAGTGGTTAGACCCTGCTACCAAAGGGTCATGGGTTTGAAAACATACTGTGTTGCAGATTCGATCCTGGGTCCTGGTTGGGACACATCTGGGAGACAACCAACCAATCGATGTGTCTCACCCACATCGATCTTTCTCTCTCTCTCTGCCCCTCCCTCCCTTCCACTCTCTCTAAAAATCAGTAGATTTAAAAACAAAATTACCCTGAAAATCTTGATATGTTTTTAAAAATACAGAACCAGCCCGACCTGAGTGGCTCAGTGGTTGAGCATCGACCTATGAACCAGGAGGTCACTTATCTATTTCCAGTGAGGGCACAGGCCCGGGTTGCGGGCTCAATCCCCAGTGTGGGGCATGCAGAAGGCAACTGATTGATGATTCTCTTTTATCATTGATGTTCCGCTCTCTTTATCTCTCTCTGTCTCTCTGTCTCTCTCTGTCTGTCTATCTCTGTCTCCTCTCTCTCCCTTCTCCTCTGAAATCAATACAAATATATATATTTTTATATATATATTTCAGTTCTCTATGATATATTTTGAAACTTTATTTGCTATACTTTCCTATCACTTTATATATATATATTTATTTATTGATATTTTACAGAGAGGAAGGGAGAGGGATAGAGAGTTAGAAACATCGATGAGAGAGAGACATCCATCAGCCGCCTCCTGCACGCCCCACACTGGGGATGTGCCCACAACCAAGGTACATACCCTTGACCAGAATCGAACCTGGGACCCTTCAGTCCACAGATTGACAGTCTATCCACTGAGTCAAACCGGTTTTGGCTCAATACAAATATATTTTAAAAATACAGAACCAGCCGAAACCGGTTTGGCTCAGTGGATAGAGCGTTGGCCTGCGGACTGAAAGGTCCCAGGTTCGATTCCAATCAAGAGTATGTACCTTGGTCTCGGGCACATCCCCACTGGGGGGTATGCAAGAGGCAGCTGATCGATGTCTCTCTCTCATCGATGTTTCTAGCTCTCTGTCCCTCTCCCTTCCTCTCTGTAAACTATCAATAAGATATATTTTTAAAAAGCAAACAAAAGAGAGGCCGTGATGGGCAGACCCTGATATCAGGGGCCACAGACACAGGCCAGGTCCCTGTCTTTGTGTGCAGAAAGCACAGGCGACAAGGAGGGACCTGCCACCCTCTGTCCTCTAACTAACACAGGTAAACTCCTCCCGTATGACTCCGGGCAGGAGGGGCTGCACCAAGTCACAGGGAGCCCAGATCATGGCCTGTTGTAGAGGACACCCCACGACTTCAGGTTCTGGAGTGGAGTTTGCAGGTTTTCTGTCCAGGCACCCCCAGCAGCTCTGGCAGGCGCCGCGAGGGAGCCTGCCCCTTAGAGGCAGCCCTGCTTCGGGGGTGGGAGGTGGGAGGGTGGGGCCGGGGGCAGGTCTGCCTTTGGGAACAGGCTCTGGAGGCAGACATGCTCTCCCTGAGTTTGGGATCCAGGTGGGACAAGTTCTCAAGGGATGCTGATGGGGACCCCACTTTCAGGTTCATTGCGCTAGACCAGTGGTTCCCATTCTTTTTTTGTGGCCACACCCCACCTAAGCATCTCTAACATCCTGATGCTTTCCCCCGACATGTAATTCTTTTTTTAAAAAAAATATATTTTATTGATTTTTTACAGAGAGAAAGGGGGACGGATAGAGAGTTGGAAATATCGATGAGAGAGAAACATAGATCAGCTGCTTCCTGCACACCCTTTACTAGGGACGTGCCCGCAACCAAGGTACATGTCCTTGACGGGAATTGAACCTAGGACCCTTTAATCCAAAGGCCGACACTCTATCCACTGAGCCAAATTGGTTAGGGCTATAATTCTTATTATTCAGAAAGTGAGCTCCTATTCACGTGGAGGAAGCCTCAAAGATCATGAACGTGGTCTAAACAAGCTTCCAAAGAACATGGCCTCCATGAGAGAGAAAAATAAAAGAACGGAAGGACAGGGGAAGGGCTGAGAAAGAAATCACTAAGAAATTATTTTAAAATAAGAATAATATGAAATGATAGGAAAGTATAGCAAATAAAGTTTCAAAATATATCATAGAGAACTGAAATGCATAAATATGCCACAGTATGTATTTACAGATTGTACATGAGACAAAAAGTTCACTGGTTTTTTTGTTTGTTTTTAGAATATATGTTTTTGTTGATTTCAGAGAGGAAAGAAGAGGGAGAGAGAGAGAGAAATATCAATAAAGAGAGAGAATCATTGATCAGCCGCCTCCTGCATGCCCCCTACTGGGGATCAAACTCAACCTGGGCATGTGCCCTTGACCAGAATTGAACCCAGGACCCGCTATCCACTGAGGGTCCTAGGTTCAATTCAGTCCGGAGGCCAATGCTCTATCCACTGAGCCAAACCGGCTAAGGCCAAAGTTCACTGTTAATAACTCGTTCTCGAATTGCGCCCCCTTAAAAATCAAATTGCCCCCCTATGGGGGGCATGTGCCCCACGTTGGCAACCATTGCTCTAGATGAAAGCCTTCAACCCCAGGAGACACAGCCTCTGGCTCTGTCCCCACCCCTTAGCACCTGGCTCCCCAGGCCCCAGCTCAGGGGAGAGGGGAGACAGCGTTCTTGTGCCAAGGGTGGGTTTTTTTTGGGGGGAGGGGCAAGTCCAGAGAACTCACCTCCCAGTAGACAGCGTCCTCGAAGCAGTTCTCATCAGAAGGTTGGCCCCAGATCGGTAATTTCAAAATGCCTCCTAAGGAACGTCAGAGGTCACAAGCGGTCAGGACCCACTTCCTTCCCCTCAGCGGGGACAGCCTCGCCAGCCCTATGGCCACGAGGGCAGGGTCAAAGGGTCCCGCTGGCTCCCGGCTGACCTCTGGTACCAATTCTTGGGCGCCCGACCACAGAGCGTCACTGGCCCCGCCCCCCTGGCCCAGCCACTCCCACTCACCCACAGCGAGGCCGCCCCCCAGGGCCATGGCCAGGGACACAAAGATGCCTGCCGCCTGGAAACTGCCCTGCAGGCTCGAGGACCATTCCGTCTTGAAACCTTCGAAGTCAAAGGCGTGGGCAAGCCTGGGTGGAGACAGGAGCAGGTCAGGGCCCCGGGGCGGCCACGGGACCGCCGCCACCGGTGTTCAATGGCCCCGGCCTCAGCCTGCCATCTGCAAAATGGGGGCATCGGGATCAGCCGGTCTCAGACGCTGGTGGAAGGACAGAGCTTGGGGAGAGAGACCCTGAAAAAGCATCGTCCAGTTGGGGAAGCACCAGGAGAGAGACATGGTCTTGGTCCCCTGCATCTCCTCCATCTGTAGCCTTCCTTTTTAAAAATGTACTTTTATTGGTTTCAGAGAGGAAAGCAGAGGGAGAGAGAGAGAGAGAAATGGGGAGGGAGAGAAACATCAATGATGAGAGAGAATCATGGATCGGCTGCCTTCTGCACACCCCCTCCTGGGAATCAAGCCCGAAACCCTGGCATGTGCCCTGACTGGGAATCAAACCATGACCTCCTGGTTCATAGGTCAACCATTGAGCCACATCGGCTGAACCATACGTACCCTTCCTGTCCATAAACCCGACTGTTGGCACAGGCCGCCGTCACAGCACCCACGATGCCGCCTATGATGCCAGGCATGCCATGCAGATTGTGGATGCCACATGTGTCCTGGATCCGTAGGCGGGACTCCAGGAATGGCTGGGGAGGGGGCGGGGGGCTGCTCAGGCCAAGAGCTAAGGCTGGCGGTGGGGAGGCCAGGATTCTGGAGGTCCCAATACAGAGATCCAGGATTCTCCAGCCTCCTTCCTGCACCCCCCCCCCTCCGTGATCAGTGTGCTCCGGGCCTCACCGTCAGGTACACAAAGCCCAGCGTGGAGACGATGCCGCAGATGAAGCCGACAATGAGCGAGCCGTAAGGCATGAGCATCATCTCGGCGGCGGTGCCCACGGCCACCCCTCCGGCCAGCGTGGCGTTCTGGATGTGCACCTGGGCAGGGCGGGCGGGAAGTCAGCCCTCCCGCCGGCAGACTCTGCAGAAAACCACCTGTGTACCCGGGACAGCCTTTCCCTCTGAGCCTCCGTCTCTCCCATCCCCACCAGGGGCGCGTGATCCTGACGCTGCCCGCTTCACAGAGTCCTTGGCAGGGCCTGGCGATGCGTGCCCCCGCCCCCGGGCAGAGGAGGTGGTAGCTGCTCCCTTCCCCAGCCCCCCGCCCCCGCCCCCAGCTCACCATGTCCAGCTTGCCCTTCTTGTTCAGGGCGCTGGACAGCGCCACCGTGGTCAGCACGCAGGCTGCCAGGGAGCAGTAGGTGTTGATGGCCGCTCGGTGCTGGGCGTCTCCGTGATTGGACACCGCTGAGTTGAAGCTGGGCCAGTACATCCAGAGGAAGAGGGTGCCTGCCAGCCCGGACGGGGCCGGGGCGGGAGAAGAGGCGTTCGATGGCTGGGCCGTGCCTGCCTGTCTCCGGCCCTGTCACTGTACTCACCCCACAAACCTTCCTCTGAGCCCCAGGAAGTCCACCCCGACCCCGTGACTGAGCTGCCTGCCTCCCCTCTGCTCCCATCGCACCACGCGAGTCTTTCTCTCCGGGGTTGGGGTGAAGTGTGTGTGGGGGGTATCTCTTCTACCATAGTGGATGGCTGACAGGTGTGTTCTCTGGACTGAATGGGCACAGGGAGGAGATGCACCCGCCCTGGCCCCAGAATGGGTACCGCAGTGCCTGCCCTGGGGCATCCTAGGGAAAACGCAGGTGGCTGCCCACGCCTCAGGGATTCTGGAAGGGTCTGTGAGCAACCTCCCTGTGCCCTTCCCCCCCACGGGAGACTGGCAGTGACCGCCACGTGGAGGTCAGTCGGCTCCTCATGGTGGCCCTCAGACATCACGTGGGCACGCGACCCCTGTGGCAGCCTCACCGATCATGGCAAAGAGGTCCGAGTGGTACACGGCACTCTGCCTGTCCTTGCTCTGGTACAGGTTGGGCCGGTAGAGGATCCAGGTCACTGTGAGCCCAAAGTAGGCGCCGAATGTGTGGATGGTCATGGAGCCCCCTGCGTCCTTCACCTTGGGAACAAGGGGCCAGTCAGGGTCTGATGCCTTCTCCCCCATGCCCTCGCCACGCCACGCGCAGACGATGCCCAGCTGTCTCTGGCTTCACCAGCTGTGGAATGGAGCCTCGGGCTCCCACAGACCAATCCACTGGGGAGGAGAGCAAGTGGGGATCCCTGAGCCCAGGCTGCAAGCATGCCCAATACCTGCCACTGCTCCCACTTTAGAGACAAAGACCCTGAGTTCGGAGGGTTAAGAGATTTGCCAAGGTTGAACTGGATCCAGAGGGCGTGGCTCCCCCAGCCTTCTCCTTCCCTCCCCGTCTGCTGCCTCCCAGGGCCCCGCCACCCTCACCCCACTGCTCACGTTTAGCAGGCTGAGGAGGATGAACTCGTTCACCGAGAACAGGGTCACTTGGAAGAGGGTCATGAGGAGCAGCTGGACAGGGCTGACTTTGCCCAGAATTGCCCCGAAGGCCACGCAGACGGAGCCCACACAGAAGTCGGCGTTGATGAGGCTGTGGGAGACAGGCCGGGAGGGGCTCATGGCAGCCGTCTCTCAGGGCGATTCCATGTGTCAGGAGGAAGGACCAGGTCCCCGCCCCTGGAAAGGAATCGCTGAGGGGTCCCTGCAGCCTCAGACTTAGGGGGCGCGGGAGGGAGACACCCTTAGAACACCCACTCATCCTGGAGACTCGCTGATCAGGAAGCGGAGTGTGACTGGGTGCACGTGTGCTCTGTGTCACAGGCTCCAGGCTCCGTACCCAGGTTGGAAGAGTAGGAGTGGTCAAAGCGCCAAAGCTCCAAGGCCCCGCCCCTGGGCCCACCCTCACTCAGGCCCCGCCCCACCACCCAGACACCGCCTCTCGCCCAGGCCCCGCCCTCACTAGGCCCCGCCCCTGGGCCCACCCTCACCCGGGCCCACCCCCAGCCCACCCCACCACCCAGACCCCGCCCCTGGACCTGCCTCTTACACAGGCCCCGCCCCTGGGCCCACCCCTCACTCAGGCCCCGCCCCACCACCCAGACACCGCCTCTCGCCCAGGCCCCGCCCTCACTAGGCTCCGCCCCTCATCCAGGGCCCACCCCTGGGCCCACTCTCATCCAGGGCCCACCCCCGGGCCCACCCCCAGCCCACCCCATCACCCAGACACCGCCTCTCGCCCAGGCCCCGCCCTCACTAGGCCCCGCCCCTCACCCAGGCCCCGCCCCTGGGCCCACTCTCATCCAGGGCCCACCCCCAGCCCACCCCATCACCCAGACACCGCCGCCCCTGGACCTGTCCCTCACTCAGGCCCCGCCCCAGCCCACCCCTCACCCAGGCCCCGCCCCCAGCCTGCCCCACCACCCAGTCCCCGCCTCTCGCCCAGGCCCCGCCCCTCACCCACCGCCCGCCCCTGCCACACTCACTTCTCCACGCCCAGGAGAATGTAGCCGTCGTGGAAGGAGTGGAACCAGCCCTGCATGAGCAGCGCCCACTGGATGCCGAAGGCCGCCAGCAGGAAGTTGAAGCCCACGGAGCTGTAGCCATAGCGCTGCAGGAAGGTCATGAGGAAGCCGAAGCCCACGAAGATCATCACGTGCACGTCCTGGAAGCCTGGGGGAGAGTGCAGCGCGGGGATGGAGCTCGCTCTCATCAGTGACCTTTCTCTCTCCCCCTCTCCCTCCTCTTAGAAATCAATTAAAATACATTTAAAAAAATGAAGGCGGCTCTCTCTCTCAGGGCACCCCTCTTCTTTCTTTTCTAGTTCTCGTTACAACTTGCAGTTGTGTCTGTCTTGTGGCCCGCGCCCGCTGTGTTCACTCTGGTGTTCCCCAGCACCTAAGAGAGGGCCACGAAGACTCTCCATAAATATCCACGAACTAGAGGCCTGTTGCATGATATTCATACAAGAATAGGCCTTCCTTCCCCTGCTTCGCTCCTGGCCGCCAGGGAGCCTACAAGTCCTCACTCCTGGGCAGAGGACGGCTCCTGTAGCTCCCTCCTCCGCCGCCTCCCTCCCCTTCATAGCAGGCATCCCGCCCCTCCCTGACACTCCTACATATGCAAAGTAATCCACCATCTTTGTTGTGTTAATTTGCATACTCACTCCTGACTGGCTGTGGGCACAGCGGAGGTATGGTCAATTTACATGTTTGTGTATTATTAGATAAGAATTATTAGGTAAGATGATTAGATAAGAAGATTAGGTAAGATGCCTGGCTGGTGTGACTCAGAGGTTGAGCATCGACCTCTGAACGGGCAGGTCACGGTTCAATTCCTGGTCAGGACACATGCCCTGGTTGTGGGCTCAGTCCCCAGTGTGGGGCATGCAGGAAGCAGCTGATTCTCAGTTTCTCTCTCCTCCCTTCCTCTGAAATCAATAAAAATATATTTAAAAACAAATCAATAAATATCCATGAATGAAGGAGTGGTTGTGCCCGCTGGGCAGCAGCCAGAGAAACCCAGGTGGGAGTTCACAGGCAGGTGAGGCAGAGAGTTCTGGTGCCCACTGCGGCCTGGCCACGGCAGGAGGCAGCCACGGGGTTCGGGCACACTGCAGGGGAGGGGTAGAGGAGGGGCAGGCAAGCTGATGCCAGAGAACTGTGGGTCTTACCCTGGTCTCGGGCGCCCTGAGCTCTGAGCTTCTGTGTGAGTTTCCACAGCCAGCAGCTCACCCCGGCATTCACAGTGGGCCCCTGACTCCGTGTCTCCCCGCCTTTCATGGTCATCACGTTCCCACGGCAGTGGGGAGACTGAGCTAATGTGTGTGGAGCAGCATGCCTGGCACCGCGCTCATTCTCGGGAAGAACAGACGGGATGGGTGACAGACCGGGGGAGAGTGTGAGAGGGAGTGACATCTTCAGACCACAGCTCAGGGCTGTTGATAAACAGGGAAGTGGGAAGAGGTTGCGGGGAGAAAGGGAGGTGCTAGGTCTGGTGCAGGCTGTGGAGGTTTGAGATGACCCCGGGCCGGGGCATAGATGGTGGGGGTGGTGAGGGATGGGCAGGGTGGCATGAAGGAGTGGGGGCCAACTGTGCGCGTGGGAGCTGGGGCCTGAGATTGGGCAGGCCTGCAAATAGAGCTGTGAGTCAGAAAGTGAAAGCAATGAGGGGGAGACAGAAGCTGAGAACTGGCAGGGAGGTAGAACAGAATGTGGGGGCTTTTGGAGAAGAGGGGTGTCAGCTGTCTGGTGGTATGAGGATTCTGGGGGCAGGGTCAAGGCTGAAGAGGAAGGGGGGAGATGGGGTACCCCACTGGATACATGTGTGCCCTGAGAGCAGGGGCAGGGATCCCTTCAGTTCCCATGGTTCCCTGTACCTGTCCACCTCTCTCCTGTCCTTCTCCCTGCCTCTGTGGATGCCCTGACCTCCCCCAGACCCTGACCCTGTCTGGGGCTGTCTGTTCTCCCCCTCTCTCAGGCATATGGAGGCCAGCTCCCCTCTCATCTGCCTTGGGTATCTCCCCAATTCATTCTCTTGCTCCCTTTCTCTTTACCTCCCAAACTGGTCCTAATTTACAACCCAAACTGATCAATTTATTAATGTATGTCTCATAAAGCTTGCTGCTACCTAAAATGCTTTTACTTTTATTTTTTTTAATATGTATCTGTATTGATTTCAGAGAGGAAGGGAGAGGGAAAGAGAGAGAAACATCAGTGATGAGAGAGAATCATTGATTGGCTGCCTCCTGCATGTCTCCTACTGGGGATCAAGACCACAATCCAGCCCTAACCAATTTGGCTCAGTGGATAGAGCGCTGGCCTGCAGACTCAAGGGTCCCAGGTTCAATTCCGGACAAGGGCATGTACCTTGGTTTCGGGCACATCCCCAGTAGGAGGTGTGCAGGAGGCAGCTGATTGATGTTTCTCTCTCATCGATGTTTCTAACTCTCCCTCTTCCTTCCTCTCAAAAAATCAATAAAAATAAAATAAAATAAAAGACCACAACACAGCATGTGCTCTTGACTGGAATCGAACCTGGGACCCTTCAGTCCTCAGGCTGATGCTCTATCCACTGAGCCAAATCGGTTAGGGCTAAAATGCTTTTAAAAGTAATGGCTTAAGCCCTGGCCTGTGTGATTCAGTTGGTTGGGCGTTGTTCTGTGTACTGAGAGGTTGCTGGTTTGATTCCCCTCAAGGGCACATGCCTGGTTGTGGGCTCTATCCCCAGTAGGGGGTGGGCAGGAGGCAGCTGATGGATGACATTTCTCTCTCATTGATGTTTCTCTCTCTCTTACTCTCTCCATTCCTTTCTCTCTCTAAAAAAAAAAAAATCAGTTAAAAAATAGTAACGGTTTGAAAGTTCAGACTGTACGACCTTCAAGGACATAAACCCTGATCTGTTGTGTTCAAGTAGGGCTCACTTCTCAGGGTTTGGGTGCACATTTAGTGAGGGGATCCAACCGACGCCCAGACATAAGCCTGGCTTTTTAATTGCTCAATCCTATTAGCTACTGTTTCTCTTTTTCTCTTTCAGGTCAGACCAGCTTTGCATTCACTGAGTTCGAGACTTGCTGAAGGTCAGTGGACGTTGGTAAGACATCCTTCTACCCACTCTGCTCAGCCTTGGGGGAAAGGGAGGCAGGGATGGGGCACGGTGTCACGCTGGCTGCCCTCCTCAAGCTGCCACCAGGGGACACCAGTACACAGCTGCTCTCCCGGCATCCGAACCTGCTTCCTAGCTCACTCTTCCCTCCCAGGATAGTTCTCAGAAATCTCCAGAATCTGAAGACAAAGTTTCCCACCCCGACATGCCAGTATGCCGTGGCAGCTCCTCTCCCCCACTGCATGGGCACAGAGTGGTGCCCGAAGCTGCCTGGGTCCTGCCCCTTCCAATCTCTGCAGGCCAGCCCCGCCTAGACGGCCCCCTCTGGGGACTGCTGGCCAGTTCCTCAGTTCCGCAAGGCTCTGTGCCCATCTCTCCCATACCAGGGCCATCCGAAGAACCTTGCCATTGCTGCAAAATCTCTTAAGGACATAGCCAGGGCCTGGCCATGCCACAGAGTATTGGGGGGGGGGGAGCCGTGGCTCCATCCCTTTAGGTGCCACTGACCAGCTGAGAGCTTTGGGCAAGTCTCTAAGCTCCGTTTCCTGCACCACAACACAGGAACAGATGCCATGGCAGAGAGCATTTGCAATGCAAAAACCTTTGTAAGTGGGGACAGCCCCAAGGAAGTGCAATGCTACTGGTTGAAACTAATATTCAGGGAGATATGCCTTGGTTACCTCTCAAAAGAGATGATGAGCCTCCATTTAAATACATTCAGCGACGGAGCACTCTCTTCCTTACGAGGAAACTCAATACCAGCATTTACTGTGCCCTCACTCGGTGCCAGGAGATGTGCCCTACCAAGTGCCTGCCACCTTCCATCTTCCTAAAGGACCTGTGCATTACCTGTATTTTCTGGCATGTAAGACAACTGGGCATACATATAAGATGACCCCCAACTTTTCCAGTTAAAATACAGAGTTTGGGATACACCCATCCTATAAGATGACACCCGGCATATAACACAACCTCCGACTTTTGAGAAGATTTTTCTGGGTTAAAAAGTCGTCTTATACGTCAGAAAATATGGTAAATAGCATCCCCATTTCACATACTGAGGCTCAGAGTGGCTAGGGAGCTGGCTCACTCCATTTAGTGATGGACCCAGACCTGTTTCACTCCAAAGTCCAGGCTCCACTGTCCTCTGTTCGCGGGACAGTTTGGATGGGGCGGTTCTCCCAGCTGCTGTGTCGAGTGCTTTTCTAGTGATTTTCCATCATGGAGTGAGGATTCCATGCCTGGCACTGTCCCACCAGCCTCTCCCCTCCCTAGGAAGGCAGGTCCGGCTGATTTGTCATGCTCATTCCACAGATGAAGACAGAGTGCGGCTGACATTTGCCGAAAGCCACCCACCTGGGGAATGGCAGAGCCGTGCTAGCAGCCAGGTCTGGTGATGCCGAGGCAGGCTCTTGGCCTCAGCACTTGGGTACCTGAGAATGTGGGGGAGCTCCTTCTCTCTCTCTCTCTCAGCCAAAGAGAGTGGGGCCACAGACCCACACTCCTCTCCTCTCTCCCAGCAGCAGGTCCGGCAGGCCAAGGAGCCATCCATCCCTGTGGGCCTGGACAAGGACAGGCTGGCACAGCTGGGCATGGGAGCCAAGGGCCGCCCCCTGGCTGGTGACGAAGATGGGTGCGTATCTTTTGGGGACATCAGGCAGGGCTCTCTAACAAGAAGGTTGGGGCCTTTGATGGCGCCTGGATGAGCTTACCCAGATGAGGGTTCCCTATTGCTTTTTTCAATCCTCACCTGAGGATATTTTTCCACTGATTTTTAGGGGAGAGAGGGAGATACAGAGAGAAACATCGATGTGAGAGAGAGACATGGATTGGTTGCCTCCTGGAGATGTGCCCTCGTCCAGGAAACCGAACCTGGGACCCTTCGGTCCGCAGGCCGACACTATCCACTGAGCCAAAGCGGCTAGGATCCCTCTGACTGTTTTCAACAGGAAAAAGGAGTTTGCACATCTGGCCATTTCTCCAGCGTGATCCCGGGAGGGGAGTGTGCCTGGGCGGGCGGGGCCGGCTGTGGGCGGCTTCTCCTCCGCGCTCGCCCTGCGCCCCGCGCTCGCCCTGGTTCCCGGCGCCGAGCCCTGCGCCGGGCGGGGACCCGCCGGGCTGCGCTGCCCCTGGGCCTGCAGGGCGGCGGCACTTACTGGGGTAGCGATAGTAGAATTCGTTCTCCAGCTCGCTGGACAGGTTCCCCGGCTCCTTCGTCTGGACCCAGTGCGCGTCCGCCTCGGGGCTGTAGCGCACGAACACGCCGAAGAGGACCACCAGGGCCGCCTGCAGCAGCAGGCAGGCGAGCGGCAGCCGCCAGCGCAGGTTGGTGTTCCAGGCCATGCTGCGGCGGGACGCGGCCGGGCGCGCTGCGCCGATCGGGCGCTCGGAGGCGGACGGGCTTATAAAACGCGGGCGGCTCGGGGCGGGGCGGCGCGGCCCCGGCGAGTTGTGGAACTGCTGACCCGGGCGCCGCCCGAGCGCTGGCGCCCTGCCGGGGAGGGGACCCGCGGCCCGGCTCCCGCGCGCCTCTCCCCGCGCCCGTCCCCGCCTCGAGGACCCAGAGGCGCCGCGCTGGGCGAGGACAGCGGGGCGGAGCCGGGCCCACAGGGCAATGAATGGGTAGGGGCGCCCTGACCTCTGTGGAGACCCCTGCATATGCCTCCCCCTTCTCCCCACCCCCCGCTTTAAAAATATCTTTATTGATTTCAGAGAGGAAGGAAGAGGGAGAGAGAGAGAGAGAGACATCAAAGAGGAGACAGAATCATTGATTGGCTGCCTCCTGCGCGCCCCTCACTGGGGACCCAGCCGCCAGGCCTGGGAACTGAACTGGGACCTCCTAGCCATGCTGGCCAGGCTACATCATCATTTTATTTTATTTTAAAAAAACACACATATTTTATTGATTCTTTTTTACAGAGAGGAAGGGAGAGAGATAGTTAGAAACATCAATCAGTTGCCTCCTGCACACCCCCCACGAGGGATGTGCCCACAACCAAGGTACATGCCCTTGACTGGGAATCAAACCCGGGACCCCTCAGTCTGCAGCTCTATCCACTGAGCCAAACCAGTTTCAGCTACATCATCATTTTAAATGGCAGCATAGACCATGCTCTATGTAATCAGTCCCTGGTGTTGGACAGAGAGGTGTTTGTTTGTTTGTTTTTAAATATATTTTATTGATATTTTACAGAAAGGAAGGGAGAGGGATAGAGAGTTAGAAACATTGATGAGAGAGAAACATCGATCAGCTGCCTCCTGCACACCCCCTACTGGGGATGTGCCAGAAACCAAGGTACATGCCCTTGACCGGAATCGAACCTGGGACCCTGAGTCTGGAGGCCGATGCTCTATCCATTGAGCCAAACCAGACAGGGCAGCGAGGCTGTTTTTCATTTGACTGGGATAATAAACATTGCTCTGATGAACATCCAGGTACACAAGTCTTGGCACAGATTTCAGTGCATTCCTAGAGGCAGCCTTGTTTGGAGGCACATCGCTAAATTTCTCCCCAAATAAAGCTCGCACCTCATGGCTCAGGCGTGAGAGTGGTACCCACGCCCCCGCATTGATGCCGGGTTTGAAAGAAAATTGTTGCCAGTTAGGATCCCAGATTTGTAAAAGCCACAAATGCCATCTACAACACGTGGGGCTGACCAGTGTGCTAGGGACTGGAACAGGCCCCCTGCACCAGCACAGGGCACCGCGTGTCCCCTCCCCTTCCCAGGAGAAGCAGCCTGCTTCAAGACACAGCCAGCCCCAGCCAATTTGGCTCAGTGGATAGAGCATCAGCCTGTGGACTGAGGGGTTCTGGATTCAGTTTCAGTCAGGGGCACAGGCCCGGATTGTGGGCTCAATCCCCAGTGAGGGTGTGTGTAGAAAGCAGTCAATCAATAACTCTCTCTCATCAATGTTTCTCTCTCTCTCTCCCTCTCCCTTCCTCTCTGAAATCAATAACAATATATTATATATATTTTTAAAGAGACACAGCCAGACACTGTAGGAACCATGCCAGCCAGAGGGCCCAGTTATTATGTGCCTGTTGTGGCTGGACCTTTATTATTTATTTTTAAAATATATTTTATTGATTTTTTACAGAGAGGAAGGGAAAGGGATAGAGAGGTAGAAACATCGATGAGAGAGAAACATCGATCAGCTGCCTCCTGCACAACCCCCACTGGGGATGTGCCCACAATCAAGGTACATGCCCTTGACCAGAATTGAACCTGGGACCCTTCAGGCCTCAGGCCAATGCTCTATTCACCGAGCCAAACCGGTTTCAGCTGGCCAGACCTTCCAAACATTTTCTTCTACAATAATGAAAGCGTAATATTCAGAACAACCGAATGGCCAAACAGTGGATCGATCGGCGGACCAGATGACCACGCTGTGACACCCACTGGCGCCAGGCCAGCCAAGGCAGGTGTGATGCGATTGGTGGGGAGCAGAGGGAGGCCCAGGCCACCTGCCGGCAGGGCAATCAATGGGGGGCCCCTCTCCTAAATAGGCCCAGAGCGGCTAGTGGGCGGGGCCTCCCTCAGCAGGGCGATCCATCTTTGTGCACCAGGCCTCTACTGTTCTAATGATCAGCAACCCTTGCAAGGCGTACATTGGAGCCCATCCCTCAGATGAAGAGACCGAGTTCTCAGAGAGGCCAGGGGACGTGCTGGAGTCTGACCTGGGCTGTGTGATTCACTACACAGCGTGGCGCCTCTGGGCAGAGCCGGAAAGAAGGTCCAACTTCAGGTATGAAAGACATTTCAACACACAGCAAGGGGAGTGAATGGAGGTCTGGGAGGCAAGGGCTGGACCTTTGGGGGTGAAGTGGGTGGGGACACACACGCCTCTGCAGTCATCCATTCCCATGTGGGGGGAGAGGGCAGGAGCTCCTTTAGGATAGAGGTGATGTCTTATTTTTTTAATACACTTATTGATTTCAGAGAGGAAGGCAGAGGGAAAGAGAGAGAGAAACAATGATGAGAGAGAATCACGGACCGGCTGCCTCCTGCATGCCCCACACTAGGGATCGAGCCCGCAACCCGGGTATGTGCCTTGTCTAGGAATAGAACCGTGACCTCCTGGTTCATAGGTCAACGCTCAACCTGTGAGCCACACCAGCCATTCAGGAGTGACGTTGCATTTATAACTCTGCCCTGCCCACAGCACAGTGCAGATGAGGAGCAGGCATGCAGGGCATGCTCTGGAAGGATGAGAGAAGGGGTGAATGATGTTCTTTGAGCACCTACTGTGTGCCAGGCACTGTTCTAGCTGCTGGGATGTACCAGTGAGAGAAAGAGGCCTATCCTCATGGAACTTGCATTTGTTGTGTGTTGGAAGGGTGAGGGGGGTGACAAAAAGCAAACAGATGGCTAAGTCGAATATGTAGTATGTCAGAGGATGACAAGTACAAGGCACATGTACTTTGCACCAGTGGTTAAAGGAGAAGCAAGCACTTTCCTAGGTAGTTGAGGGCTTGGGGGCTGGGGGAGAGGGCATCGGGTGATCAAGATGGGCTTCATGGAAGAGGTGAGTTGATCTGGGCTTTGCAGAGCAGTTAAGAGGTCGACCTTTCCCCTTTGCCCTATGGCTTTTTTCCCCTCTCATCCACCTACCACTAGAGGATCTAAGCCACCTCCCCATCCCTGCTCCATGATTCTATTGACCATCAGGAGGCTGGAATTCTGGGTTTGTCCTCTGAGACTGGGGTTTAAGAAACCGGTCGCTCAGGTTGATGGGGCTGGGCGGGAGTTTCCCCAGGAAGCCAGCCACTTCCTCCCAAACGTGGATGCCTAAATGAGCGGGGATGACAGGGAGGATGACCGGACAGGATGGTGCTCGCTCCAGGGGGGAGGGACAGGGCATCACAGCCACATTGATGGACAAGGGCAAGGGGCTTGAGAGTCAGGGGATTCAGATTGTCCTGCTTCGAGGGCAGGGGCGTCTCCCTGCTCCAGGCCTGGTGGCCTTAGTGAAGGAGACACACAGGGACCGTCGCTGTGTCGTCCTCCCCTCTGCCCATTCCTCTTGCTAGATCACCCTCAGCATCCTGGGAGCAGCTGGGGGTAGTGACGGGGGCTCTAAGCCAGGACTCCCAAGTTTTGGGGGTGGCCCTGGCATCACAAATTTGGTCAGAATGCCTAACCTCTCCGGCCTTATTCCCGCTGCTTGCAAATGACTATTCCTAGCGGCCCTGCCCACTGCCCTGATCTGCCATGAGACTCCAAGGAGAACATAGGCCCTAGCCATGAGATTCCAAGGAGAACACAGGTTTGGCTCAGTGGATGGAGCGTCTGCCTGCGGACTGAAGGGCCCTAGGTTTGATTCTGGTCAAGGGCACATGCCTCGGTTGCAGGCTTCTCCCCGGCCCCAGGCCCTGGTTGGGACTCATGCAGGAGGCACCCAACCAATGTGTTTCTCTCACATCGATATTTCTGTCTCTCCCTCTCTCTTCCACTCTCTCTAAATATCAATGGAAGAATATCCTCGGGTGATGATAAGAAGGAGAAGGAGAAGGAGAAGGAGAAGGAGAAATATAGTATCTGGACACAGAAGCTCTAGGCGCTAGGGTTCAAGTCCCGGCCCTACTGCTTTCTGGCTGGGTGACCTTGGGCCAGCTCCTCTCTCTGGGCCTCTATTCCCTCGTTCATACCATGGGGTGGCAGTGACATCCCCACCTCAGGAGGGACGTGAGGGCCAGATGATTCTGAGGCAGCTCATGGGCACGACGCCCAGCTCAGGGAATGGGTGACCCCATCACCAGTGGGGGCTTTGAGGAAGCGGCAGCTCTTTTTTTATATATATATATATATATTTTTATTGATTTTTTGCAGAGAGGAAGGGAGAGGGATAGAGAGTGG
>JAAGEH010002061.1:0-50109 GCA_011751065.1 Lasiurus cinereus
TGGCTGTCTGCACCCCATGGCTGTCTGTGCCCCCTGGCTGTCTGCGCCCCTGGCGGTCTACAAGGTGCTGGGGAGAGGGGAGTTCCCGGAGGCTGAGAGGGTAAAGAGACTGGAGGTGGACTTTGCTGTTCTTACACTCACTCGGCCAGTTTACCCTCAGTCTCTGTTCCCCCTGAGTCTCCCTGTGGCTGAGCCGAGTACCATACTGCCGTATGTGTGTGTCTGTGCCGGGGGGGCAGGGGGCGCAGAGTAAGTGCCACTACAAGGACTCTTCAGGTCAGGTCGGGGGTCACCGGGTCAGGTCCCAGAGCTCCTGGCCTCCGTTCCTCGGGCCTCCAGTCACCTCTGGGCCTGACCCAGACCCGCCGGCAGGGGGCGCTCTGGGCCGGGGAGGAGCGTAGTCCAGGCCTCTCTTGGGTTGGGGTGCCACACCGTGGGGCTCGTGGTTCAGATCCACACCTGACTCCCCTCCCTGTGACCCAAACCTGCAAAGTGGGGCCCACAGAGCGGCTCTGGGAGGGGCGGGCGGCGGCCCCTGCAGCCGGAGCCCAGCGGCTCGGCCCCCACGCACCCCGGGGAGAAGCGCGCTCAGTGTGGGAGGCAGGGAAGCGGGAGGCAGGGAAGGGGCCCTGGGGACTGGGGTGGCCCCTGACACTTGGCCCCTAACATGGAAGCCGGAAGGGGCTTTCTAGGTCATTTAGTTCAAGCACTTTGTTTTTAAAAATATTTTTATTGATTTCAGAGAGGAAGGGAGGAGAGAGAGAAACATCAGTGATGAGAGAGGATCATGGATCAGCTGCCTCCTGCACGCCCCCTACTGGGAATGGAGCCTGCAACCGGGCATGCACCTGACTGGGAATCCAACTGTGACCTCCTGGTTCACAGGTGGATGCGCAACCACTGAGCCACACTGGCCGGGCCAGGCATTTTGTTTTAACAGTAGGGAACTTAGGCCGGGCGGGCAGCCTTATCCAGGGGTGTGGCAATTAGAGATGGGCTGGCTGGGGGGAGCTGGTTCCCCTCCGGCTTCCTCTGCTGTCAGACATTGGACCTGCTGGCGAAGGTGGATGGGGCGCATTGGAAGGTTACGGGTGGGTGTGCGTTCACGTCTGGAAGCAGCATGTGGCCACCCGAGAAGCAATGTGTGGCTCTGTGGGTATCCGTGAAAGTGTGGGTATCCGTGAAGTGTGGGTATCCGTGAAGTGTGGGTACCCGTGAAAGTGTGAGTAACCATGAAAGCGTGGGTAACCGTGAAAGCGTGGGTATCCGTGAAAGTGTGGGTATCCGTGAAAGTGTGGGTATCCGTGAGAGTGTGAGTATCCGTGAAAGTGTGGGTGTCCGTGAAAGTGTGGGTAACCATGAAAGTGTGGGTAACCGTGAAAGTCTGAGTAACCGTGAAAGTGTGGGTATCCGTGAAAGTGTGAGTAATGGTGAAAGTGTGGGTAACCGTGAAAGTGTATTGGTCCACCCAGAAGTGCGAGTGGGTCTGCAAATTTTGTGCCTATAGCCCTAGCCGGTTTGGTCCAGTGGAAAGATCATCAGCCTGTGGACTGGAGGGTCCTGGGTTCGATTTATGTCAAAGGCACATGCCCAGGTTACAGGCTCCATCCCCAGTAGGGGGCATGCTGGAGGCAGCCGATCCATGATCCTCTCTCATCATTGATGTTTCTCTCTCCCTTCCTCTCTGAAATCAATAAAAATGTTGTGCCTACAAAAATGTGTTTGTATCCTAGTGCGTTTGGCTCAATGGATGGAGCTTTGGTCCGAGGACTGTAGTGTTTCATTCTGGTCAAGGGCACGCACCTCGGTTGGAGGCTCATCCCCTGGCCCTGGTGTGGGCACCTGTGGGAGGCAACCAGTCAAAGTGTCTCTCTTACATCAATGCTTCTCTCTCTCTGTCACCCCCCTCCCTTCCACTGTCTAAAAATCAATGAGAAAATGTCTTCGAGTGAGGATTAACAGAAAAATAATTTAAAAAACACACGTGTGTTTGTGAAGGGGTGTGTGTGGAGGAAGGAAGGGATATTTTGTATTTGTGAAGAGTGTGTGTACCCGCTTAGAAAGGGGTCATTGTGGATAATTGCACCTTTGCAAGAGGTGACTGAGTGTGTGTGCACTCGTGGGTCCTGCACCCCTCCCTCGCACTGACCTTCCACCCCTCCCCCCCCCCAGCCCAGGCCCTGAAAGAGGAGGGAGGGGCGAGAAGGCCAAGGGACACAGGCCCTGGGGTGCGGGGGTGTATCCAGGTCCCCATGCCCAGCGGGCTCTAAGGAGTCACAATTAGGCGATACTTCTCCTGAGTTGGAGGGGAGAAGGAGGGAGGGGGAGGAGGGGGAGAATTATGGCAAATTCATTTCTATTTTCCAGCCCAGTAGCCTGCAGTGTGCCCCGGATGTTAGCATGAGAATGGGCCAGGGCTCCCCGCCCCCTCCCGACCTCCTGACCCCTCCCCCTACGTGAATAGGGGGCTCACCGCCACTCCAACCCCCTCTGCAAAGCCAGCCTCCTCATGGGTAATTTAATATAGCCGGAGCCCCGGTGCTCTATTTTCCCTCCGGTCGGGTTTGTTTTAGGCATTCACGGCTCGCCCCGTCATTAGACGGCCTTGTTTGACGGATGGAAGGAGCCACTGGGAGACCAGGCCTTTGTGTGGCCACATAAGCTGCTCTCCCTGTAATTAGAATGGTGTTCCAGCCATTGAGGCCTTTCAGAGGCGGAACAAAAACTCCTGAGATGAACATCCCCCAACTCTCAGCCCCCCGGCTGGGAGAGGGGCTGCGAGTTAAAGGGACTCCTTGGGGCAGGCCGTTGGGAGCGGGGACAGCGGGGTCCTGCCAGGGTGGGGACGTTAGGGGCCATGAGGACTGGGCCCCAGACAAAGGCTCCTGAGGCTGCCTGTCAACACCAGTGACTTATCCACATGCCCCACACGCTCAGCCAGCCGAGGACCCACCTGTGTCCATGGGATCGAGGGAAACGGAGCCGGGCTGGGTTTGGGGGGTACATGTGCAACACACACTCACACGCACACCGAGTCACCCAGACTCAGATGTGGCCTCTAAACACCCCCAAACACACAGTCACTCACATAGGCTTGCATTACATTGTCAACACACATGCATGCGTGCACGCAGGCAAGCTCAGACACAAGACCGCAGAGTCACAGAACGAGGTGGGACCATCTACAGCCTGGGGTGGCTCAGAGGTCAAGCATTAACCCAGGAACCAAGAGGTCACTGGTTTGATTCCTGGTCAGGGCACATGGCCCGGGTTGCAAGCTCAGTATGGGTGTGCAGAAGGCAGACGATCAATGGTTCTCTCTCTTTATTGATGTTCCCCTCTCTCTCTCTCTCTCTCTCTCTCTCTCTCTCTCTCTCTCTCTTCCACTCTGAAATCAGTAAAAACGTATTTAAAAAACAAAGAAACATACAGCCCTAGCTGGTTTGGCTCAGTGGATAGAGCATTGGCCTGTGGACTAAAAGGTCCTGGGTTTGATTCCAGTCAAGGGCACGTGCCTGGGTTACAGGCTCAATTCACAGTGTGGAGCATGCAGGAGGCAGCCCATCAATGATTCTCTCTCATCATTAATGTTTCTTTTCTTTTTTAAGATTAATACACACACACACACACACACACACACACACATATACACACAGAGAGGAAGGGAGAGGGATAGAGAGTTAGAAACATCAATGATGAGAAAGAAACATCGATCAGCTGCCTCCTGCACGCCCCCTACTGGGGATGTGCCTGCAACAAGGTACATGCCCTTGACCGGAATCGAACCTGGGACCTTTCAGTTCATAGGCTAATGCTCTATCCACTGAGCCAAACCAGTTTTGATTCATTGATGTTTCTATCTCTCCCTCTCCCTTACTCTCTGAAATCAATTTAAAAAAACCCCAAAAACAACAGATACAGACACAGACACGTACATACACGCATGAACACTGCACACCCCCTAGCTCACGATGACATGTGAATACTCCAGGAGATACTGTGGCACTGAAACGCCATTCGTGGTTTGGCAGAGTACGTGGCCAGCCTCTCCCAGACTCTCCTGACCGGACACGCAGAGGGCTCGTGGGGTCAGGCTCCACCCAACTACACACTGTGCTCTGAGCTCCACCCCCACCTCGCAGGATCTGCTCTGTGGACCTCCCCATGCCCTTTGGGAAGGGAAAGCTCCCTTTTCAGATTTCCCTTTGGCCCAGCTGGGCTGGTCCTGCCGGCATGGCTCAGTGATTAAGCGTCGACCTGTGAACCAGAAGGTCACAGTTCTGTGTCTGGTCAAGGGCACATACTTGGGTTGCAGACTTGATCCCAGGAGGGGGGTGCAGGAGGCAGCAGATCCATGATTCTCTCTCATCATTAATGTTTCTCTCTCTCTCTCCCTCTCCTTGTCTGTCTCTGAAATCAATAAAACAGATTTTAAAAAAAGATTTCACCTATCAGGGCAGGTACCTGGCTCTCTGGTACATCTGTGGCTTTTTCCGGGTCTCGGGAAAGGCGGCAGACTAAGTGTGAACGGCTGCCGCCTGACCCCCAGGGAGGGTTCAGAGAGGGCAGGCGGTCACCAGCCAGGGATACTGCGTGGGAATTTATTCAATTCAGCTCCTCCTCTGTGTCAGATACAAGCCTTTCTGCAAAGGAACTTAGAGTCTTTTTTTTTAGTATACATTTTTATTTCAGAGAAGAAAGGAGAGGGAGAGCGAGAGAAACATCAATGGTGAGTGAGAATCATTTATCAGCTGCCTCTTGCACACCCCACACTGAGGATCGAGCCCACAACACGGGCATGTGCCCTGACTGGGAATTGAACCGTGACCCCTAGCTTCATGGGTCAAAGCTCAACCACTGAGCCTTGCTGGCTGGGCAAGAACTTGAGTCTTAAAAGGGGCAACCAGTACCGAGGCTTGGGGCAGGGGACAGCGATGACACTGAGGACGAGTGGAAAGGAGAGTAATGGCTTTTAGTTTCATGTGGGAATAGTGGTACCAGGGCCGGGAGTGGACTGTCTCCTGTCCTGTGCCTGAGGCACAGAGGGCGCCTCTGGGAAGTCCCAGTGTTGGGTAAATGACGGACCAGCTGGTCTCCAAAGCCTCTCTCCTCTAAGATATATATATATATATATATATATATGTAGTTGATTTTTTGAGAGGGAGAGAGAGTCAGAAACATTGATGAGAGAGAAACATCGATCAGCTGCCTCCTGCACACCTCCTACTGGGGATGTGCCTGCAACCAAGGTACATGCCCTTGACCGGAATTGAACCTGGGACCCTGGAGTCCGCAGGCTGATGCTCTAACCACTGAGCCAAACCAGTTAGGGCTCTAAGATTCTTGGTCTCCTGGTCTGGGTCCATGGCTTTCTTACTGTGGCACTCTTTCCAAGGTCTGTTGGCATTCCCTAACCCACTCTTTAGCTCAGCACTTAACACCCCCCCCACTCTCCCCACCTCCACCCCCCACCCCTCCCACCCCTCCCCACTCCTTCTCACCCCTGCACCAAAGCTGTGCACAGGCCCAGGTGAGGCCATGCAGGAAACAAAGGAGAGGGAGAGAGAAAGAAACATCAATGATAGGAGAATCTTTGATCGGCTGCCTCCTGCACGCTCCCTGCTGGGGATGGAGCCCACAACCCAGGCATGTGCCCGGACTGGGAATCAAACCGTGACCTCCTGGTTCATAGCTAGATGCTCAATGAGCCACCACCAAATGTTATTAAGTTCTCATTCTCTTCTCTTCTGGAAGGAAGTACAATTTTGAAGGGATGGGGTGAGGACCTCAAACTGCTAGTGATTTGCATGCTTTTATTATTTTTTAAAACTTTACAAACCATCTCATTCTTCCGGTGCCACCAGCAAACACATAACTAGGAAAACCCTAACATCCCTATCTAGAGAGAACATTTCTGTTTCCCTTTCTAGGAGACAGTCCCAAGGAAAATGAGAGAATGGGGGATGCTTTGAGGCCACTTGCAATGCCTTTTTTGTTTGTTCGTTTGTTTAACCACAGTGTTGCACGGTGTCATAGAGGGGTTGAGGGTCTGGGCTCTGAATACACCCAAGTTCAAACCCACAGACAACAACAACAAAAACCCACATAGGGGCTGTCTGTGACCTTGAGCACCTGTCCTGGGACCTGGGTGTCTTTAGCTGTAAAGAGGAGGTGAAAATCCCTGCCGTTCTGCCAGGCAGTGTCTTGCATACAGGAAGTGCTCAGTCAGTGTTCGCCCAAGCGGTGAATGTCAGAGCGCTAAGTATTTGTTGAGGAAATGAGTATGTTTTTCATTTTGTTTGCATTTAGGATAAAGTTACAGGAAAATAAGATTTTCCTGGAAACCTCTTGCGTGTAACTTTGGCAAGAGGTGAGGGAGGGTCGGTCCGCACAGGCTGGTTGGAGGGTCCCCATAGCAGCTTAAAAACAAGCTTCCCAGCCTTCCGAGCTGGTGCTGGCTCAGGTTGTTACCCTGAGCGCCAGCAGGGGGAGCCCGAGCGGCCACAGCGTGGCTGGCTCCGGCTAGGGGCGTGGGAGGAAATGAACACTTAACAGCACCTACTGTGTGCAGTGCACATACTGGGCAACGCAGCACCCTCAGGAAACTGGGGGTGTGGATGGAGCAGTCAGCTGCCCTAGGACCAACACAGATGTGGAGGTCAGACTTATACAGCAGGAGGGGACCAGGTTTGAGACCTGGAGGGGCCTGGACTGGGGAAGCCCCAGTTGGTGGGGACCTACTCTCAAAGGGCCACCTGGCTCTCCACTGCACCCTCAGCACCTACCTGGGACCAATGGACTGAGACCTGCTCAGACCAATCAGAACTATGCAAATTGCACCCTAATTTGCATCTATACTGACCAATCAGAAACCTCATTTACCTGTTTTGTAATACTCCTTTGGGGAACTTTTTTGTTAACAGAAGTTTCTGAAATGCTGGGGCAAGGGAAGGAGGAGAGGCGTTTAAAGTCACTGGCTGAGGGCCAATGTTCCCTTCCGCAGGGTCTGGGTCTGAGGAACTGAAGTGGGACCCTGGCAGGGGAAGTCATCTCACTTTTCCCATCTGTGTAATGGGTGTGAACATATCTGCTCACCAGTTCTCCGTGCAGGTGGCCAGTGGCCCTGGCACAGACATTTTAATGACATAACGACACTATGGGGACTGTGATAAGAGCTTTAATTTGGCCCTCGCTGGTGTGGCTCAGTGGATAGAGCTTCGTCCTGCGGATTGAAGGTTCCAGAGTTCTATTCTGGTCAAGGGCACATGCATGGGTTGTGGGCTCCATCCCCAGTAGGGGGCCTGCAGGAGGCAGCCGATCCATGATTCTCTCTCATCACTGATGTTACTATCTCTCTCTCCCTCTCCCTTTATCCCTGAAATCAATAAAAATACTTTTTTTTTAAAAAAAAAAAGAGGTTTAATTTGTCTCAGTGACCAATTTCACAATTGGAGAAACTGAAGCTAGGAGCAGTAAAGTGCAAAGTGCCTTGCCCAAGGTCACCTGGGGAGGGGGAGGAGGAGCTGGGGTTTGGAAGGCAGTCTGGGTCTGGCCACCCCTTCATGACAGGAAAGGGAGTCCCCCACTGGTTTGTCCCATGAGCGCCTGTCCTTGTCGGGGAAGAAGTGGCTGTGAGGCGGTGGTGCTGAGTCCTGCCTGGAGGGTCTGAGAGAAGAGAAGGGAGAAGGCCAGGTAGGGCGGGTGGAGTGGCCTAGGCCCGGGGCAGTGGTGGGGAACCCCAAACCCGGAGTAATTTTATTTTATTTTTTAAAAAATACTTTTATCCATCTCAGAAAGGAAGGGAGAGCTAGAAACATCAATGAGCCCTAGCTGGTTTGGCTCAGTGGATAGAGCCTGTGGACTGAAAGATCCCAGGTTCCATTTGGGTCAAGGGCACATGCCCCATTGTGGGCTTGATCCCCAGTGTGGAGCATGCAGGAAGCAGCTGATCAATTATTCTCTCATCATTGATGTTTCTAGCTCTCTCTCCCTTTCCGTTTCCCTCTGAAATCAATAAAAATATTTTTTTAAAAAAGAAAGAAACATCAATGGTGAGAGAGAATCATGGATCAGCTGCCTCCTGCGCGCCCCACACTGGGGATGTGCCTGATGGGAATCAAACCAGCGACCTCTTAGTTCCCGGGTCGACGCTCCACCGCTGACCCCCGCCGGCAGGGCTCCCCCTGCATGTTCAACTCTCCAAAGTCGGGCGATACAGTCGGGAACTGGGACGGAAACTATTTGAAGGGGCCAGCCCCTCCCATCGGGGTCCCCAAGCCCGAGGAGGCGGGTTCTTCCGCGCCCACAGCGGCCTCGTGTGGCGGCGCCTGGCATTGCTACCTGGGCGGCCAACCCAGGTGTCGGAAGGGAGGGGCCCGCCTTACCCCGCCTGGTCCAGGCGCTTCCCGGGCGGGGTTACTATGGAGATGAAAAGCGAGAATGCGCGTATCAAGCGCTTAGCACAGTGTCTACCCTTATTACTAATATTGTTGCCGTTGTTGTTGTTGCCATGGCTCTGAGAAGGGGGAGGCGATAGGAGGCTGGGCTGAGCGTGTTCTGCCCCATCCCCGGTGCCAGGGCCCGGCGGGCAGGGGCGGGGCCGCGTGCCTGCCCAGGCTGGCCGGCAATTTCCTGGAGGAGCTCGTTTGGTGCCTCTGATTCCAAGTTAATTAAACATGGCCGCTGGGGGGTCGTTGCCATGGTGACAATTAGGCTGGAAAGGAGCCTCATTAAGGAGCAGTTTTAACGAGGCCTGTTGTTTTTACCCCGAGATCCGTGCGCGCAGAGAGGAATTCTTCGGGTGGCTTCCTCTTCTCCTTTTGTGCATTAAAAAAAAAAAAATATATATATATATATATATATATATATATATATATATATATATGTATATACACACACACACACACACACACACACACTTATTGATTTCAGAGAGGAAGGGAGAGGGAGAGATAAAAACATTAATGATTAGAGAGAATCATTGATTGACACTGCCTCCTGCACGCCCCCTACTGGTGATAGAGCCCACAACTCGGGCATGTGCCCTTGAATGGGAATCGAACCATGACCTCCTGGTTCATGGGTTGATGCTCAATCAGTGAGCCATACTGGCTGGGCTCCCTTGGCTGCATTTTGGATCCATTTTTAGGGAGATGTTGAGTAAGAACGAGATAGAATTCTTAGTTGAGTCCCTATGAAGAAGAATCAACAGGGCAAAAGGTATATATATACCCACATAGGGGTATATATATGTTTTTTTATTGATTTTTAGAGAGAGAGGGAGAAGGATAGAGAGAAACATCATCAAATACCCCCTCTGGGGATTGAACCCATGACCTCCTGGTTCCTGGGTTGATGCTCCACCACTGAGCTACACCAGCTGGGTAGGAGCCAACAGATTTCTTCTCCCTGGTGCTGCTGTTGGTGCATCTGAGAGGCCTGGTGCAGAGGCTTGGAGAGGGAGCAGAGGGTGGAGGCCGGGAGGTCAGAGCAGGGGTGAGAAAGGAGGGTTTTATTAAAAATGGAACTGGGGCCCAGCTGACGTGGCTCTGTAATTGAGCATTGACATATGAACCCGGAGGTCACTGTTTGATTCCCGGTCAGGGCACATGCCTGGGATGCAGGCTCCATCCCCAGTGTGGGGCGTGCAGGAGGCAGCCAATCCATGCTTCTCTCTCATCATTAACGTTTCTCTCTGTGTGTGTCTGTCTCTCCCTCTCCCTTCATCTCTGAAGGGTCCCAGGTTTGATTCTAGTCAAGGGCATATACCTTAGTTGCAGGCACATCCCCAGTAAGAGGTGTGCAAGAGGCAGCTGATGAATGTTTCTAACTCTCTTTCCCTCTCCTTTCCTCTCTGTAAAAAAAAAAAAATCAATAAAATATATTAAATATATATGTATATATATTTTAAAAATTAAACTGGGGGCCTTTCCTGGAACTTAGAAATGCTGCTTTTGCTGCCCAATCTGGTTCTCCAACTGAGTAGGGGGTGTGGAAGCCCACCAAGATTGGCTCCTCTCTCTTTAAAAAATCAGTAAAAACATTTTTTAGAAGTGAAAATTTATTTTTTTAAGAAAAACAAATTTAAGTATAATAATGTTACATGAATACACACCAATTATTCCAGAAAAAACTATCTTAAATATGGTAACACTAGAGGCCCAGGGCATGAAATTCATGCACGGGTAGAGTTGCTCAGCCTGGGGGTGATCAGGACTGATCTGTGGCGTGACCAGCAGGGCGATCAGGCCCCCCTTTCTCCTTTCCCCGCTGGCACCCACCTTGGCTGGCCTGGGGCCTGTGGGCTGGGAGCAGCTCCTACATTGAGCGTCTGCCCCCTGGTGGTGAGTGTGCCTGTTGTCCTGCCATTCAATCGATTTGCATATTAGGCTTTTATTTTAGAGGACTAGAGGCCCAGTGCACAAAATTTGTGCATGGGGGGGGCTTCCCTCAGCCCTGCCTGCACCCTCTTGGATCTGAGACCCCTTGGGGGATGTCTGACTGCCGGTTTAGGGGCATTAACTCCCTGAATGTCCAGACATACAGTGTGGTTTTATGAGTTGTTTTAATAATAATGGCCATTCCTTTAAATAATATCTGCTTACATATAATACAACCGGTACTATGTGACTTCAGAATGTTAATATCACAAAAATCATAGAAGGTTGTAGTGGAAATAACCTTGAATTGTCTAGTCCAAACTTTTAAAAAATATATATATATTATTGATTTTTTACAGAGAGGAAGGGAGAGGGATAGAGAGTCAGAAACATTGATCAGCTTCCAGTCCTGCACACCCCCTACTGGGGATGTGCCCACAACCAAGGTGCATGCCCTTAACCAGAATTGAACCCAGGACCCTTCAGTTTGAAGGTCGATGCTCTATCTACTGAGCCAAATCAGTCAGGGCCAAACTTTTTAAAAAATATATTTTTATTGATTTTTTACAGAGAGGAAGGGAGAGAGAGGGATAAAGAGTCAGAAACATCGATGAGAAACATTGATCAACTGCCTCCTGCAAACCCCCTATTGGAACCAAGGTACATGCCCTTGACCGAAATCAAACCTGGGACCTTTCAGTCTGCAGGCCAACGCTCTATCCACTGAGCCAAACCAGTTAAGGCTAGTCCAAACTGTTATAAGTATTGGAATTCTCTTTTCAAAGATTTTGAATGCTTTTTGTCCTAAGAAGCTTACCCAACTTTTGAGGCAACCGATTTTCTGTGAAAGGATTGGTGGACCCTGGTGCCTGCCGTCCCCCAGGATTGGGGGACTCTGGCAGGATTGAGGGGACTGGGCGCTGCCATCTTGTGGCTATGGGTGCCTTGAGGGCATGATGGTCAATTTGCATATTCCCTCTTTATTAGCTAGGATTACATGCAATAAGCATTAATATTTCAAGAACAAAAGGATTTTAAGTATAATAATATTAAAACTGTACTAACATAGAATGATATCACAAAAGTTGTAGGAAATATTAAAAATCTGCCAATAACAGGTTTACTTCTATTATATTCTAAAAAACCACGTTTTTAAAGAGCGCACAGTAACTCCAGTTAGACTCCCTTCCCCTCCAGAGTGGGAGCGAGCCCCTTTCAAGGCCCACAGATGAGCCTGTGAAAGGTCCTCAGAGCCTGTCTGAATGGGGGGGGGGAGAGCCCTCTGAATGGGGGAGGGCTGGCGGCGCTGAGCCAAGCGCTGGGAATCCCGCAGCCCCAGAGTGATGGGCCCTGACTCACAAAGAGGGCGACAGTCTCACTTCCTGCCCGGCTCTGAGGTTCCCAGGCCCGGGGGGAGGGGGAGGGGGAAAGGGAGGTCAGCTCCCCCTGCTGCTCTGCTCCTTGGGGGGCCTTGGCTGTGGTGAATAGGGGAGAAAGGCTCCTTGCTTCTCTCTGGGTGGCGGGGCCTGGCACGGCGCGGCCCGGGCACAGCGCCCAGTGTGTGGCTCCAGCAGGCACTCAGAAGCCCGGGCCCCGCAGGCCCCGCCAGATGCTCGCAAAGGGGCGTCAGCCCGCCCGCCCCCAGCAGCGGGGCCTCCCTCTGCTGCTCGGGGGCCTGTGGACACCCTGTCCTCAGGGTGGGTGGGACCCAGGGGTGCCCGCAGTCAGGGGCACGTCCTGGTTCTGAGCTTGGAAGTCTTAGTCTGAGCACTACTTTTTATATATTTCTTTATTGACTTCAGAGAGGGCGGGAGAGGGAGAGAGAGAAACATCCATGATGAGAGAGAATCACGGATCGGCTGCCTCCTGCATGACCCGCCCTGGGGATGGAGCCCACAACCCGGGCATGTGCCCTTGACTGGACTCGAACCTGGGACCTTTCAGTCCCCAGGCCGACACCCTATCCACTGAGCCACACCAGCCAGGGCTTTTTTACAACCAATTTAGAACTATGATCACTCCCGTTCTAACGGGGCCTGAGAGATGGCTGCCGTCCCAGAGCACAGCCTGTGAGTCAGAGCCCCGACAGCCATCACCCCGTGTAAGGCACCCCCATCCTGTCCTACAATCACTGTTTCTAGCCCGGCCAGCCTAGCTCAGTGGTGGGGCATTCGTCGACCCGTGACCCAGGAGGTCACAGTTCGATTCCCGGATCAGGGCATCTGCCCGGGTTTCGGGCTTGATCCCCCAGTAGGAGCATGCAGGAGGCAGCTGATCCGTGATTCCCTCTCATCATGGATGTTTCTCTCTCTCCCTCTCCTTTCCTCTCTGAAACCAGTAAAAACATTAACATTGTAAAGAAAGAAAGTGGCATTCCAGCTCCCCCACCTGCCCGGCTGGCTCTGCTGGTGCCTGTGGGCCGGGCCAGCTGGGGGCTCTCTGGCTGCCATTCACTCAGCACAGCTGCCTCCGGGTGGCTGCCGCCCAGCTGGTGTCCGGGGTGTTGGGAGGAAGCCGGGGTGAGAGGGTGGGAGAGCCAGCTTCCTGGGGCCTCCCGGGTTGAGCAGTGTGGCCACTTCCGAAGGCCCCTTTGTCTGGCCCTTTATCCAGAAGAGCGGCTGCGATTGTGCAGGGCACAAAGCCCCCGTGGCCCTGACTTCCCACCCGCCTGGGCCGGCGGGGAGAGGGTTTCCCAGGCTCCGGGGAGGCGGGCTCCGGCCCCTTCCGGCCCCTCCCAGCAGCCCGACACCCAGTTGCTCTGCGTGGGAGCCAGGACCTGCCGTGCAGCCCACATCAGTTCCCTCAGCCCCGGACCCGGCACTCACGTGGGCCCCTGGCTGAGCTCCCTCGTCCTGCGGGGCCCTGCCCTGGACGCCCGGCACGGCCAGTGGCATCCACGCTAAATACGGGGAGACTCGGAAGGTGCCCTGAGCGCCATTCATAGGCCGCAAAGCCTTTTCAGGGGGTTTGCTGACATGCAGGGCGGACTGAGTGTGAGCCACCCCAGGAAGTGGCTGGAAAGTGGGGTGAGGCTGGGGAGGGGGCAGGAGGGCAAGTCTGTGGGGTGTGGGAGGATGGACGAGGAAGCAGGTAGGAATACCTCTCCCCACCCCTTTAAGCTCTTCACTTATTTTTAAAAATATATTTCAGAGGGGAAGGGAGAGGGAGAAAGAGAGAAACATCAATGATGAGAGAGAATCACAGATCAGCTGCGTCCTGCATGCCCCACACTGAGGACCCAGCCCCAAAGCTGGGCATGTGCCTTTGACTAGAATCGAACCTGGGACCCTTCCATCCACAGGCCGATGCTCTGTCCACTGAGCCAAACAGGCTGGGGCCCCCCTCCTCCTTTTAAGCCCTTTAAACCGGAGGTGGGCTCAGCCCTGTGCCCATGGCGATGGGTTCCCTGCTCTAGTGTTGCCTGTCCTAGGGTGAGAGAAAGCCATGACTGTCTCAGGCCTCACGGCTCCTGCGTGGAATCAGGGCTGCAGGTCTCTGACCCCTCAGACCGAGCTTCTAGCCAGTCTTCAAGCGAGAGGGCAGAGGTCTAGCCGGCGTGGCTCAGTGGTTGATGGTCAACCTACAAACCAGGAGGTCACGGTTCAATTCCCAGTCACAGCACATGCCTGGGTTTCAGGCTCCGTCCCTAGTGTGAGGCGTGCAGGAGGCAGCCAATTAATGATTCTCTCTCATCATTAACGTTTCTCTCTCTCTCTCTCTCTCTCTCTCTCTCTCTCTCTCTCTCTCTCTCTCTCCCATCCTTTCTGAAATCAATAAAAACATGTGCACAAAAAAGAAAAAGAAAAAAGAAATAGGGGCAGCAGACTGCAGACCAGGCCCCTGCAAATGTGGGCAGGAAGCATCCTGGGAGAAGGCCTGTGGAGGGCCTGGAGCACCCCCCTCCCATCTGTCCGCCCACCCGGGAGCCTCCCTCTGAGATGTCACTTGAATTCAGCGTTGACAAAAGCCGGGGGCAGAGGCGGGAGCGCAGCACAGCTGCAGGGACGAGCTGGGAGGGAGGCAGCCCGCCAGAGATGGTCCCAGCCCCAGCCGCCCCTAAATTCACAAAGGGCTCTCTGGGCTGGACACGGGCCTTGTCAGGAGGGAGGACGCCGGCACCCCAAACCTCCAGGGCTCCCTGAGGGCAGAGCACCTCCCAGCGTGGGCCTTCGGCAGTCTCGGAGGCAGGCAGGGCAGAGTTGGCACCCCCCATGACCCCAGGGAACCCGGGGTGACCTAGGTGTGGAGGTGGGGGCGCTGGGCAGTGATCCACCCTCACCTGCTTCCGATGCCAGGCCTTCTTCCCGAGAAGAAAGAGAAACAGAATAAAGCTTTCGTTTCTATCACATTTGGAGTTTCTCAGCGCCAGCAAAGAGCCAACATCGGACTTAACGTGGCTCAGCCTGTTTGGGGTGCCTAACCCTGCACCGGAGTGGGGGGGGCAGTGGGAGGGCTGTGTGCTCACCCCCGAGGTGGGAAACCTGGCAATGAAAGGGACAGACACCCTCTCCTCTCTGGGGGATGGTGATGAGGTGTGAGGATGCAGGGACCAGTCTGGTTACTTTGAATTCAAACACATAGTGATCCCTAGCCAGGTCGGCTCAGTGGATGGAGCATCTGCAGATTGAAGGGTCCCGGGTTGGATTCTGGTCAAGGCCAAGTACCTGGATTTCAGGCTCCTCCCTGGCCCGGGGCCCTGGTTGGGGCCAATGCAGGAAGCAACCAATGGATGTGTTTCTCTCACTTCGATGTTTCTCTCTGTCTATCCCTCTCTCTTCCACTCTCTCTGAAAATCAATGGGAAAATATTTTTGGGTGAGGATTAAACACACACACACACACACACACACACACACTCACACTCACAAATCCACAGTGTGAATCTGTGGCTCCCACCATCCCCAGAAATCCCTGGGATTACCATCCAATCCGATTTAGCAGCCTGCCCTCTGGGAGCCTACAAGTTAGAACGGAAGCGACTGAAGAACACACACACACACACACACACACACACACACACAGGGGCATTTAATCAGTCTGGCAGGAGGGACTGTTTATGGAAGTGATTGTATTTATTTTGTTCCCAGTATTAAGCAGGCTTGGCAGGGACTACGCCTCTCCTCTGGGTCGGCTGGTAAATTTTCAGCTTGTTTGCGAGCGTGTTTCAAGCATATGGTACCAGCCTGGCTGGCGTGACTCCGTGGCTGAGCATCCACCTACGAACCAGGAAGTCACAGTTCAATTCCCAGTCAGGGCACAAGCCCGGGTTGCAGGCTCGATCAGTGATTCTCTCTCATCATTGATGTTCCTATATCTCTCTCTCCCTCCCTTTCTCTCTGAAATCAATAAAAAAAATATATTATACATATATATATATTTATTGATTTTTTACAGAGAAGAAGGGAGAGGGATAGAGAGCTAAAAACATTGATGAGCTGCCTGCCTCCTGCACGCCCCCCACTGGGGATGCGCCCGAAACCAAGGTACATGCCCTTGACCGGAATCGAACCTGGTTTTACTTAAACAGTCCGCAGGCCGATGCTCTATCCATTGTGCCACACCGGTTTTGGCATCAATAAAATATATATATATATTTTAAAAAGCATATGGCATCATGGGAATAAGGGAGTCTGGGCCCTGGGTCCAGCTCACACTGACCAATTGGACTCGTCCGAGCTATCCCGTCAATGGCAGGTGTGACATCAGGCCCCACCGCCGGGACTCGGCTCGGCATTCTCGCAGCCGCCTGCGCTCGGAGCCCTGCGTGCCCGGCTGTGTTCCGGATGCAGGACCTGCCAGGGCCCAGGAGGAGGCCTGGCGATCGGGCAGAGCAGGCCGTGGGGCGGGCGGCGTGTCCTGCTCCCTGGAGGGACTGCGCCCAGGTTCTGGGTGGAGGAAGACCTTCCGATCTTTTGCCACAGAAGCCTCTGAGGTCAGAGGCTCTTTTTCTTTTTAAATTATTCATTTCAGAGAGGAAGGGAGAGAGAGAAAGATAGAAGCATCAATGATGAGAGAGAATCATCCATCAGCTGCCTCCTGCATGTCCCCACCCTGGGGATCAAGCCAGCAACCTGGGCATGTGCCCTTGACTGGAATCGGACCTGAGACCCTTCAGTCCGCAGGCCGACGCTCTGTCCACTGAGCCACACCAGCCAGAGCCTGGCCGCAGGCTCTTGATCTCCTGATCTTTGCCCCCTGAGGATCAGTACATTAATCCACTAAAGAGCCTGGTTGTGTTTGTCTCCCTCTAGCACGCCCCCTGCCCACGCCTAGTCGCCTTTGTACACCCCGGGCCTGAGAGACCAGACAAGACTAAAACCCACAGAGAGGTCAGAGGGGAGGGCCTGGCAATTAACCCCACATCCTGAGCCGGGTGGGGTCAGGGGTCACTGGGATGGGGAAAGGAGCTGGCCACCAGCTGCCACGCCCAGGAGGAGGCCTCCAGGGGCACCCACAGGTGGGGTTCCGGCGAGATCGCCCCCCTCCACTCCCCAGAGCTGGGCAGAGAGAGGACAGCCCCACCCCCCTGCACCAGCCCCCAGGCCCCTGAGAAGCTGCCTCTTTGCTTTGCTCCAGCACCATGGCCAGCGCCCACCCTGCTCCTCGGGGGCGGGGCGGGGTGCGCTTCCTGGGGTGGGGCCCTGCCCCCCATCTCTGAGCAGCAGCTGATTCACCATCCCTCCCCACGCTCTGCTTTTGGAGGAGAATAACCTGTGATAATGTTTTCTTCTTTCTGGCAACTAATGGACTCCTTAAATAGCAAAAATTGCGGCCTGTAATTAAGATCTTGCTTTTTAAATGATTAATCATTGTAACCCCTTTGAGCAGCATCCTCGTTTCCACTCTTCCCACATTGAAATGCAGATCGCTGGCAGGGAAGGAGGCGCTCGGAGCCACGGAGGAGCAATTAAACCTTCCCAGCTGTCACTCTCCGGCTGCCTCCTGGCCTGTCCAGACGCCGCCGCCGCCGCCGCCGTGGAGACAGCCCAGGGCCCCGTTTCTGCACCCCACTCGCCAGTGGCCTTGCCAGGAGGGGGCGGGGGCCACCGGCAGGTCTGCCCCACGCCTGACCCTGGCCCCTGGCTCTCAGAAACTCCCGGGAGCACAGATAACATTTGTTGAGCTTTCTCTCTTAAAAAAAAAAAAAAGGAAAAAAAATATATAATTTAATTTATTGAGAAGAAGGGAGAGAGAGAGAAACATTAATGATGAGAGAGAATCCTTGATCGGCTGCCTCCTGCACGCCCCCTGCTGGGGATCGAGCTCACAACCAGGAAGGGCACGTGCCCTTGGCTGGAATCGAACCCGGGATCCTTCACTTGACAGGCTGATACTTCATTCACTGAGCCAAACCGGCGAGGGCTGTTGAGTACTTTCGTGTGTGTGTGTGTGTGTGTGTGTGTGTGTGTGCGCGCACGCTGAGCACTTTCCACGCGCCCAGCACTGTAGCAGTAAGATCTCTCAGTGTTCGCAGTGGCCACGGGGAGGAGTGTGAAGGAGCCTCGTTTCCACAAAGGGGTGCCTGGGAGGTTTCAATTCGCCAAATGAGTGAGCAGGGTTTCAGGCCAGGGTGGGCTGACCCCAAACGGAGACCCGTGCTGACTTCTCCGTGGTGGCTGGCAGGCCGCGGGCCACGCGCTGACAGCGCAGGCGGGCGCGCACACACACAGCTCCGGCAGCGGGCAGCGCGCTCTGGGCTGACCGCCGTGCGCCATCCTTGCCAACAAGGGCGGCATTTACCAGCCACAGAAGTGTTTTCCAAGCTTTTCCAGCCATCCAGGCGGACAGGACTGGCAACGTGATTTTGGAATGATACATCGTTAGAGCTGGAAGGGGCCTGGGGACACCCTGAGCCCGCACCCCTCGTCCTACTCACAAGGACATGGGAGCCCTCGCTAGTTTGGCTCAGTGGATAGAGCTTCAGCCTGCAGAGTCAAGGGTCCCGGGTTCGATTCCGGTCAAGGGCATGTATCTTGGTTGCGGGCACATCTCCAGTAGGGTGTGTGCAGGAGGCAGCTGATTGATGTTTCTCTCTCACCTGATGTTTTTAACTCTCTATCCCTCTCCCTTCCTCTGTGTAAAAATCAAAATATATTAAAAAAAAAAAAGCAGGTACAGTACCTCAGTTGCAGGCTCCTCCCTGGCCTGGACCGTGGTTGGGGCTCGTGCAGAAGGCAACTCATCGAAGTGTTTCTCTCACATCAATGTTTCATTCTGTCTTTCCCTCTCTCTTCCGCTCTCTCTAAAAATCAATGGGAAAACATCTTCAGGTGAAGATTAAAAGAGAGAGAGAGAGACACTGTGGCCAGAGGTTCAAGGATTTGGCCGAGACGACACCTCACATACACGGCCCTGGGCGGGAGGCTGGCCAATCTCGGCTACTCACGGATTCATCGAATGAGCACACCCGGGCCTGCCTTCAGGACCCCACTCTGCAAGCTTCCGAAGGGATTTGTATGTGTATTCGAGGCGGTGGCGGTCGCAGGAGCATTCCCTTAGAAACTGTTCCCGGGGGAGAGGCAGGAGAGGACAGACTCCGGCGTGTACAGGCCGTCCTGTGTGCAAGGTCCCTGGGCTGGGAAGGCATAATGGCCCGTGCACTGCCGGCCACGCATGGTGTGCGCAACCAGCCAGGCAGGGACGCACCCTTGCTACGAGCCTATAGGCCGTACCTGCCGGTGGGAGGCCGCGCCTGCCCCACCACGGACAGTTTGGCAACTGATCACAAAGTCATGCCCTAGCCCAGTGGTTGGCAAACCGCTCTTCCACAAAATGCCACGGCCTGGGCAAGTCTATTTTGAAGAAGTGGCGTTAGAAGAAGTTTATGTTTAAAAAATTTGGCTCTCTTACCGAAACCGGTGTGGCTCAGTGGCTAGAGCGTCGCCCTGCGGACTGAAAGGTCCCAGGTTCTATTCTGGTCAAGGGGACGTGCCTTGGTTGCAGGCACATCCCCAGTAGGGTGTGTGCAGGAGGCAGCTGATCGATGTTTCTCATCTCATTAATGTTTCTAACTCTCTCTCCCTCTCCCTTCCTTTCTGTAAAAAATCAATAAAATATATTTTTTTAAAAATTGACTCTCAAAAGAAATTTCAATCATTGAACTGAAATTTCAATCGTTGGACTGTTGATATTTGGCTCTGTTGACTATGAGTTTGCCGACCACTGACCTAGCTGGTTTGGCTCAGTGGATAGAGCGATGGCCCTCAGACTGGGGATCCCGGGTTCAATTCCACTCAAGGACACATACCAGTTGCAGGCACGTTCGGAAGGCAACCATTCAATGTATCTCTCTCACATCGATGTTTCTCTCTGTCTCTCCCCCTCCTTTCCATTCCCTCTAAAAATCAGTGGAAAAATACTCTCGGATGAGGATTAACAAAAAACAAACACACAAACAAGTCACATATGCACCTGATTTTGTCTCAGCAATCCCCCTCTACAGAAACATTCATGCTGTTGAGAACTGACTTATGTTCACGGTTAGTTTGTTGCCATGGCATTTGTCAAAGCCAAAGGTTGGCCCTAGCCGGTTTTGCTCAGTGGATAGAGCATCGGCCTGTGGACTGAAGGGTCCCGGGTTCGATTCTAGTCAAGAGCACCTACCTCGGTTGCAGGCTCCTCCCTAGCCCTGGGCCCTGGTCAAGGCTGGTGCAGGAGACAACACATTGATGTGTTTCTCTCTTATGGATGTTCCTCTCTGTCTCTCCCTCTCTCTTGCAATCCCTCTAAAAACCAATGGAAAAATATCCTTGGGTGAGAATTAAAAAAAAAAAAAGGCAAAGATCAAAACAATACTATGAAGCTGAGTAAAAGGAGGAAGAAATAAGAACACAAGTTTGCACTGGCTTGTTGATGTATGAAGACACTAGAAGGATACATGAGAGATGGGAAACAGTTATTGTCTTTTTTAAGGAGTGGGGAGGACAGATGGGGGTCATGGACAGGAAGGAGAGCTCCCTGCAGATGTGACCTTTGTCCTGGGCGAAAGTATTAGCTATTCAGACATGTTAAATACCAGCGATCTTCAGTGCCTTCAGAAATGAGGTCCATGCTTACATAGAGGCTTGAACCACATCCTGTCCTGTCAGCTGGTCCTGGTTGGTTCAAGGGCACACGCCCACCCCAGTGGGCACACACACTGGCACCTGGTGCCCACGAGATGGCACCTTGTGGCCTGTCAGTGGGAGCCGGGGCGCTGTCCCAGGTCCTCACCCCCCTGGCTATGCCCCCTCCCCTCACAGTGGCACTGAGTGGCACCACCCTTCCTTGTTTTACTCTGGGGTGCAGGACCAGGAACCTGAGCCCCGGCTGTTCTGTGTCACGTGGGATTAGCCCCGGCTGTAGGTGGACCACAGCTGGGTGGCTGAGATGGGTGTAAGCAGATACAGGGTGAGAGGGTGGGGGTGGTCCCTGGCTGGCCCGTGGCCCAGTGACAATGGTTTGATATCTCTGGGAGCCCTGGGACTTGAACCTCAGGCTCTCTGTTTTGCGATTTTAATATATGTTTATTGATTTCAGAGAGGAAAGGAGAGGGAGAAAAGCATCAGTTATGAGAGAGAATCATGGATCGGCTGCCTCCTGCACAGTCCCTATTGGGGATCGAGCCCACAACCTAGGCACGTGCCTTTGAATGGAATTGAACCCGGGATCCTTCAGTCTGCAGGCAGATGCTCTATCCACTGAGCAACACCAGCAAGGGCTTAAATTTTTTTAAAATCCTCACCCAAGTTTAAGTTCATTGATTTGAGAGAGAGAGACAGGCAGACAGACATCAATGTGAGCAAAACACCCATCGGCTGCCTCCCATACACACCCCAGGTGAGGATGGAGACCCCAAGCTTTTGGTGTTCGGGACCAGATGATGCTTCCACCCACTGGGCCACACCAGCCAGGAGAACCCCAGGCTCTCTGAGTGCCGTCCCCTCAGCACGCCTCGCCCATGCCTTCGGGAGAAAGGACCGGTGACCCCTGAGCCCAGCCACCCTGGCACCACACCGGCCTGGGAAGGAGGCCTGGCGGAGGCGGGGATTGTGGCTCCCAGAAGGCCTCCCTCCCACCCCCAGCCTGGCCTCCCCTGGAGGAGAGGGGAGGGGACCCCTCCGCATTCCAGGACTGGGGTAGGCGGGGGTCGGGCCCCCCAGCCCGCTCCCATCCCCGCAGGAGGGCTGAATGCGGGGCGCTTACAGAGTCACAATGGCCAGGGAAACACCTCCAGCTGAAAGGAGGCGCGCCTAGAGGAGCAGACATCTTCATTCACAGGCATCTGGCCGCCGTCTGGAGGCGCACAAAGCGCCGGCTCAGCGGCCGGGCAGCCTTTATGTTGCCCCCTTTCATCCGGCAGCCAAAGCGTACGGGCCCGCCGGCGCCTCCACCCCAGGGCCCCACAGAGGCAGCGCTGCAAGCAGCGGCCTCCTGGGGGCTTTACCTCCCAGGGCGGGGTGCCTAACCCGAGCCAGCCCCATGCCTCCTGCCCGCCTGGCTGGGGCAGCCGCTGGGGGTTGGGGGTGATCCAGAGACAGCGTGGCCCCAGGCAGTCAGCCCCATCTCTGAGTGGGTGGGGCAGAAGAAGAGGGGACCTTGCCCTGGCTGGTGTGGCTCAGTGGATAGAGGGTCGGCCTGTGGACTGGAGGGTCCCGGGTTCAATTCCAGTCAAGGGCACGTGCCCACTTTGTGGGCTCGATCCCCAGGAGGGGGCATGCAGGAGGCAGCCAATGGATGATTCTCTCTTATCATTGACTTGAGGCCCGGTGCACGGATTCGTGCACATTGAAAGGAAAATAATTAGGAGGTGGCCGGCAGAGCAGGACTGGGCAAGACAGGCTGGACACGCCCTGGAGCCAACCTCCTGCAGTCCCTCCCAGCCATGTCTGCCCCCTGTTGGTCAGTGCACATCATAGCTACTGGCCAATTGACCAGTCAGCCAACTGCTTAGCCTTTTATATATATAATGTCTCTGTCTCTCTCCCTCTCCCTTCCTCTCTGAAATCAATATTTTTTTTAAAAGAAGAAGAGGGAACCTTGGCACTCAGGAGGGGTTCTTAGCCTGGATCTGTGCCCTCAGGGGAGAGGCATGTGACTCAAATCAAATGCAAATCCACACACAGGGCCTTTTCCCAAGGAAGAGGGTCCCTATTTCTTCACTTGCTCAGTCGTAGTGCTGGGTTCATGTAACCTCCCATTTTACAGATGGGAAGGCTGAGGCCCAGACAGCAGACATGCCTTGCCCAAAGTCATCCCAGAAATTAGTGGCTGCGCTTGGGCCTCTTCTCCCACCCAGAGACTCTGCTCGCTCAGAGGGATCCAGATTCAAGAGGACGGGCCCTCAGGAGAGTCTGGAAGAGGGAGAGAGAGACACACACATTAATGATGAGAAAGAACCATTAATCGGCTGCCTCTTGCACATCCCACACTGGGTACTGAGCCTGCAACCTGGGCATGCGCCCTGCCTGGGAATCCAACTATGACCTCTTCATTCATAGGTTAATGCTCAACCACTGAGCCACACCGGCCCAGCTGTTGTTAGCTTTAAGGTGATAAATAAAAAACATGTTTGCTGTGAGAGCACAGGAGGGGACCAAGTGAAAAGCAACACTCTTCCTCCCCGTGACACCCCCACGCACTCTGCAGGGGACAGGATGGAAGTGGGGAGTCCTCCGGGCAAGGCTTCCCTCCCCTCCCTTCCCCAGCCGATGGGCTTGGGGCCGTGGGCTGGCATCATGCCTGCTCTGCCAGCTGGAGCCCATGCTGGCATCTCTTGGGAACATGCAGAAGGCGCAGGTCATTAGTGAAGCAGCGTCTCACACGAAGGTGTACATAAGCACACATGCAGGCACATGCACAGTCCATGTTCCAGGTGTGGCTCCGGTGTGTCCACGAGGCAGGCCAGCAAGGTGAGCTTTTTTTTTTTTTTTAATATCTTTATTGTTTTTACAGAGAGGAAGGGAGAGGGATAGAGACTTAGAAACATCAATGAGAGAGAAACATTGAACAGCTGCCTCTGCACGCCCCACACTGGGGATGTGCTCGCAACCAAGGTACATGCCCTTGATCGGAACGAACCTGGGACCTTTCAGTCCACAGACAGACTCTATCCACAGAGCCAAACCAGTTAGGACTTTTTATTTGTTTTTTTTTAAAGGGTGAGCTTTTTGTTTTTTAATACATTTTTATTGATTTCAGAGAGGAAGAGAGAGAAACAGAAACATCAATGATGAGAGAGAATCATTGATTGGCTGCCTGCTGCCGGTCCCCTACTCGGGAATGAGCCTGCAACCCAGGCATGTGCCCTTGACGGGAATCAAACCCGGGACCCATTGGTCCTCAGGCCGACACTCTATCCACTGAGCCAAACTGGCCAGTGCTTCGAGGTGAGCTTTCACTGCAGGTCAGAGAAGCTGGGGTGCAAGTCATATGCTGTACACAGCCATGGCCTGCGAGATCCGTGGCCTATGGGTGTGGATTCTCAGGGACTAAAGGGGGGACATTCCAGGCACAGGAGAAGACCAACTGGGTGGCCCATGGGGGAGAGGTCAGAGGGGAGAAAGGAGCAGGGGGGCCAGACCCGCCCCTGTGTTTATTCCATGACCCATCTCTTCTATCAAACACGGGCAGCGGTGTTTACCTCGTGGGCCTCGAATTCTGTGTACAAATGCTCAAAATGGTTTTACTTAAACATAGTGTACAGCCTGGCCGGTGGGGCTCAGTGGTTGAGGGTTGACCTATGAACCAGGAGGTCACAGTTCAATTCCCAGTCAGGGCACCTGCCTGGATTGCAGGCTCGATCCCTAGTAGGGCATGTGCAGGAGGCAGCCAATCAGTGATTCTCTCCATCATTGATGTTTCTAACTCTCTCCTTCTTCCTTCCTCTCTGAAATCACTACAAATATATATATATATTTAAATATATTTTATTGATTTTTCACAGAGAGGAAAGGAGAGAGATAGAAAGTCAGAAACATCGATGAGAGAGAGACATCGATCAGCCACCTCCTGCATGCCCCCCACTGGGGATGTGCCCGCAACCAGGACACATGCCCTTGACCGAAATCGAACCCAGGACCTTTCAGTCCGCAGACCGACGCTCTATCCACTGAGCCAAACCGGTTTCAGCACAAATATATTTTTTTAAAAATAGAAAGAGAAAGGAAAATAGTGTACAGTCCTGGCTGGTGTGGCTCAGTGGATAGAGCGTTGGCCTTGTGGACTGAAGAGTCCCAGGTTCGATTCTGGTCAAGAGCACATGCCTGGGGTTGCAGGCTCGATCATGTACAGCAGGCAGCTGATCAATGATTCTCATCATTGATGTTTCTATCTCTCTCCCCCTTTCCCTTTCTTTTTCTCTAAAAATCAATTAAAAAATATTTTAAAAAAATAGTGTACAGCCCTGGCCGTGTGGCTCTGTTGGTTGGAGCATCGTCTGATACACCAAGATTTCAGGTTCAATCCCTGGTCAGAATCCACCAATGAATGCATAAATAAGTGGAACAACAAATCTCTCTCTCTCTCTCTCTCTCTCTCTCTCTCTCTCTGTAAAAAAAAAAAAAAAGCACAATAAAAAAAGAAATAAGACTATCCCAAGAAGAATAAGGTGATCATAAGCCTGACCCTTTGCAATTATGTTCTTAGTTTCATAGAATTCTCCTGCAATTGTTATATCTAGGATCATAACAAAGCCTGCCTAAATTATATGTAATTATGTGAATTATACCTAAAACCCTAACGCGTTTCAATATTTGATGGGAAGACTCGATACTGTCAAGATGTCAATCCTTTCTAAATTAAAACACCTAGTCGATGCCGTGCCATTGAGAGGGAATCCAGATGCTGATTCTAAAGTTCATGTGGAAGAGCAAACGGGAAAAGTTAACCAAGGAAATTTGGAGTGGGAAGAAGTGTTTTCAGGAGTCGAAAACACACCAGTAAAAGGACATATCTCCCTAGCTGATTTGGCTCAGTGGATAGAGCATTGGCCTGCGGACTAAAGGGTCCTGGTTTCAATTCCAGCCAAGGGCACATGTCTGGGTTATGGGCTAGATCCCCTCTCTCCCCCCAGTAGGGAATAGCCAATCAATGATTCTATCTCATCACTGATGTTTCTACCTCTCTCCCTTCCTCTCTGAAAGCAATAAAAATAATATATTTTTTTAAAAAAGGACATATTGGCCAAAACCGGTTTGGCTCAGTGGATAGTGTTGGCCTGCAGACTGAAGGGTCCCAGGTTTGATTCCGGTCAGGGGCATGTACCTTGTTTGCGGGCACATCCTCAGTGGGGGGTGTGCAGGAGGCAGATGATCGATGCTTCTCTCTCGTCGATGTTACTAACTCTCCCTTCCTCTCTGTAAAAAATCAATAAAATATACATATTTTAAAAAAGGACATATTGTAGCACACGTTTTTGTTGCTGGGTTTTTTTTTTTTTTGATATTTTTAATTGATTTTTAGAAAGGAAGAGAGAGGGAGAGAAACAACGATGCTAGAGGAACATCAGTCGGTTGCCTCTGTAACCAGCACTGACTCAGGACCTGGGTATGTGCCCGGACTGAGAATTAAACCGGCGCCCTCTCGGTGCCCCAGGTACAGCGCAGGTTTTAATGACGCGGAATTGGAAACGCCCTGAAGTTCCCTCCCCAGGGGAATTGTTAAATAACGTAGAGGGATGGGTCTCCGGCTGGAGCCAGCACAGGTAGGGGGGGCCCGACCGCCCCGTGTCTGACTCAGGGGGCTGGGGAGGAAGGACGGCGGTGAGGACTTTGAGAACCGCTGATTTAGAGCGAGCACGTCCAACGTCAGGGCTAACCCGGGCCAAATAAACGAGGTCCACGTTCACGTGGTCCGCCAAAAAGCACAGCTTCCATTTCCATAGAAAGGCGGGCTTAATTAGAAGAGTGAGCAGTGATGAAATCCATGTTTTCTTGCATACCGTTATCTTGGCTGGGCATTGAAAATATTGGTTGTGGGCCGCGAGTTGGACATGCTCCATCCAGAGATTCATTAGCAAATTCTCTGAATGGAGGGGAGGGGAAGAGACAGAAATACCGATGTGGAAGGGACACTGCGATCGGTTGCCTCCCACACAGGGCCCAACCAGGGCAGGGGTCGAGCCTGCCACTGAGGCACGTGCCCTTGACTGGAACCGAACCGGGACCCTTCAGTCCACAGGCTGACGCTCTGTCCACTGAGCCAAATCAGCCAGGGCCCCGTCCTTCATCTTAATAGGCCCTATAAGGACATCCCAGAGCACACCCCCCAGCTGGAAGCTTCTGGAATGCTTGGGGGAAAGCCCCACACTGGGGGAGGATTCCCAAGGCCCCGGGCGCCCGCACCCCCCCGCCCCCCTTACACCCCCCCCCCCCGCCTGCCTGCTCTGGGGAGAAGAGTCCTGGTACCTCCCGTTTTCCCAGCCAGGAGGCCTGTGGTTCCCACATTATCACATGAATGGAGCACAAGCCCCTGTCCACTCGAGCAAACAATTTGGCTAGCAAATTGACATAATTACGAGAGACAGAGAGGGGAGAGCGCCCCCCTGGTACCCCCCCCCGCAGGCGGCTCCCCGCAGCCCTCCTCCCAGCCTTTGTGGGCCGGGCGCCCCAGCCAACAAGCAGTCCTGTGGCCTTTTCAAGAGCCCTAAGTGCTGGGCCCCCTTAATCTGATTACAATTTGCAGAGCCCTTCCAGCCGGCGCTAAAGGGCCGCTCTCAAGCACCCCGCTCGATGGTGCGTGCACAAGCACTCACACACACACACACACACACACACACACACACTCACATGCATGTACGCACAAACACGGCACCCACTCAGCCTGCAGGTGGAGGCCCTGCCTCTTCCTTCCACACGCCTGGGACTTCCGAGCGGCCCCAGTCTCTGCCCCAAGGCCCCACGCCCCTCAGGGGAGGCCCTAGCCCAGCCGGTGTGGCTCAGTGGTTGAGCATCAACCCAGGAAGCAGCAGGTCACGGGTTACATCTCCATTCCGGTCACAGGCCCCGGTTGCAGGCTCCATCCCCAGTAGGGGGCACGCAGGAGGCAGCCGATCAGTGATTCTCTCTCATCAATGTTTCTGTCCCTCAATCCCTCTCCCTTCCTTCCTCTCTCTCTCTCTAAAAAAAAAAAAAAAATCAATAAAAACATAAAAAAAAAAGGGAGGCCTTAAACCTCAGATACTCGCAGGGGCTGAGGCCGCCCCTCGCACCCTGGGTCACGTGAGCTGGGGATGCCCACGGAGGGAGACACGCCGCCCAGGCCAGGGCACAGGGCACACTCACAGCCCTGGGCGCACACCTCCCAGCCTCCTCAGGGCCGCCCCCTGAACCCCATCAGCCCACCCCATGAGGCAGCCCTCTCCCGCCATAGCTCCCAGGGGATTAGGCCTGGCAGCCCGGCAGGCGGCCGGACAGGGCTCAGGCGCAGGCTGCTGGGACCGGCCCCCCGGAACGCAGCTGGGGGTGGGAGGCTGCCGCCAGTGGTCTCTGCCTGCTCATCCACTTTGTAGCCGCTAATCCCCAGGATCAGCCGCAATGGCCGTTTCCCATCCTCCTCCTGGCGCTCAGGTCCGGCCCGGCCCCACCCCGAACAGAGCCCTTGGGCTCCGGAGGAGGGCAGGATGGGGCAAATCTGGGGCCAACGCACCTGGGGGCAGAAGAGGGAGCTGTGCCCGGGAGATGCAAGTGGGTGCCCGTGACCCCAGCCGGACATGGTGTGTAGGATGCTCTCCCGCAGGGGCCTGGGGTCAGCGCCCAGGGCAGGGCAGGCACTCCGCGTGGGACCCAGCGCATCCTTTGAGTCGGGAACGGGCGGGGACTTGGTGTACAGCGTCAGACATGCAGATGGGGCACCGTCTGGGGGCCCCTGCAGCCCTACGGGCAACTCCAGGCTCAGCGATGCTCCGTGAGGCCCTTCACAGCTGCTTTGCCAAGACAAGCCTCCCAGCTGCCAGCATTTTAGAGACTTCACCCCCACCCGGCTGGGCCGACTCAGCGGTGGAGCGTGGACCTATGAACCACGGGGTCACGGTCGCTGGCTTGACCCCCAGTAGGAGGCATGCAGGAGGCAGCCGATCAGTGATTCTCTCTCATCATTGATGTTTCTCTCTCTCTCTCTGTCCTTCTCCCTTCCTCTCTGACTTCAATGAAATATATTTAAAAAATGAATAAAGACCTCACCCCCGATCATGTGGCCCACATATAGTCGGCAACAAGGTGTGCCCAGATCAGTCTCAACATAGGGGGGAGGTGACTGGCTGGCTCTGCCCTGGGTGCCCTCCCTGCATGGCTCCCACACCCCGTCATAGAATCGGGGGAAGGCCCCCCACACACACACACCGTCCAAAGCCTGGCCTGGGGTTGAGGCTGGTGCTTGCTGTCAGGGAGACTGCTGGCTGCCCTGGCATGCGGCCTGGGCACCTCCTGCCGCGGCACCTCTCCTCTCCCGGCCGCCAGGCCCCTCCTCGGCCCTCCTGGGCGTGCCTGGAGCCCTATCGGCCGGAAATCAAAGCGCTGGTCCCGCCAGCGCACACCCGCCTCGCCCAGACGCACCTCCTCCTTTGTCACAATGTTTTTCACTCGGGGAAGCAAACTGTCCAATTAGAGCCGGGGCCTCCCGCTTCCATCTCTGCCGCCGTTTAATTAACATGCTCCTCTCGGCAGCTGCCGACAAGTCCCAGGAACAGGCTGTAAAGGGTGTTTGTCTTCCCCAGCATGGAAAATGAGGGGTGTTCCTCGCGGGAACATGAATAGGTTGAGTTGCGGCTCCCTCCTCCTCCTCCTCCTCCTCCTCCTCCTCTTCCTCCTCCCCTTTGGCAAGGGGAGTGATGCCTGGGTGTGTGTGTGTGTGTGTGTGTGTGTGTGAATTGTGAAGAGGCGGGGAGGGCGGGTTTACAGGCAAGAGAGACCCTCTCCACCCTTTCCCCTCACCCCTTCTTCAATGGGGTCTTTGCACCCAAAAGATCTGGATTCTGCTTCTTAGTCCCCGGCTGCCACACCTTTGCCTCACTTCTCTTCCCCTCAATCCCCACCCCCGAGTCTCTGCCCATGCTGTCGCTTTGCCAGCTTTCTGGTAAACTCCTATTCAGCCTCCAAAACCCTACTCAGGAACCCACGCCGGAAGCCACCTGGGCACAGGAGGCATGGCCGTTTCCCATGGGTGCATTTCTGGGGCAGCTAATGTGAAGTCAGAAGGGGCCTTGGGGAAACACACGAGCCTCCGAGCTGAGCCTTGCCAGGGAGCCTTCGGCCGGAGCGGGCTCCAGCACCCCAAGTTCTTCCCTTGCAGCGTGGATGGCAGCTTGGGGTGGGCAGTCAGGCCTGGGGCTGGAAGCCAGTCTCTGCATCCTATCCTCCCTCAAACTGTTGCCGTATTCGCAGCGTGTTACAAAGAACGCCTATAACATTTATTCACAGAGGCCGCCAAGGGCATATGGCGCAGAGAGGTCTGGGGCGGGCAGGGCGCACGGGTGGTGAGGCCGAGACCCAGCAGCTGGGGGCTGGCAGGCAGGTTGTCACTCAGAGGGCTGGGTCCGCTTCCAGGCTCAGCCCCGCGCCTGCCCGAAGGAGGCCACTAGGACGCGGGGGCCGGCTTCCTGCAGCCGGAGCCTGGCCTGGCCGCCCACTTTGTCTACGCCTCCTCCTTCTCCATTTCCGGGCAGCGAAGGGGAGTGGGTGGCGCCACCCTGGGCCATGCCAGCAGGCGGGTGCTGTCCCCCTTGCCCTTGTGTGCCCAGCTGGCCGGCACCGGCTCCTCCTGGGCACCGGGCCTCTCTGAGGAGCCTGCAGGGAGATAGCCAAGAGCAGGGGTGTGGTCAGGCCCTGCTTAGCCCCGTCGCCGGGCAGCTCTGCCTTTAGGGGTGGGGTGAGCATGGGAGCACCTGCTCGCAGCCTGGCCTTCCTCTTCCCGTGGACCCCAGTCTCTCCTGCCACGTCATGCGCCCTTCGCCCCCACACAGCTCTTTCCAAGCTCTGGCCCCCAGGAGGGCAAAGAATGATAACTAGAGCGACAATAGTCACCCCGAGAGGCCCAGTCCATCCACTTAGGAGCTGTGTGGCCGGGAAACTTGGAACCTCTGAGTCTCCACTCCCTCGTCTATTCAAGGGAGGGGAGGCCCTGGCCAGTTTGGCTCAGTGGATAGAGCGTCGGCCCGCAGACCAAAGGGTCCCAGGTTCAAGTCCAGTTAAGGGCACGCACCATAGTTGCAGGCACGTGTAGAAGGCAACCGATCAATGTGTTTCTCTCATATCGATGTTTCTCTGTCTTTCCCTCTCTCTTCCACGCTCTCTGAAAACCAATGGAAAAATAGCCGCAGGTGGGGACAAATAAATAAATAAAGGGAGGGGAGTAATTGTACCCATTTTGGGGCATCTCTGGAGGGTTAGATGCAAAAAGCCTGGAGAAAGGGCTCCATGCCTCCCCAGAGGGATGGGAAATGTTCGTTGATAGAAAGGAGGAGGGAAGGAAGAGTCTTCTCAAGTTGATGGATTGAATAGAGCCAGTCCTGTCCTCCCCACTTTTATAAATGAGACTCAGGCCCAGCCTGCGTGGCTCAGGGGTTGAATGTCAACCTATGAACCAGGAGGTCAAGGTTCAATTCCTGATCAGGTCACATGCCCGGGTCTCGGGCTTGATCCCCAGCAGGAGGTGTAAGGAGGCAGCCGATCCTCCCTTTCTCTCTAATCAATGAAAAGATATTTTAAAATAAAAGTAAAGGAGACTGAGTCCCTGAGAGCAGAGAACCTCATAGGCACTGGGCTGTGTGTGCCACGCGGTCTGACCCTGAGCGCCTCTCCCACCACCAGCGTGCCCACTCCACTCCAGGCAGGAGGGTTATATTCTGTTTCTTTGATGCTTTCTCGTTGCCCTTTGCTGGTGGTATCTGATTCCCAGGACTAGGCCCCCACTGGGAGAACCTGCCCATCCATCCCCCACTGACAAGCCACGCTTACCTTTACCTGCTTCACACCTGCCCTGGGAGCTCAGGGCTCTGGTGCCTTGAGGGTAGAGTCCTCAGGATGTGAGGCAGCGTTCTTGGGCTCCTCGGGCACCTGCAGAGAGAGGAGGCAGCTCGGAGGAGGGCCCGGAGGACCCGGCCCACGGCTGGGCAGATGTCCCTCATGGAACTAGAACAGCCTGGGCAAATCGGGAGCCGCAAATGGTGTGTGGCGGGCGCCACCTAGTGGTCATAGTGTAGATTGCACTCCGAGGAGCAGGGCAGTCTTTATTGTGTGTATCAAGCCCCTCGTTCACGTCCGCCACTGTCCAGGGTGCTGGGCACTACAGGACGAGACAGAGTGAGGGGAAGGTATTCAAGTGTTGGAAATGCACGTAAGATGCTGATAACCCGGCCTGGGGGGATTCCGATTGTGCTGAACCCCCTTGTGTGCCCGGTGAGAGGCAAGACAGCATGATAAGCTCCCCGAACTGCAAGCAGGCAGCTCCAAAAGTGAGGTGAGGGCCCTGACCGGTTTGGCTCAGTGGATAGAGCGTCAGCCTTCGGACTGAAGGATCCCGGGTTTGATTCCAGTCAAGGACACATGCCCGGGTTGTGGGCTCAATCCCCAGGGGAGGGCATGCAGAAGGCAGCCAATCAATGATTCTCTATCATCATTGATGTTTCTATTCCTCTCTCCCTTCCTCTCTGAAATCAATAAAAAATATATTTTTTAAAAGTAAATAAATATAAATAGCCCTGACCGGTTTGGCTTAGTGGATAGAGCGTTGGCCTGTGAGGGTTTGATTCCAGTCAAGGGCATGTACCTTGGTTGCAGGCATATCCCCAGTAGGGAGTGTGCAGGAGGCAGCTGATCAATGTTTCTCTCTCACTGATGTTTCTAACTCTCTATTCCTCTCCCTTCTTCTCTGTAAAAAAAATCAATTAAAAAATTAAATGCAAATAAAATAAATAAATGGAAAAATTATCTTTGGTTGAGGATTAACAAACAAAAAAACAAAAAATAAGGTGGGGGAGGCCGGAAGTGGACCCGTCAGTTGTGTGGGGTGGAGAGGGTCAACTGTGCCTTGGGATTTAATCCTAAAGACTGCTATCTCCCTCCTCCCTCTAGGAAGTCATCTTGTAGATTAACCTCCCAAAGTCCAGCCCAACAGTGGCTCAGTTCTTTGGGCACAGAATTCTATTATTCAAATCAGAGTGTGGCTGAAGGGTATTCAGCAGGAAAAAAGTGTGAACTTAGAATCCTATATAATAAAAGGCTAATATGCAAATTGACTGAACGGTGGAACAATCAGTCGCTATGATGTGCACTGACCACCAGTGTGCAGACGCTCAATGCAGGAGCTGCCCCCTGGTGGTCAGTGTGCTCCCACAGGGGGAGTGCTGCTCAGCCAGAAGCTGGGCTGAGTGGCGGTGGTGGGAGCCTCTCCCACCTCTGCAGCAGTGGTAAGGATGTCTGACTGCCAGCTTCGGCCTACTAAGCCGGCAGTCAGACATTCCCTGAGGGCTCCCAGACTGCGAGAGAGTGCAGCCTGGGCTAAGGAACAGCCCCCTCCAGTGCACAAATTTTGTGCACCAAACCTCTAGTAAATTATAATAATCAAAACAGAACCTGGATCGAACATCTACATAAGGTAATTGATGGTATTTTTTTCTTAGTTTGTTTCATTAGCATTAAATCCATGTGGGTTGTAACTGTGGTGTCTAAAATAGTTTAAGTTCTGACTTTAAATATAGAGTGAAAATAATTCTGCTAAAAAAGAGAGTTTAGTAAGAATTAATAAATTCTGAATACTGAATACTTCTTGTGACAGATAAAGAGAAGGAGCAGGGGAGCAAATTAGGTGCATAATACCATCTCAGCTCTATAAGAAAAATCTAGGCAGATCATTAAAAAAAAAAAAACTTTAGCCCTTGCCGGTTTGGCTCAGTGTGTAGAGAGTTGGCCTGTGGACTGAAGGGTCCTGGGTTTGATTCCAGTTAAAGGCACATGCCTGTGTTTCAGGCTCAATCCCCAGTGTGGGGCATGCAGGAGGCAGCCAATCAATGATTCTCTCTCATCATTGATATTTCTATTTCTCTCCCTCTCCCTTCCTCTCTGAAATCAATAAAAATAAAAAAGATTTGAAGGAAATATACTAAAAATATTAACAGTGCTTGAATGAGGGTGATGGGATTTCTTTCTATTTTTCTTTACTTCCAGATTTTCTTTAATGAGTTTATATTCATTTTATAATTTAAAAAATTAAATTAAGGAGAGTGATTTTAAAAGGTGTATGTATTACATACAAAACTGGTTTATAGTGGATATTAGTTAAAATTACCCTTGTCCTGGCTGGTGTTACTAAGTGGTTAGAGTTTCTCAGTGGTTAGACCCTGCTACCAAAGGGTCATGGGTTTGAAAACATACTGTGTTGCAGATTCGATCCTGGGTCCTGGTCGGGACACATCTGGGAGACAACCAACCAATCGATGTGTCTCACCCACATCGATCTTTCTCTCTCTCTCTGCCCCTCCCTCCCTTCCACTCTCTCTAAAAATCAGTAGATTTAAAAACAAAATTACCCTGAAAATCTTGATATGTTTTTAAAAATACAGAACCAGCCCGACCTGAGTGGCTCAGTGGTTGAGCATCGACCTATGAACCAGGAGGTCACTTATCTATTTCCAGTGAGGGCACAGGCCCGGGTTGCGGGCTCAATCCCCAGTGTGGGGCATGCAGAAGGCAACTGATTGATGATTCTCTTTTATCATTGATGTTCCGCTCTCTTTATCTCTCTCTGTCTCTCTGTCTCTCTCTGTCTGTCTATCTCTGTCTCCTCTCTCTCCCTTCTCCTCTGAAATCAATACAAATATATATATTTTTATATATATATTTCAGTTCTCTATGATATATTTTGAAACTTTATTTGCTATACTTTCCTATCACTTTATATATATATATTTATTTATTGATATTTTACAGAGAGGAAGGGAGAGGGATAGAGAGTTAGAAACATCGATGAGAGAGAGACATCCATCAGCCGCCTCCTGCACGCCCCACACTGGGGATGTGCCCACAACCAAGGTACATACCCTTGACCAGAATCGAACCTGGGACCCTTCAGTCCACAGATTGACAGTCTATCCACTGAGTCAAACCGGTTTTGGCTCAATACAAATATATTTTAAAAATACAGAACCAGCCGAAACCGGTTTGGCTCAGTGGATAGAGCGTTGGCCTGCGGACTGAAAGGTCCCAGGTTCGATTCCAATCAAGAGTATGTACCTTGGTCTCGGGCACATCCCCACTGGGGGGTATGCAAGAGGCAGCTGATCGATGTCTCTCTCTCATCGATGTTTCTAGCTCTCTGTCCCTCTCCCTTCCTCTCTGTAAACTATCAATAAGATATATTTTTAAAAAGCAAACAAAAGAGAGGCCGTGATGGGCAGACCCTGATATCAGGGGCCACAGACACAGGCCAGGTCCCTGTCTTTGTGTGCAGAAAGCACAGGCGACAAGGAGGGACCTGCCACCCTCTGTCCTCTAACTAACACAGGTAAACTCCTCCCGTATGACTCCGGGCAGGAGGGGCTGCACCAAGTCACAGGGAGCCCAGATCATGGCCTGTTGTAGAGGACACCCCACGACTTCAGGTTCTGGAGTGGAGTTTGCAGGTTTTCTGTCCAGGCACCCCCAGCAGCTCTGGCAGGCGCCGCGAGGGAGCCTGCCCCTTAGAGGCAGCCCTGCTTCGGGGGTGGGAGGTGGGAGGGTGGGGCCGGGGGCAGGTCTGCCTTTGGGAACAGGCTCTGGAGGCAGACATGCTCTCCCTGAGTTTGGGATCCAGGTGGGACAAGTTCTCAAGGGATGCTGATGGGGACCCCACTTTCAGGTTCATTGCGCTAGACCAGTGGTTCCCATTCTTTTTTTGTGGCCACACCCCACCTAAGCATCTCTAACATCCTGATGCTTTCCCCCGACATGTAATTCTTTTTTTAAAAAAAATATATTTTATTGATTTTTTACAGAGAGAAAGGGGGACGGATAGAGAGTTGGAAATATCGATGAGAGAGAAACATAGATCAGCTGCTTCCTGCACACCCTTTACTAGGGACGTGCCCGCAACCAAGGTACATGTCCTTGACGGGAATTGAACCTAGGACCCTTTAATCCAAAGGCCGACACTCTATCCACTGAGCCAAATTGGTTAGGGCTATAATTCTTATTATTCAGAAAGTGAGCTCCTATTCACGTGGAGGAAGCCTCAAAGATCATGAACGTGGTCTAAACAAGCTTCCAAAGAACATGGCCTCCATGAGAGAGAAAAATAAAAGAACGGAAGGACAGGGGAAGGGCTGAGAAAGAAATCACTAAGAAATTATTTTAAAATAAGAATAATATGAAATGATAGGAAAGTATAGCAAATAAAGTTTCAAAATATATCATAGAGAACTGAAATGCATAAATATGCCACAGTATGTATTTACAGATTGTACATGAGACAAAAAGTTCACTGGTTTTTTTGTTTGTTTTTAGAATATATGTTTTTGTTGATTTCAGAGAGGAAAGAAGAGGGAGAGAGAGAGAGAAATATCAATAAAGAGAGAGAATCATTGATCAGCCGCCTCCTGCATGCCCCCTACTGGGGATCAAACTCAACCTGGGCATGTGCCCTTGACCAGAATTGAACCCAGGACCCGCTATCCACTGAGGGTCCTAGGTTCAATTCAGTCCGGAGGCCAATGCTCTATCCACTGAGCCAAACCGGCTAAGGCCAAAGTTCACTGTTAATAACTCGTTCTCGAATTGCCCCCCCTTAAAAATCAAATTGCCCCCCTATGGGGGGCATGTGCCCCACGTTGGCAACCATTGCTCTAGATGAAAGCCTTCAACCCCAGGAGACACAGCCTCTGGCTCTGTCCCCACCCCTTAGCACCTGGCTCCCCAGGCCCCAGCTCAGGGGAGAGGGGAGACAGCGTTCTTGTGCCAAGGGTGGGTTTTTTTTGGGGGGGAGGGGCAAGTCCAGAGAACTCACCTCCCAGTAGACAGCGTCCTCGAAGCAGTTCTCATCAGAAGGTTGGCCCCAGATCGGTAATTTCAAAATGCCTCCTAAGGAACGTCAGAGGTCACAAGCGGTCAGGACCCACTTCCTTCCCCTCAGCGGGGACAGCCTCGCCAGCCCTATGGCCACGAGGGCAGGGTCAAAGGGTCCCGCTGGCTCCCGGCTGACCTCTGGTACCAATTCTTGGGCGCCCGACCACAGAGCGTCACTGGCCCCGCCCCCCTGGCCCAGCCACTCCCACTCACCCACAGCGAGGCCGCCCCCCAGGGCCATGGCCAGGGACACAAAGATGCCTGCCGCCTGGAAACTGCCCTGCAGGCTCGAGGACCATTCCGTCTTGAAACCTTCGAAGTCAAAGGCGTGGGCAAGCCTGGGTGGAGACAGGAGCAGGTCAGGGCCCCGGGGCGGCCACGGGACCGCCGCCACCGGTGTTCAATGGCCCCGGCCTCAGCCTGCCATCTGCAAAATGGGGGCATCGGGATCAGCCGGTCTCAGACGCTGGTGGAAGGACAGAGCTTGGGGAGAGAGACCCTGAAAAAGCATCGTCCAGTTGGGGAAGCACCAGGAGAGAGACATGGTCTTGGTCCCCTGCATCTCCTCCATCTGTAGCCTTCCTTTTTAAAAATGTACTTTTATTGGTTTCAGAGAGGAAAGCAGAGGGAGAGAGAGAGAGAGAAATGGGGAGGGAGAGAAACATCAATGATGAGAGAGAATCATGGATCGGCTGCCTTCTGCACACCCCCTCCTGGGAATCAAGCCCGAAACCCTGGCATGTGCCCTGACTGGGAATCAAACCATGACCTCCTGGTTCATAGGTCAACCATTGAGCCACATCGGCTGAACCATACGTACCCTTCCTGTCCATAAACCCGACTGTTGGCACAGGCCGCCGTCACAGCACCCACGATGCCGCCTATGATGCCAGGCATGCCATGCAGATTGTGGATGCCACATGTGTCCTGGATCCGTAGGCGGGACTCCAGGAATGGCTGGGGAGGGGGCGGGGGGCTGCTCAGGCCAAGAGCTAAGGCTGGCGGTGGGGAGGCCAGGATTCTGGAGGTCCCAATACAGAGATCCAGGATTCTCCAGCCTCCTTCCTGCACCCCCCCCCCTCCGTGATCAGTGTGCTCCGGGCCTCACCGTCAGGTACACAAAGCCCAGCGTGGAGACGATGCCGCAGATGAAGCCGACAATGAGCGAGCCGTAAGGCATGAGCATCATCTCGGCGGCGGTGCCCACGGCCACCCCTCCGGCCAGCGTGGCGTTCTGGATGTGCACCTGGGCAGGGCGGGCGGGAAGTCAGCCCTCCCGCCGGCAGACTCTGCAGAAAACCACCTGTGTACCCGGGACAGCCTTTCCCTCTGAGCCTCCGTCTCTCCCATCCCCACCAGGGGCGCGTGATCCTGACGCTGCCCGCTTCACAGAGTCCTTGGCAGGGCCTGGCGATGCGTGCCCCCGCCCCTGGGCAGAGGAGGTGGTAGCTGCTCCCTTCCCCAGCCCCCCGCCCCCGCCCCCAGCTCACCATGTCCAGCTTGCCCTTCTTGTTCAGGGCGCTGGACAGCGCCACCGTGGTCAGCACGCAGGCTGCCAGGGAGCAGTAGGTGTTGATGGCCGCTCGGTGCTGGGCGTCTCCGTGATTGGACACCGCTGAGTTGAAGCTGGGCCAGTACATCCAGAGGAAGAGGGTGCCTGCCAGCCCGGACGGGGCCGGGGCGGGAGAAGAGGCGTTCGATGGCTGGGCCGTGCCTGCCTGTCTCCGGCCCTGTCACTGTACTCACCCCACAAACCTTCCTCTGAGCCCCAGGAAGTCCACCCCGACCCCGTGACTGAGCTGCCTGCCTCCCCTCTGCTCCCATCGCACCACGCGAGTCTTTCTCTCCGGGGCTGGGGTGAAGTGTGTGTGGGGGGTATCTCTTCTACCATAGTGGATGGCTGACAGGTGTGTTCTCTGGACTGAATGGGCACAGGGAGGAGATGCACCCGCCCTGGCCCCAGAATGGGTACCGCAGTGCCTGCCCTGGGGCATCCTAGGGAAAACGCAGGTGGCTGCCCACGCCTCAGGGATTCTGGAAGGGTCTGTGAGCAACCTCCCTGTGCCCTTCCCCCCCACGGGAGACTGGCAGTGACCGCCACGTGGAGGTCAGTCGGCTCCTCATGGTGGCCCTCAGACATCACGTGGGCACGCGACCCCTGTGGCAGCCTCACCGATCATGGCAAAGAGGTCCGAGTGGTACACGGCACTCTGCCTGTCCTTGCTCTGGTACAGGTTGGGCCGGTAGAGGATCCAGGTCACTGTGAGCCCAAAGTAGGCGCCGAATGTGTGGATGGTCATGGAGCCCCCTGCGTCCTTCACCTTGGGAACAAGGGGCCAGTCAGGGTCTGATGCCTTCTCCCCCATGCCCTCGCCACGCCACGCGCAGACGATGCCCAGCTGTCTCTGGCTTCACCAGCTGTGGAATGGAGCCTCGGGCTCCCACAGACCAATCCACTGGGGAGGAGAGCAAGTGGGGATCCCTGAGCCCAGGCTGCAAGCATGCCCAATACCTGCCACTGCTCCCACTTTAGAGACAAAGACCCTGAGTTCGGAGGGTTAAGAGATTTGCCAAGGTTGAACTGGATCCAGAGGGCGTGGCTCCCCCAGCCTTCTCCTTCCCTCCCCGTCTGCTGCCTCCCAGGGCCCCGCCACCCTCACCCCACTGCTCACGTTTAGCAGGCTGAGGAGGATGAACTCGTTCACCGAGAACAGGGTCACTTGGAAGAGGGTCATGAGGAGCAGCTGGACAGGGCTGACTTTGCCCAGAATTGCCCCGAAGGCCACGCAGACGGAGCCCACACAGAAGTCGGCGTTGATGAGGCTGTGGGAGACAGGCCGGGAGGGGCTCATGGCAGCCGTCTCTCAGGGCGATTCCATGTGTCAGGAGGAAGGACCAGGTCCCCGCCCCTGGAAAGGAATCGCTGAGGGGTCCCTGCAGCCTCAGACTTAGGGGGCGCGGGAGGGAGACACCCTTAGAACACCCACTCATCCTGGAGACTCGCTGATCAGGAAGCGGAGTGTGACTGGGTGCACGTGTGCTCTGTGTCACAGGCTCCAGGCTCCGTACCCAGGTTGGAAGAGTAGGAGTGGTCAAACCGTACCCAGGTTGGAAGAGTAGGAGTGGTCAAAGCGCCAAAGCTCCAAGGCCCCGCCCCTGGGCCCACCCTCACTCAGGCCCCGCCCCACCACCCAGACACCGCCTCTCGCCCAGGCCCCGCCCTCACTAGGCCCCGCCCCTGGGCCCACCCTCACCCGGGCCCACCCCCAGCCCACCCCACCACCCAGACCCCGCCCCTGGACCTGCCTCTTACACAGGCCCCGCCCCTGGGCCCACCCCTCACTCAGGCCCCGCCCCACCACCCAGACACCGCCTCTCGCCCAGGCCCCGCCCTCACTAGGCTCCGCCCCTCATCCAGGGCCCACCCCTGGGCCCACTCTCATCCAGGGCCCACCCCCGGGCCCACCCCCAGCCCACCCCATCACCCAGACACCGCCTCTCGCCCAGGCCCCGCCCTCACTAGGCCCCGCCCCTCACCCAGGCCCCGCCCCTGGGCCCACTCTCATCCAGGGCCCACCCCCAGCCCACCCCATCACCCAGACACCGCCGCCCCTGGACCTGTCCCTCACTCAGGCCCCGCCCCAGCCCACCCCTCACCCAGGCCCCGCCCCCAGCCTGCCCCACCACCCAGTCCCCGCCTCTCGCCCAGGCCCCGCCCCTCACCCACCGCCCGCCCCTGCCACACTCACTTCTCCACGCCCAGGAGAATGTAGCCGTCGTGGAAGGAGTGGAACCAGCCCTGCATGAGCAGCGCCCACTGGATGCCGAAGGCCGCCAGCAGGAAGTTGAAGCCCACGGAGCTGTAGCCATAGCGCTGCAGGAAGGTCATGAGGAAGCCGAAGCCCACGAAGATCATCACGTGCACGTCCTGGAAGCCTGGGGGAGAGTGCAGCGCGGGGATGGAGCTCGCTCTCATCAGTGACCTTTCTCTCTCCCCCTCTCCCTCCTCTTAGAAATCAATTAAAATACATTTAAAAAAATGAAGGCGGCTCTCTCTCTCAGGGCACCCCTCTTCTTTCTTTTCTAGTTCTCGTTACAACTTGCAGTTGTGTCTGTCTTGTGGCCCGCGCCCGCTGTGTTCACTCTGGTGTTCCCCAGCACCTAAGAGAGGGCCACGAAGACTCTCCATAAATATCCACGAACTAGAGGCCTGTTGCATGATATTCATACAAGAATAGGCCTTCCTTCCCCTGCTTCGCTCCTGGCCGCCAGGGAGCCTACAAGTCCTCACTCCTGGGCAGAGGACGGCTCCTGTAGCTCCCTCCTCCGCCGCCTCCCTCCCCTTCATAGCAGGCATCCCGCCCCTCCCTGACACTCCTACATATGCAAAGTAATCCACCATCTTTGTTGTGTTAATTTGCATACTCACTCCTGACTGGCTGTGGGCACAGCGGAGGTATGGTCAATTTACATGTTTGTGTATTATTAGATAAGAATTATTAGGTAAGATGATTAGATAAGAAGATTAGGTAAGATGCCTGGCTGGTGTGACTCAGAGGTTGAGCATCGACCTCTGAACGGGCAGGTCACGGTTCAATTCCTGGTCAGGACACATGCCCTGGTTGTGGGCTCAGTCCCCAGTGTGGGGCATGCAGGAAGCAGCTGATTCTCAGTTTCTCTCTCCTCCCTTCCTCTGAAATCAATAAAAATATATTTAAAAACAAATCAATAAATATCCATGAATGAAGGAGTGGTTGTGCCCGCTGGGCAGCAGCCAGAGAAACCCAGGTGGGAGTTCACAGGCAGGTGAGGCGGAGAGTTCTGGTGCCCACTGCGGCCTGGCCACGGCAGGAGGCAGCCACGGGGTTCGGGCACACTGCAGGGGAGGGGTAGAGGAGGGGCAGGCAAGCTGATGCCAGAGAACTGTGGGTCTTACCCTGGTCTCGGGCGCCCTGAGCTCTGAGCTTCTGTGTGAGTTTCCACAGCCAGCAGCTCACCCCGGCATTCACAGTGGGCCCCTGACTCCGTGTCTCCCCGCCTTTCATGGTCATCACGTTCCCACAGCAGTGGGGAGACTGAGCTAATGTGTGTGGAGCAGCATGCCTGGCACCGCGCTCATTCTCGGGAAGAACAGACGGGATGGGTGACAGACCGGGGGAGAGTGTGAGAGGGAGTGACATCTTCAGACCACAGCTCAGGGCTGTTGATAAACAGGGAAGTGGGAAGAGGTTGCGGGGAGAAAGGGAGGTGCTAGGTCTGGTGCAGGCTGTGGGGGTTTGAGATGACCCCGGGCCGGGGCATAGATGGTGGGGGTGGTGAGGGATGGGCAGGGTGGCATGAAGGAGTGGGGGCCAACTGTGCGCGTGGGAGCTGGGGCCTGAGATTGGGCAGGCCTGCAAATAGAGCTGTGAGTCAGAAAGTGAAAGCAATGAGGGGGAGACAGAAGCTGAGAACTGGCAGGGAGGTAGAACAGAATGTGGGGGCTTTTGGAGAAGAGGGGTGTCAGCTGTCTGGTGGTATGAGGATTCTGGGGGCAGGGTCAAGGCTGAAGAGGAAGGGGGGAGATGGGGTACCCCACTGGATACATGTGTGCCCTGAGAGCAGGGGCAGGGATCCCTTCAGTTCCCATGGTTCCCTGTACCTGTCCACCTCTCTCCTGTCCTTCTCCCTGCCTCTGTGGATGCCCTGACCTCCCCCAGACCCTGACCCTGTCTGGGGCTGTCTGTTCTCCCCCTCTCTCAGGCATATGGAGGCCAGCTCCCCTCTCATCTGCCTTGGGTATCTCCCCAATTCATTCTCTTGCTTCCTTTCTCTTTACCTCCCAAACTGGTCCTAATTTACAACCCAAACTGATCAATTTATTAATGTATGTCTCATAAAGCTTGCTGCTACCTAAAATGCTTTTACTTTTATTTTTTTTTTAATATGTATCTGTATTGATTTCAGAGAGGAAGGGAGAGGGAAAGAGAGAGAAACATCAGTGATGAGAGAGAATCATTGATTGGCTGCCTCCTGCATGTCCCCTACTGGGGATCAAGACCACAATCCAGCCCTAACCAATTTGGCTCAGTGGATAGAGCGCTGGCCTGCAGACTCAAGGGTCCCAGGTTCAATTCCGGACAAGGGCATGTACCTTGGTTTCGGGCACATCCCCAGTAGGAGGTGTGCAGGAGGCAGCTGATTGATGTTTCTCTCTCATCGATGTTTCTAACTCTCCCTCTTCCTTCCTCTCAAAAAATCAATAAAAATAAAATAAAATAAAAGACCACAACACAGCATGTGCTCTTGACTGGAATCGAACCTGGGACCCTTCAGTCCTCAGGCTGATGCTCTATCCACTGAGCCAAATCGGTTAGGGCTAAAATGCTTTTAATAGTAATGGCTTAAGCCCTGGCCTGTGTGATTCAGTTGGTTGGGCGTTGTTCTGTGTACTGAGAGGTTGCTGGTTTGATTCCCCTCAAGGGCACATGCCTGGTTGTGGGCTCTATCCCCAGTAGGGGGTGGGCAGGAGGCAGCTGATGGATGACATTTCTCTCTCATTGATGTTTCTCTCTCTCTTACTCTCTCCATTCCTTTCTCTCTAAAAAAAAAAAATCAGTTAAAAAATAGTAACGGTTTGAAAGTTCAGACTGTACGACCTTCAAGGACATAAACCCTGATCTGTTGTGTTCAAGTAGGGCTCACTTCTCAGGGTTTGGGTGCACATTTAGTGAGGGGATCCAACCGACGCCCAGACATAAGCCTGGCTTTTTAATTGCTCAATCCTATTAGCTACTGTTTCTCTTTTTCTCTTTCAGGTCAGACCAGCTTTGCATTCACTGAGTTCGAGACTTGCTGAAGGTCAGTGGACGTTGGTAAGACATCCTTCTACCCACTCTGCTCAGCCTTGGGGGAAGGGGAGGCAGGGATGGGGCACGGTGTCACGCTGGCTGCCCTCCTCAAGCTGCCACCAGGGGACACCAGTACACAGCTGCTCTCCCGGCATCCGCACCTGCTTCCTAGCTCACTCTTCCCTCCCAGGATAGTTCTCAGAAATCTCCAGAATCTGAAGACAAAGTTTCCCACCCCGACATGCCAGTATGCCGTGGCAGCTCCTCTCCCCCACTGCATGGGCACAGAGTGGTGCCCGAAGCTGCCTGGGTCCTGCCCCTTCCAATCTCTGCAGGCCAGCCCCGCCTAGACGGCCCCCTCTGGGGACTGCTGGCCAGTTCCTCAGTTCCGCAAGGCTCTGTGCCCATCTCTCCCATACCAGGGCCATCCGAAGAACCTTGCCATTGCTGCAAAATCTCTTAAGGACATAGCCAGGGCCTGGCCATGCCACAGAGTATTGGGGGGGGGGGAGCCGTGGCTCCATCCCTTTAGGTGCCACTGACCAGCTGAGAGCTTTGGGCAAGTCTCTAAACTCCGTTTCCTGCACCACAACACAGGAACAGATGCCATGGCAGAGAGCATTTGCAATGCAAAAACTTTTGTAAGTGGGGACAGCCCCAAGGAAGTGCAATGCTACTGGTTGAAACTAATATTCAGGGAGATATGCCTTGGTTACCTCTCAAAAGAGATGATGAGCCTCCATTTAAATACATTCAGCGACGGAGCACTCTCTTCCTTACGAGGAAACTCAATACCAGCATTTACTGTGCCCTCACTCGGTGCCAGGAGATGTGCCCTACCAAGTGCCTGCCACCTTCCATCTTCCTAAAGGACCTGTGCATTACCTGTATTTTCTGGCATGTAAGACAACTGGGCATACATATAAGATGACCCCCAACTTTTCCAGTTAAAATACAGAGTTTGGGATACACCCATCCTATAAGATGACACCCGGCATATAACACAACCTCCGACTTTTGAGAAGATTTTTCTGGGTTAAAAAGTCGTCTTATACGTCAGAAAATATGGTAAATAGCATCCCCATTTCACATACTGAGGCTCAGAGTGGCTAGGGAGCTGGCTCACTCCATTTAGTGATGGACCCAGACCTGTTTCACTCCAAAGTCCAGGCTCCACTGTCCTCTGTTCGCGGGACAGTTTGGATGGGGCGGTTCTCCCAGCTGCTGTGTCGAGTGCTTTTCTAGTGATTTTCCATCATGGAGTGAGGATTCCATGCCTGGCACTGTCCCACCAGCCTCTCCCCTCCCTAGGAAGGCAGGTCCGGCTGATTTGTCATGCTCATTCCACAGATGAAGACAGAGTGCGGCTGACATTTGCCGAAAGCCACCCACCTGGGGAATGGCAGAGCCGTGCTAGCAGCCAGGTCTGGTGATGCCGAGGCAGGCTCTTGGCCTCAGCACTTGGGTACCTGAGAATGTGGGGGAGCTCCTTCTCTCTCTCTCTCTCAGCCAAAGAGAGTGGGGCCACAGACCCACACTCCTCTCCTCTCTCCCAGCAGCAGGTCCGGCAGGCCAAGGAGCCATCCCTGTGGGCCTGGACAAGGACAGGCTGGCACAGCTGGGCATGGGAGCCAAGGGCCGCCCCCTGGCTGGTGACGAAGATGGGTGCGTATCTTTTGGGGACATCAGGCAGGGCTCTCTAACAAGAAGGTTGGGGCCTTTGATGGCGCCTGGATGAGCTTACCCAGATGAGGGTTCCCTATTGCTTTTTTCAATCCTCACCTGAGGATATTTTTCCACTGATTTTTAGGGGAGAGAGGGAGATACAGAGAGAAACATCGATGTGAGAGAGAGACATGGATTGGTTGCCTCCTGGAGATGTGCCCTCGTCCAGGAAACCGAACCTGGGACCCTTCGGTCCGCAGGCCGACACTATCCACTGAGCCAAAGCGGCTAGGATCCCTCTGACTGTTTTCAACAGGAAAAAGGAGTTTGCACATCTGGCCATTTCTCCAGCGTGATCCCGGGAGGGGAGTGTGCCTGGGCGGGCGGGGCCGGCTGTGGGCGGCTTCTCCTCCGCGCTCGCCCTGCGCCCCGCGCTCGCCCTGGTTCCCGGCGCCGAGCCCTGCGCCGGGCGGGGACCCGCCGGGCTGCGCTGCCCCTGGGCCTGCAGGGCGGCGGCACTTACTGGGGTAGCGATAGTAGAATTCGTTCTCCAGGTCGCTGGACAGGTTCCCCGGCTCCTTCGTCTGGACCCAGTGCGCGTCCGCCTCGGGGCTGTAGCGCACGAACACGCCGAAGAGGACCACCAGGGCCGCCTGCAGCAGCAGGCAGGCGAGCGGCAGCCGCCAGCGCAGGTTGGTGTTCCAGGCCATGCTGCGGCGGGACGCGGCCGGGCGCGCTGCGCCGATCGGGCGCTCGGAGGCGGACGGGCTTATAAAACGCGGGCGGCTCGGGGCGGGGCGGCGCGGCCCCGGCGAGTTGTGGAACTGCTGACCCGGGCGCCGCCCGAGCGCTGGCGCCCTGCCGGGGAGGGGACCCGCGGCCCGGCTCCCGCGCGCCTCTCCCCGCGCCCGTCCCCGCCTCGAGGACCCAGAGGCGCCGCGCTGGGCGAGGACAGCGGGGCGGAGCCGGGCCCACAGGGCAATGAATGGGTAGGGGCGCCCTGACCTCTGTGGAGACCCCTGCATATGCCTCCCCCTTCTCCCCACCCCCCGCTTTAAAAATATCTTTATTGATTTCAGAGAGGAAGGAAGAGGGAGAGAGAGAGAGAGAGAGACATCAAAGAGGAGACAGAATCATTGATTGGCTGCCTCCTGCGCGCCCCTCACTGGGGACCCAGCCGCCAGGCCTGGGAACTGAACTGGGACCTCCTAGCCATGCTGGCCAGGCTACATCATCATTTTATTTTATTTTAAAAAAACACACATATTTTATTGATTCTTTTTTACAGAGAGGAAGGGAGAGAGATAGTTAGAAACATCAATCAGTTGCCTCCTGCACACCCCCCACGAGGGATGTGCCCACAACCAAGGTACATGCCCTTGACTGGGAATCAAACCCGGGACCCCTCAGTCTGCAGCTCTATCCACTGAGCCAAACCAGTTTCAGCTACATCATCATTTTAAATGGCAGCATAGACCATGCTCTATGTAATCAGTCCCTGGTGTTGGACAGAGAGGTGTTTGTTTGTTTGTTTTTAAATATATTTTATTGATATTTTACAGAAAGGAAGGGAGAGGGATAGAGAGTTAGAAACATTGATGAGAGAGAAACATCGATCAGCTGCCTCCTGCACACCCCCTACTGGGGATGTGCCAGAAACCAAGGTACATGCCCTTGACCGGAATCGAACCTGGGACCCTGAGTCTGGAGGCCGATGCTCTATCCATTGAGCCAAACCAGACAGGGCAGCGAGGCTGTTTTTCATTTGACTGGGATAATAAACATTGCTCTGATGAACATCCAGGTACACAAGTCTTGGCACAGATTTCAGTGCATTCCTAGAGGCAGCCTTGTTTGGAGGCACATCGCTAAATTTCTCCCCAAATAAAGCTCGCACCTCATGGCTCAGGCGTGAGAGTGGTACCCACGCCCCCGCATTGATGCCGGATTTGAAAGAAAATTGTTGCCAGTTAGGATCCCAGATTTGTAAAAGCCACAAATGCCATCTACAACACGTGGGGCTGACCAGTGTGCTAGGGACTGGAACAGGCCCCCTGCACCAGCACAGGGCACCGCGTGTCCCCTCCCCTTCCCAGGAGAAGCAGCCTGCTTCAAGACACAGCCAGCCCCAGCCAATTTGGCTCAGTGGATAGAGCATCAGCCTGTGGACTGAGGGGTTCTGGATTCAGTTTCAGTCAGGGGCACAGGCCCGGATTGTGGGCTCAATCCCCAGTGAGGGTGTGTGTAGAAAGCAGTCAATCAATAACTCTCTCTCATCAATGTTTCTCTCTCTCTCTCCCTCTCCCTTCCTCTCTGAAATCAATAACAATATATTATATATATTTTTAAAGAGACACAGCCAGACACTGTAGGAACCATGCCAGCCAGAGGGCCCAGTTATTATGTGCCTGTTGTGGCTGGACCTTTATTATTTATTTTTAAAATATATTTTATTGATTTTTTACAGAGAGGAAGGGAAAGGGATAGAGAGGTAGAAACATCGATGAGAGAGAAACATCGATCAGCTGCCTCCTGCACAACCCCCACTGGGGATGTGCCCACAATCAAGGTACATGCCCTTGACCAGAATTGAACCTGGGACCCTTCAGGCCTCAGGCCAATGCTCTATTCACCGAGCCAAACCGGTTTCAGCTGGCCAGACCTTCCAAACATTTTCTTCTACAATAATGAAAGCGTAATATTCAGAACAACCGAATGGCCAAACAGTGGATCGATCGGCGGACCAGATGACCACGCTGTGACACCCACTGGCGCCAGGCCAGCCAAGGCAGGTGTGATGCGATTGGTGGGGAGCAGAGGGAGGCCCAGGCCACCTGCCGGCAGGGCAATCAATGGGGGGCCCCTCTCCTAAATAGGCCCAGAGCGGCTAGTGGGCGGGGCCTCCCTCAGCAGGGCGATCCATCTTTGTGCACCAGGCCTCTACTGTTCTAATGATCAGCAACCCTTGCAAGGCGTACATTGGAGCCCATCCCTCAGATGAAGAGACCGAGTTCTCAGAGAGGCCAGGGGACGTGCTGGAGTCTGACCTGGGCTGTGTGATTCACTACACAGCGTGGCGCCTCTGGGCAGAGCCGGAAAGAAGGTCCAACTTCAGGTATGAAAGACATTTCAACACACAGCAAGGGGAGTGAATGGAGGTCTGGGAGGCAAGGGCTGGACCTTTGGGGGTGAAGTGGGTGGGGACACACACGCCTCTGCAGTCATCCATTCCCATGTGGGGGGAGAGGGCAGGAGCTCCTTTAGGATAGAGGTGATGTCTTATTTTTTTAATACACTTATTGATTTCAGAGAGGAAGGCAGAGGGAAAGAGAGAGAGAAACAATGATGAGAGAGAATCACGGACCGGCTGCCTCCTGCATGCCCCACACTAGGGATCGAGCCCGCAACCCGGGTATGTGCCTTGTCTAGGAATAGAACCGTGACCTCCTGGTTCATAGGTCAACGCTCAACCTGTGAGCCACACCAGCCATTCAGGAGTGACGTTGCATTTATAACTCTGCCCTGCCCACAGCACAGTGCAGATGAGGAGCAGGCATGCAGGGCATGCTCTGGAAGGATGAGAGAAGGGGTGAATGATGTTCTTTGAGCACCTACTGTGTGCCAGGCACTGTTCTAGCTGCTGGGATGTACCAGTGAGAGAAAGAGGCCTATCCTCATGGAACTTGCATTTGTTGTGTGTTGGAAGGGTGAGGGGGGTGACAAAAAGCAAACAGATGGCTAAGTCGAATATGTAGTATGTCAGAGGATGACAAGTACAAGGCACATGTACTTTGCACCAGTGGTTAAAGGAGAAGCAAGCACTTTCCTAGGTAGTTGAGGGCTTGGGGGCTGGGGGAGAGGGCATCGGGTGATCAAGATGGGCTTCATGGAAGAGGTGAGTTGATCTGGGCTTTGCAGAGCAGTTAAGAGGTCGACCTTTCCCCTTTGCCCTATGGCTTTTTTCCCCTCTCATCCACCTACCACTAGAGGATCTAAGCCACCTCCCCATCCCTGCTCCATGATTCTATTGACCATCAGGAGGCTGGAATTCTGGGTTTGTCCTCTGAGACTGGGGTTTAAGAAACCGGTCGCTCAGGTTGATGGGGCTGGGCGGGAGTTTCCCCAGGAAGCCAGCCACTTCCTCCCAAACGTGGATGCCTAAATGAGCGGGGATGACAGGGAGGATGACCGGACAGGATGGTGCTCGCTCCAGGGGGGAGGGACAGGGCATCACAGCCACATTGATGGACAAGGGCAAGGGGCTTGAGAGTCAGGGGATTCAGATTGTCCTGCTTCGAGGGCAGGGGCGTCTCCCTGCTCCAGGCCTGGTGGCCTTAGTGAAGGAGACACACAGGGACCGTCGCTGTGTCGTCCTCCCCTCTGCCCATTCCTCTTGCTAGATCACCCTCAGCATCCTGGGAGCAGCTGGGGGTAGTGACGGGGGCTCTAAGCCAGGACTCCCAAGTTTTGGGGGTGGCCCTGGCATCACAAATTTGGTCAGAATGCCTAACCTCTCCGGCCTTATTCCCGCTGCTTGCAAATGACTATTCCTAGCGGCCCTGCCCACTGCCCTGATCTGCCATGAGACTCCAAGGAGAACATAGGCCCTAGCCATGAGATTCCAAGGAGAACACAGGTTTGGCTCAGTGGATGGAGCGTCTGCCTGCGGACTGAAGGGCCCTAGGTTTGATTCTGGTCAAGGGCACATGCCTCGGTTGCAGGCTTCTCCCCGGCCCCAGGCCCTGGTTGGGACTCATGCAGGAGGCACCCAACCAATGTGTTTCTCTCACATCGATATTTCTGTCTCTCCCTCTCTCTTCCACTCTCTCTAAATATCAATGGAAGAATATCCTCGGGTGATGATAAGAAGGAGAAGGAGAAGGAGAAGGAGAAGGAGAAATATAGTATCTGGACACAGAAGCTCTAGGCGCTAGGGTTCAAGTCCCGGCCCTACTGCTTTCTGGCTGGGTGACCTTGGGCCAGCTCCTCTCTCTGGGCCTCTATTCCCTCGTTCATACCATGGGGTGGCAGTGACATCCCCACCTCAGGAGGGACGTGAGGGCCAGATGATTCTGAGGCAGCTCATGGGCACGACGCCCAGCTCAGGGAATGGGTGACCCCATCACCAGTGGGGGCTTTGAGGAAGCGGCAGCTCTTTTTTTATATATATATATATTTTTTTTTTATTGATTTTTTGCAGAGAGGAAGGGAGAGGGATAGAGAGTGG
>JAAGEH010002062.1:0-39039 GCA_011751065.1 Lasiurus cinereus
AAGGACAGGGAGTTGGAAACAGGGGTACCACTGGCCACACTCAAGGCGAGGCTGGTCCTGCACCAGCCATTTGGGTTATTTTTTTAAATATATATCTTTATGGATTTCAGAGAGAAGGGAGAGACAGAAACATCAATGATGAGGCAGAATCATGGACTGGCTGCCTCCTGCACGCCCCACACTGGGGATGGAGCCGGAAACCCAGGCATGTGCCCTGACCGGGAATCCAACCGTGACCTCCTGGTTCCTAGGTCGATGCTCCACCCCGAGCCACGCTGGCGGGCCAGGCCTTGGGGTTACTTTGGAAAAGGTCCCTCTCCTCTGCCTTCTGGAGACGGATGTTTCAGACACCATGGCCTCGGTCCCCCCATCCCTGGGTGCCTCCCCGGCTATTGACCCCCTCCCCCCACAGTGCTCTCTGCCTCTCAGGCAGCCTGGGGGTGGGGCTGCAGCCCTGGCCCTCTTCTGGAAAAAAAATTAAAAAGAAAATTTAAATTTCATTTTGCTTTTTATTTCTTTCGCCTCAGGCCCAATGGATACAGTTTTAAAAAACACATGAACGTCACACAGACGTCATTTAAAGAAAAAGAGCCTCTCAGCTTAGAGGATGGGGGCGTTCAGGCTTCCTGCCGAATTATCAGCTGGGAATCTCTCTCTCTCTCTCTCTCTCTCTCTTTCTCTCTCTCGGCATCTTCTCTCTCGCAATGCCCCTCTTTTTTTTAGCTGCTGAGTCCCCCAGGTCCCCATGGGTCTGTATGTAAAAATAGCACGCCCTCCCTGCCCTCCTCTCATTTCCTCCCGCTCGAAGTATTCGGGTAGGAATGCAGGTCACCCACTTCTTAGACTGCGTAGATGGTAGATGGGGCTTTCAGAATCAGGGGTGGATCTGAGGGAGGTGGGGCCGGTTTTCCCCAAGGTTGGGGACCCAGGCTGAAGAGGGGTGGGGTGTCCTGGGGTGGTGCTCAGCCTGAGGACTGGCTGCCCTGTGCCTCTCCTGCCCCCGGGGTGGGGGTGGAGAAGGAGGGGGAGACCCAGCACTAGCTCGGACTGAGCGAATAAACCGGATCCCAATTCCAGAAGGGCGGGCGGGCGGCTGGCGGGGGCACTGTGGAGCTAGGAGGCGGTTTGTGGGGGATGCTTTGGCCATTACAACTCAGAGTCTCCTTGACAAGCCACATCCCCTCTCTCTGGGCCGCTGTGTCTGTCTGTGAAATGGGGTTCCTCTGTCTGTGAAATGGGGTTCGTGACTCCAGGAGCCCCGTGAGAACTGAAATATACAGATGAGGTGCCTGCATACAGTGGGCGCCTAATACGCGGCAGCTCCTTCTGCAGCTGGCCCGGTGCGCAGCATGTCTGGGTCCGGACTTCTGACCTCCACGCGCTGAGGGCACCGGTGATGCCCTGCGCCTCACGGAAGACGTGCCCAGTGCCCCTGAGCGCCCCCACTTTGGGAGATAAACCAGGACTCCCAGGGGCACCCCTGGGGCGGGGGGACAATGGGGACCCTAGCGTGGGAGCAGAGCACAGGCCCCATCAGCTGGGGCTCAGCATTTCCAGCTGAGGCTTTTGCTTCTGGAAAGTGGCCTGGGGTCCGGCCGGGGCGGCGGCTCTCCGCGCGGCGCTGGGCCCCCTGCGCATCCTTCCGCGCCGGCCGCTCAGCGCGCAGGGTTCGCTCCAAGCGCGGCCTACCGCGGCAGCCGGGGGCGGGGGCGGCCTGCTGGCAGCGTGGAGCCGGGAGTGACCTCAGCCAGAACCCCCAACGGGCCTCCCTCCCGCATCCCCGGCGGCGACCGGCTGTGGTGGAGACCCCGAGGACGCGTCCTCCCTCCTCTGAGTCTGAAGGGAGCGCACCCGGGCGGGAGTGGGGGCGCCTGAGGTCTCCCTCTGTTTTACAGCTACTGCCCTGCCTGCGCCTTCCTCCCCGCACCACCCCGGTGCCCAGCGCCCTCCCTCTTCGCGGGCACGGACTCGCCGCGCCGTGGGCACCGGCTCCCTGGTACAAGGTGAGTGGCCCGGGCATCCCCCTCCGTCCCGAGTGGCCCGGAGAAGGCGCGCGCGGGCGGCGCCTCGGCGCTTGGACGACCGAGCCCGGCCGGCGGAGCGGCGGTGCGCTCCTGGGTCCCAGGAAGGCGACCCGCGTCCCCGCGCCGCCTGTACGGGCTGCGGAGACGGCGTCCCCGGCCCGGATCCAAGGCCTCCCCCCGTCCCCTACTCCCGGCGAACGGCGCTGACATCACACTCACCGGCTGTGTGTTTGTGATCCGACCCGCAGAGCGGGGGCCCCGCACACAGTAGGCGCCTGGTCAGCGGCCGCTCTGAAGGTCCGGCCTCCGACGCGGCCCCTGGGCCACCCGGGCGCTGGGTCGGCGACCTGCGGAGCCCGCGGCGCACGGTGGCCTCGCCCCTCAGAGGGGACGGCGCGCTGTGCGCTGCCTCCGGGCCGAGGGGGGACTCCGACACCCCAAAGACTGGCCGCGCGCCCCTGTACGGGCTGCGGAGACGGCGTCACTGGCCCGGACCCGGGCGCAGCGTCCGCACCACCGGCGGCCCGGCCCGCCCTCCCCGCGGGCAGCAGGGCGCGCGCCCCGCTCCGGCCTGGAACCCGAGGTGCCCGGCCCGGTGGGCGCCGCGGGCCGGAAGTCACCTTGAGAGCGCAACGCAGTGCGGCTGCGTGGGTGCCAGGACGGGCGCCCCCGGACCCCGCGCCCCAGGAGCGGAGCGCGTGGAGAGCCCCGCCAGCAGTGTCCGCCGCCCGGCGCCCCGCAGGACCTCAGGTATTAACGACCCCAGGAAGCCACAGCGCGCGCCGGGGTCCCCCTTCCCGCCCGGACCCTCCGTCGCGGCTGCTGTCGCCCCCAGGTCGCTGCGTGCGGGCCCCGCCGGCCGTGCGCTCTCGCCGGGCTGCTGGGGAGACCGAGGCTTCGGTCCGGCCCCAGCGGGGGGCGCAGAGGGTGCACCGGGCTGGAGGAGGGTCCCCAGGAACAGCCGCTTCACGTAGGACCACAGCGCGCCCGCCCTGCCCTTTGGTTGTGTCCCAGCAAAACTGTAGGGCGCGGCTGCGCCGCTGTTTCTCGAAACCGCGAGGCCCAAAGGACCAGCAGACCGAGCCGCCCTCCCCGGCTTGGGGTGGTCCGCGGCCGAGGCGCAGAGGGAGGCTCCGTTCGCTCCTTCCGGGCTGGCTGCGGTCGGCGGGGGAGGACGACAGCAGGGCTGATGCTGGAGTTTGAGCTCGATCCCTGCAGGCCTCGGTCCCTGCAGGTCAGAGCTGTGCTCCTCTGCGCGCCCCCCGCCCCGCCAACCTGGTGAGGAATTTACGCGCAGTCGCTGTTGTTCTGGCTGCTCCGTGCCCACCGCGGCCCTGAGGCAGGACCACGCATGTGCGTTTGTCAGAGGGACTGGGGGCTCGGGGACGGCCCTTTGTGTTTATCGAGCCGCCCTGTGTGCCTGGCCCAGTGCTCAGCATTTCGCCTTGGGGCCCAGGGAGGGTGATGGTTCATAGACAGACTCTGCCCAGAGCCTGGCTTCTTTTAAATTATTTTTATTGTTTTAATCCTCACCTGAGGATAGTTTCCCATTCATTTCTACAGAGAGTGGAAGAGGGAAAGGCAGGGAAATATCATTGTGAGAGAAACACATTGATTGGTCGCTTCCTGCACGTGCCCTGACCTGTGGGGGAGGAGCCTGCAACCGAGGTACATGCCTGTGACCTGAATCAAACCCAGGACCCTTCAGTTCTCAATGGCACACTCTATCCACAGAGCCAAACCGCCTGGCTTCCTAACCTCACTTGCTCTCTGCTCTTCCTGGCACAAACACAGGGGTTCATCGCCTTTGTGATCTCATCGCCGGGGACACAGCCCTCACTCCCCCACCTCCTGGCCTGAAGCTCTGGCCTAAAAACAGAGGCAGACTGCTTGCTCCAGCCTCCGGGCAGCCAGGACAGAGAAGAAAACAGGGTGGCTAACACTGCTCGAGAAAGAACGGCCACCAGAAAGTTTAGAGACCTGGACGTTTTTTTCCTCCAAAGATTATGGAGTATGGCGGGCGTGGCTCAGTAGTTGAGCGTCGACCTATTGAACCAGGAGGTCACGGTTCGATTCCCGGTCAGGACAGGATGAATAGAGACTTAAAGCTTGGAGATGATGTAGGTCAAGTGCTCACGTCACAGAGGAGGGACCAGGCCCAGAGAGGGAGGCCTCCTCCCTCCCCCTCCATCATAAAGTTCCCTAGGAGGGCAAGGACCGGGGCCCTAGGAGTCCTGCTTCCATCGTCTGGTGAACAGGCATCAGTGGCTTGTTAACGGGGAGCCTGTGTCTGTGCTGACTCATCCCTTTTCGCACCCCCATTCCGAGGGCTCGGCCGGGCTCCTTGGGTGTGTCTGCCAATATCTGATGAATGAGTGGTGCCACGGGCTAAACCTCGGGACCCAGAGATGGGGCGGGAGTGGAATTCTCAGATGGACTAGTGTTCTGAATGTTGTATTTCTTTTTGTTGTCCTTGTCCATCCTCACCCGAGGATCTCTTCCCATTGGTTTTGAGAGAGAGTGGGAGGGAGAGGGAGAGACAGAGAGGAACATGGATGTGAGAGAGACACGTGGATGGGTTGCCTCCTGCACGCACCCCAGCCAGGGCCGGGAAACCTGCAATTGATGTACGTGCCCTTGAGGGGAATTGAACCTGGGAGCAGACGCTCTATCCACTGGGCCAAGCTGGCCAGGGCTGAGTGTTGCATTTCTGAGCCCATAAATTCCTTAGACGCCCCTCAGCGAGCGCTGGGAGCTGGGTAGTGTGTCCCCGCTTTGGCAGTGGTCCTCATGCTCCATCTCCACCTTGTTGGACCTCAGGGGAGGAGAGGACATTTTTCTCCCGAGGAAGCGGGTTTTCAGTGACACTTGTAGGGTCCTTCATGGGGACTAAGGAAGGTCACCTGCTGGCAGGTCACACAGTCGCCCTGAGACCTGGGACACCCATCCTTTTGTCCTCTTGGGCAGAGAGGCAGCCTGGGTGCCTGCCCAGGTTTGGTTCCGGCGGTTTAAGACAATTCCCAGAAGGAGGCTCCCCAGATCTTCAGAGCTTGCACAGGTCAGGACATTTCCATGGCTCCCCAAAAGTGGCCTTTGAACCCCTCGCATGCTCACTGCAGGCACTGGATAAATTTAGTGAGCCTGCCACAGGCCAGCTCCCCTGAAATCTGCACCAGAAAGTTGTCCCCCTGGGTGTGTGTGGGGAGGTGGGGAGTCAACTTCTGGGTAAGAAGCCCCTATTGGCAGAAAGGTTCCAAAGGCCAGATCCCAGCCAAATCCTGCCCCTTCTCCCTGAACCCGCTCTGAACCCTGGCAGCAAGAGCCCCAGCTGCGGCAGAAAAACAGGGTACAGCCCCCCAGATTAGTTACTGTCTGTAAGGATTAAAGGCCCCAAATAATGGCTGGCCTCTCCCCTCCTCCGTGCCCAGGGAAGCCATGTCGACTCAGCCTCACGCCAGCTTGGCGGTGGGTGTGTATAAATCGAATTTAGCAAATCAGACCATGGTGTAAATGCGCCGTTTAAGCAGTCCTGCCGCGCAGCCTTTACAAAGGGAGTCATCGTTTTGTGATGCTAATCGCCGGCCTCCAACTGATCTCTTTGTAAGCTCAGATGTGGGTGCACCCGGGCGCTCTGAAATTGGGGCGCTCCGGTGTGGGGCTGGGCGATGGCGGTCGGCCTGCCTTCCCCGACCTCTGGCTTGAAATGGGCGCGTGTCCCCGCTCCGGCTGGGGGCCTCGGGATGCTTGTCACTTAGTCTGATCTTTCTCATCCACCCGCTCATCTTTTTTTCTGATCCGATAGAGCCCGCCTTTCAGCTGCTCCTGGCTCCTCTTCTGAGATTCGCGCCCATCCTCCTGGGGGTAAGGGGGGTGGGGAGGGAGAGATAGAAGCCCTGCTGTTCCCAGGGTATTAGATGCAGCTCCATCTCTGATCTGAACCCTCTTTTGTCTCCCTGAGCTTCTGGTACCCCTGGTGCCGATCGTCAAGGAGATCTGAGTCCACTGGACGAGGTCGGTGCCCGACCGCTGGATGGGCAGCGTTCGGAAATATTCGCTCTCCCCATTCACCGCCACAGAGCTGAGGCCTGGGCGTGCCGGCGACTTTTCCCACGAGTTGAAATGGGGACTCAAAGGAGAACTGTCTCCCAATCGCTATAAAAGTGTTTTATACACCGAGCCCCTCGGCCTTGCTCTGCAGAGAGAATAGACTCGGGGACCATCTGGGTGGGAGAGAAAGAACGAGGGACAGAGATGGCTCAGAGCTGGCACATAAAGGAAGTGGGCAGGAAGCTGGGGGCGGCGCGGAGGCGACCTTGCCCGGCGCACAGGCCCTGAGACAGTGTCTTTGTCAAGGCGGCCACTGTTGGCGTGCTCCTTGGTAATTATGACTGTGTGTTGGCATGGCGACTCGGAGCAGGAAGACGAGGAGCGCCGGGTAAATGCACGACTTGTTCTCGCCTCCCCGAGCAGAGAGGAGCTTTGGGGGTACTTCCTCCGGGGAGACGTGGTAGAAAATTCACCAGGCCCAGCGCCGGGCCCTGGGCATTCAGAGCCATGGAGCCAGGTGCTGGCACTCAGGGGGGTCCCCAGCCGGACGCACTTCCTGCTCCTTCCTGGGGGTGGGGGAGTCTTTGTTCCCGAGTTGTGATGCCAACGGTACCCATGACTCTCCTCACTGGGTTTTCTGTGTCTAACAGGTTTGGTTATTCTTTTTTTTTTTAATGATGTTTTATTGATTTCAGAGAGGAAGAGAGAGGGAGAGAGAGATAGAAACATCAATGATGAGAGAGAATCATGGATCAGCTGCCTCTTGCATACCCCACACTGGGGATCGAGCCCACATCCCGGGCATGTGCCCTGACCAGAAATGGAACCGTGACCTCCTGGTCAACACTCAACCATTGAGCCACGCTGGCTGAGCTGTTTCTTACTTTTTAATGTGGCTTCTAAAAAATTTAAAATGAGCCCTGACTGGTGTGGCTCAGCGGATAGAGCACCAGCCAGTGGACTGAAAGGTCCCAGGTCCAATTCCAGTCAAGGGCGTGTACCTTGGTTGCAGGCATATCCCCAGTAGGGGGTGTGCAAGAGGCAGCTGATCAATGATTCTAACTATCCTTCTCCCTTCTTTTTGTAAAAAATCAATGCATATATTTAAACATTTTAAATGAAACATTTCATTTATATTTTCATCGGCCCAGACAAGAGAATCTAGACCTCTTCCAAACCCGGGCTCGGTAACTAACCCTGGCCTCCCCCTCGAGGTCTCCGGCCACAGAGGGCTCTGCGCATAGAGGGCCGTGGGAAAGCCAGAGGGTCAGCTTTAATGGGGTGTTTAGGGGTACCTTCGAGGCAAGAGCCCTGGATCTGCCGGTAGCACCCTGTCTTCCAGCTTTTTTTTTTTAAGTATATTTTATTGTTTTTTTACAGAGAGGAAGGGAGAGGGATAGAGTTAGAAATATTTATCAGCTGCCTCCTGCACGCCCCCTACTGAGGATGTGCCCGCAACCAAGATACATGCCCCGACCAGAATCGAACCTGGGCCCTTCAGTCTGCAGGCCGACGCTCTATCCACTGAGCCACCCCAGTTTTGGCATCAGCTTTAAGGGTGAGGTGAAGAGAACCAGTGGGTGGGTGCTCAGGGGTGCCCCGTGGAGGCTGCATAGCATGGGTGTAGATGACAGGAGGGTGGTCCCAGGGGAAACACCCCCCCTCGCTCTCCCCTTCCTCACAGGAGGCTCCTCCCTCCCAGATGTGCCGAAGCACAGGGCCGGGAAAGCAGCTGTGCACCGTGTGGCCAGGCCCACGCGGACAGGCTTCCTTTGGCCCAAGGCTCCGATGCCCGGTCCCGGCCCCTCCGCCCCAGTCTCTGCCGCTCTCTGCCCGGGAAGCTTCTGGGATGCGCCTTGGCTCTGAGCCAGCGTCTTCTTGGCGAGGCCTCCAGCCCTGGCCGGGTCTTGGGAGAGATTTTCTGGGGAGGCGCTGGGCTCACCCTGCTGTCGGGGGGCAGAGGGGCCTTCTCACTTTGGAGGACGCCCGGCTGCTGTGGGTCCAGCCTTGCCTCCCCGCAGGCCCGCTCCGTCCGCTCTCAGAAACTCCAGTTTCCTGCCCTGGGCGGGGTGAAGGGCCACCCAGTCCAGGGAGCCCCGAGTTTGTGGAAAGAAGGCTCCTCACGGGTCCCTGGGAGGTGAGGGATGGGCAGCCAGGAACTCATAATGAGTGATGACAAGGGTGACAGGCGGGCTACCCAGCGCCCAGGCTGTGCCAAGCCCCGAGCTGGCTCTTGGCATGTTTATCTGCTTTCCTCCCTGGTCGGGGGGTGGGGGGCAGACAGAGAAAGCAGTGAAGGTAAGCCTGCTCTTCTCTTCTTTTTTCTTTGTTTATTTAAAAAATATATTTGTTATTGATTTCAGAGAGGAAGGGAGAGAGAGAGAAACATCAATGATGAGAGAGCATCATGGATCAGCTGCTCCTGCACGCCCCCCACTGGGGATCGAGCCCACAACCCAGGCACATGCCCTGACCTGGAACTGAACTGTGACCTCCTGGTTCATAGGTCGACACTTAACCACGGAGCCACGCAGCCGGGCTGCTGTCCTTTTTCCATCAAAAGCCGTTGGGGTGATTGCTGGTGGTGCACCCCGGAGGCGCCAGCCCTGGGCCGATGGAAGTCTGAGCCCCTGGGCGTCCTCGCCCCAGCGCGGGCTGGGCTGGGACAGCAGCCGTGCTCGCTGGGGCTGCTGGGAGGGCGGGGAACACCCCTTGCTCTGGGCTGGCAAGATATTCCGGGAGAATTGGCGGGGAGGCGGGGAGGGCAGGGCTCAGGACTGGGCCCCTGGGAGCCCTGGCGGGGTGCTGGGGGGGTGAGAAGCATCCCACCCTGTCCTGGCCTCTCCTCATTGTCAGTGGGACCCACTGTCTGTGCCTCAGTCTACCCAGGGAGGGAGGGCGCGCCGGCCCGGGCAGCGGGACATCCGCGGGGCAGGCTCAGTGCCCTTCCTTCCTCTCCACGCAGCGTGGTGGCCCAGAGCTGGAGCCTGGGAAGTGCCTCTGGGGGCGCCTTGTTTCCCTGGGTGTCCCCGGGGAGGGACCAAGGTCTCAAGGTCAGCCACCCCTCCCCTCTGGGCCGGCAGCTTCCTTTGCCCCACGAGGAGTCACTTCTAGTCTGCTCTTCTCTCTTTTGCTGCTGGGTCTCCGGCTTCAAGATGGTGATGGTGTGAGGCGGGGTGCGTGCGGCTCAGTGGGACCAGGGTCTATCTGACCTCGCTCACACCCCTCCGGCCACAGTGTCCCTGTCGCCCGAGCCGATTTCTCTTCTGTCACGTTGGGGACAGAGATTCTCACCTTGTGGCACCCAAGAAGTGTCCATTCGGTCCTAGCCAGTGTGGCCCAGTGGATAGAGCGTCAGCCTGCATACCAAAGGGTCCTGGGTTCGATTCCAGTCAAGGGCACGTACCTCAGTTGCAGGCTCTTCCCCGGCCCTGGCCCTCGTCGAGGCTCGTGCAGGAGGCCACCAGTCGATGTGTTTCTCTCACATTGATGTTTCTCTCTGTCTTTCCCTCCTTCTAAAAATCAACCCTAGCTGGTGTGGCTCAGTGGATAGAGCGTCAGACTGTGGACTGACAGGTCCTCAGGTTCAATTCCAGTCAAGGGCATGTGCCACGGTTGTGGGCTCGATCCCCAGAGGCAGCTGATCAATGATTCTCATCATTGATGGTTCCATCTCTCTCTTCCTCTCTGAAATCAATAAAGATATCTTAAAAAAATCAATGAAAAATATCCTTAGGGGAGAATTAACAACAACAATGAAAAAGAAGAAGGAGAAGATGCGTGGAAAAATACTTAACAAAAAAAGAAAAGAAAAAAGAAGTGGGAAAATGCTTATTAAAAAAAAGAAGTATCCGTTTGTGGTCACATCTGCTGCTCTAGAATGGGGGTGGGGTGGGGGAGGGCCCTGTGATGGTGACTGGCTCCCCCTCAGCCACACATCTGGAATGAGCCAGGCCGGGCTCCGCTCTTGCTGGCCACTGCCACCCATGACCTCCCAGCTCCACGGTCAGCGCCTGGGAGCTCCCGGGTCGCTCCCGGACCCCTTGGAGCAGCATTCAAGGGGTGTTAAGAGGGGAGGAATTCGTTTGGGGTGCAGTCCTCAGAGAAAGCTCATTGCACCCAGACAGGCCTCCCCAAATGGAGGATGAGAAGAGGGCGTGGGGGTGGGGGGAAGAAAGGCAGAGCTGAGTGCTACAGGCCTGGCCCAGAGATTTGGGGGCAGAAGAGCAGGCCAGAGGGTGGAGCCCGGACAGCAGGGGTGGAGGGCGAGCTAAGGGACTGGTCTCGTCACCTGTGCAGCCTGGGTGTGGGGGGCCCTCCCGCCAGCCTGGGCTGGGCCTGGACACCTCCCCCGGCCTCTCACTCTGCAGGCTCTTGGCCTGGCCTGGGCCCCTCCAGGGCTGTGCTGGGGGCCCAATTCCAGTTGCAAGAGGACCAGGAAGCTCGGGAATTGGAAGTCTGCGCCTGGCTGTATTTTTCTACTGCTTTCATCCCCCCTCCCTTTTTTAAAAAATATATATTTTTATTGATTTCAGAGAAGGAAGGGAGAGGGAGAGCAAGATACAAACAGCAATGATGAGAGAGAATCACGGATCAGCTGCCTCCTGCACGCCCCCTGCTGGGGATCGAGACCACAACCTCTCTCATCGATGTGCCCTTAACAGGGAATTGAACTGTGACCTCCTGGTTCATAGGTCAATGTTCAACCACTGAGCCATCCTGGCCAGCTCTACGGCCAGTTCATTGAGGACACACTGTGTGTTGGCCTCCAGGCCAGGCCTTGGGGGATCGGGAAGAAAACCACAGCCCTTGCTCAGGTGGTACTTGATGTCTGTGTGGTATAGAGTTGCATCCATCCAGGGAGGAAGGCCAGCCTGGGGGGCATGCGGGGAGGGGGCGACTGCTGGGTTGGTGGCACTGGGGTTTGACAGTTCTCACCAGGCATCAACTTCCTGGTTGCCCTGTCCCTCTTCACACCCCAAGACCCCCCAGAGATCAGGGTCCGAGTCTGTGCGGTCCTTTGTCCATGATCTTGAGCTGCCGTTTAGCTTGTGCTAGAACTTCAATTTCCCAGATTCCATTGGCTCTGTCTAGAACTGTGGCACCTCCATTGCCTTTTTTTCCTTGACCAACCAACTTTGGCCCTGACTGGTTTGGCTCAGTGGATAGAGTGTCAGCCTGCGGACTCCAGGGTCCCAGGTTCCATTCCGGTCAAGGGCATGTACCTTGGTTGCGGGCACATCCCAAGTAGGGGGTGTGCAGGAGGCAGCTGATCTGTTTCTCTCTAATTGATGTTTCTAACTCTCTATCCTTCTCCCTTCCTCTCTGTAAAAAATCAATAAAATATTTTTTTTTTAAAAAAAGAAAAACCAACTTTGACCTTGGGAATCTGCATCGCGGTAACCGTCAAGATTTGGGAGTGAGATTGGTAGGAAACACCTTTTTTCTTTTCTTTTATAATACTTTTTTATTGATTTTTAGAGAAAGAGAGGAAGGGAGTGAGATAGAGAGAAACATCGATGAGAGAGGAACTTTGTCAATTAGCTGCCTCCTGCATGGGATTGAGCCTGCATCCTGGCCATGTGCCCTGACCAGGAATCGAACCTGCAACCTCTTGGTTCCTGGATGGACGCTCAACTGCTGAGCCACCCTGGCTGGGCTGGTCGGGAACACCTTAAATGCAACCAGACAATCCATTTCATCCGGATGAATTCAGGTCAGAGATTTCTTCTCCTTGGAAGAAATCAGGCGCCATGTGGGGGATCAAGGCCTGCATTCAATCCTGGTGCTGCTCAGATTGGATCCCGAGCTGGCGGTTGGCAGGGGAGCCTGCACGTGAGTTAGCAGCAGTGGGCACCTGGCTGCCTTCCCCCAGCACACTCCGAGTTTGGAAGAGCTATCCTCAGGTAGAAGGCTGCCATGCAGATCAGCCCACCTGCCCTCCAGCCCGGACTGCAGGCTCTGTCATGTCCCCCTCGCCTCCAGCGGCAGGAAGGCCAAAGCAGTCCATCCTTGTAGTGCTCCTACTTCAGTGGTTTTCTGGTTGAGGTCGGTGTGTGTGTGTGTGTGTGTGTGTGTGTGTGTGTTTAGAAAGATAAAACTCTACATGGCATTTGTAGCTAATGTTCCATTGATTTTTAGAGAGAGGGAAAGACAGAAAGATCGATGTGAGAGAAACACATCGATTGGTTGCCTTCTGCACGCTCCTCGACCAAGGCTTAGGCCAGGGAGAGCCTGCAACCTAGGGACATGCCCTTGACCGGAATCGAACCCAAGATCCTTTGGTCCACAAGCTGATGCTCTATCCACTGAGCCAAACCAGCCAGAGCCACATTCGACCCTGGGCACAACGTGGGGGTGGGAAGAACCAGCCCCTTCTGCAGTGCAAAGTCCATCATAACGCTGACTTCGCCAAAACGTAGCTACAGTACTAATAACCTTCTATTGACTGGAAGCCTTACCAGTAACATAACCAGTGATTATCACATGTCTTGTATGTTATACGTATTATGCACTGTATTCCTACAATATGTTCAGTACAGAAAGGAACATGTTATTAAGAAAATCATAGAGTACTCTCTCCCATCTCTCCCATTTTTTTGGGGGGGGGGAGACAATCTAATTTTTGGAGGCCTTGCTTTGGCAAGGCTGGAGGAAAAAAAAAAGAAAACCATAAGGAGGAGAAAATATGTTAAAAGTATTGTACGGCCCTAACCGGTTTGGCTCAGTGGATAGAGCATCGGCCTGAGGACTGAGGGGTCCCAGGTTTGATTCCAGTCAAGGGCATGCACCTTGGTTGCGGGCACATCCCCAGCAGGAGGCAGCTGATAGATGTTTCTCTCTCATTGATGTTTCTAACTCTCTATTCCTCTCCCCTTCCTCTCTGTAAAAAAAATCAATAAAATATATGTGTATTTTTTAAAAGTATTGTACATATTTATTGGGGGGGAAAGTCCAGGTGTAAGCAGACTTGTGCCGTGCAAACCTGAGCTGTCCCAGGCTTGGCTGAGCCTGTCACGGACGTGGGAGCGCTTCTCCTTCCGTCAGCTCAGAAGGTGGTTCCTGCTTCTTTTTAAATATATATATATTTATTTCAGAGAGGAAGGGAGAGAGAGACATCAGTGATAAGAGAGAATCATAGATCGGCTGCCCCCTGCATGCCCCACACTGGGGATCAAGTCTGCAACTTGGGATGTGCCCTGACCGGGAATTGAACTGTGACCTCTTGGTTCATAGATCGACGCTCAACCACGGAGTCATGTCAGCAAGGCAAGACAGGTCTTGAAGTGTATGACAGTTAGGATGACACACGTTTTCTTTGCATATATATATTTTTTTTTAAAAAAATATATTTTATTGGTTTTTCACAGAGAGGAAGGAAGAGGGACAGAGAGCTAGAAACATGGATGAGAGAGAAACATGGATCAGCTGCCTCCTGCACACCCCCACTTGGGTATGTGCCCAATACCAAGGTACATGCCCTTGACCTGAATTGAACCTGGGACCCCTCAATTTTCGGGCCGACACTCTATCCACTGAGCCAAACCGGGCAGGGCTGCGTATATTTTTTTTAAAAAGCCCTGGCCGGTTTGGCTCAGTGGATAGTCGGCCTGCAGACCAAAGGGTTGCAGGTTTGATTCCGGTCAAGGGCACCCGCCTCAGTTGCAGCTCCTCCCTGCCTGGACCCTGGTCGGGGCCTGTGCAGGAGGCAACCAATCGATGTGTTTCTCTCACACCGATGTTTCTGTCTCTCCCTCTCTCTTCCACTCTCCCTAAAAATCATTGGAAAAATATCCTCAGGTGAGGGTTAACAAAACAAACCAAAACAAAGGAACAAATGAAAAATTAAAAAAGGAAAAAGGAAAGACAGTCTGCGCGGCAGTTCAAACAGTCCTGACCAAGGGCTGAGTCCGGTTCCCAACTCTCCTGTCTCAGGATCGGCTTCTGTCTGGACATTTGGACGCCTGAGCCAGTCTTTCCTTCCCCTCTGGCTGGGCTCCGGGAGGAGGGCATTAGGGGAGCTGCCTAGCAGCCACTCCACCACCTCCCAGACCCTCCCCTGCCCCCCAGGGCTGGGCGACCCGCCCGCCTGCCCTCGGTGTGGGCTGTGACTGAATGTGCCCGCCAGCCCTCACTCCTTGCACCATTGTGAGTGTGTGAATCTGGGCTGCCTCTGGGGTGCGTGTTTCTTTATGTTTGCGTGTCAGTGTCAGGCGGTGTGTGTGTTTACGCCGGCCTGTCTGGGCACGCTCGGGCTACAGGCGTTGGGGGAAAGGGAGGGGGGAGCGTGTGGGGTGGGCGGCATTCCAAAGCCCTAGGTCTCACCCTCGGGGATTTGGGGATATATATGGTAGGCAAAAGTAGGTGTACAGATGTGGGGTGGGTGTGTATATAAAAGGAAGGAAGGAAGGAAGGAAGGAAGGAAGGAAGGAAGGAAGGAAGGAAGGAAGGAATTAAAGTAGTTGTACAGTTGTGAGTAAGTGGAACCCAGTTTATTCTTTGTATTATTATTTATTAAAACATTGTATTTCTTTTTTTCTTTTCTCAATCTTCACCTGAGGATATTTTTCTAGTGGTTTTGAGAGAGAGAGAGGAAGGGGGAGGGAGAGACAGAGAGAAACATCAATGTGAGAGAAACACATCGATTGGCTGCCTCTGCACGCCCCCGGCCAGGGCCTGGGAACCTGCCACCGAGGTGCGTGCCCCTGACTGGAATGGAGCCCGGGACCCTTCGTCTGAGGGCCGACGCTCTGTCCACTGAGCCAAGCCGGCCAGGGGGAGTTCATTCTTGTGTTAGTTTTTATACAAACAACTGTACACGTATGTTTACCCACCCCTGGGTGTCTGTGTGCACATGCATGTGCACATACGTATACATGCTAGGCTTGTTTTTTTAAGACTGCCCATTGTGGGCGCCCTGCGAGGGTCTGTGGGCGACCGACCAGGGCTGTGAGTTGGGAGCTCACATACTCCCGCCTGCCCGCCGTCCGTGGGGAGACCGTCCCTCCGCAGCTCTGTCTCGCTCTAATTTACGAGCTGGGAAGGAGGAGAAAATGGAACGTGGGAGACAATGGCCCTGGCGGCCAGTCCCTCCCCTCGGGCCTCTGGCGTCGCTCCGGGGCCTGTCTCCCTGCAGTCGGTACCTTACACGGCTCCGTCTGACACGAGGGAAAAGGGAACCCCCAAACCCGCCTATAAAAGCTGAGTCTGGCCCTAGACATGCGGGCACAGCCATAGACTGTGGATCACTGGTGGGGGGAGAGGGGAAGGCTTATTTAAATCTGCAGCCCCGCCTCACCCATGCTGGCCCCCACCTCCGGCACCTCTCCCAGCCCCCAGGGGCGGGGTGGGCCCGCGGCAGCTGCAGGGCTGTGTTAGTAAACATTTTCATGGCCCCCCTTCTCCACTCCCGATGCCCCTTTCCTCCCCCCCCCTGCAGCCCCTTTTCTGTGGCTGCACAATGAGCTCATTGTCCTGGGTGTGATTTGAATAAGGGATCGGCAGGCCGTTCCCAGCATTGTCCGAGGGCTGGGAAAAAGCCGGCCGGGCAGGGGGACCGGCCAGACAGAGACAGATGCCTAAATTAGCCGCGCGGCTTTGTGCGCGGCCCGGACAAGGGCTCGCCTTGTTGGCGTGGGCTGAGGGTGCGAGCTGCCGGCTGCTCGCATGTCTCCCCATGTTAATTAGTTTTGCATGCATGTCTGAGAGGGGCCCGCAGACCTGTTTGCCTTTCCCGGGGAGGGGACCCGGGTGGCCGTGCAGCGCCCCAGCCCGGCCTACCTGGAGCCCGGCTCCCGGCTCCCAGCCTGGCGGCAAGCTCAGCTCGCACGCCCTTGGGGTGGGGGCGCTGGCTGTCCTCCCCGGCCCCTCGTCCCGCCCGCCCGCCACCTCTCAAAGTTGGTTAGCTCTGACTACAGGGAGCTCACTGGCCCCTACCCAGACCCCACTGATGCCTGTCCATCTGGCCGTCTGCCTCTCCACACAGCCCCCCCCCCCACCCCCCGGGACCGGGCAGCAGAAGCGGCCAGTCTGCACCCCCTGGTCCCCCAGCCAGATGGCCAGGCTGTTTATCGCATTATGCCACCCCCTCCCAGCCCCAGACCCCCGCTGCCCATGGGCCGGGTCCTGCTGGGGATCGAAGGGGACGCTCCCTCGTGGGCCTGGGCTGAGCAGGGACAGGGCCTGGGAGACAGGACTCAAGCAGGTCCTTGTCGCTGTCGCGGTGTGACCTCAGGCCGCCCTCTCCCCGGCGGGATGAGTGAGTTGAGCCCTAGCTGGTTTTGCTCAGTGGATAGAGGGTCCTGGGTTCGATTCCGGTCAGGGACACGGACCTCGGTTGCAGGCTCCCCCCCCAGCCCGGGTCCTGGTCAGGCTCATGCAGGAGGCAACCAGTCGATGTGTTTCTCTCCCATCGATGTTCCTCTCGGTCTCTCCCTCTCTCTCCCGAAACATCCATGGAAAACATCCGGGTGAGGATCAACGGCCACCAAAGACAAGAGTGGGCGGATTCCTTCCTTCGGGCTCGGAAGTCTGTGCTGGTGGGGACTCCACAAACCTCGCCGATTCAGGACCCACGGGGCAGGCGGGTTGGGAGGGTGTCATCTCTGTGGACATGGGGGTGGGCCTCCGTTTTCGGGGGGCAGTGGGTCAGAAGCAGCAGAGCCTTTCTTCCCAGGTCCTCCCAGAAGCCCCTGGAGCCCAAACCACGCCCCCCCGCCCCTAAGGTGGGAGACAGTCTCGGCCAGCAGCAGGGAGCGCGCAGGGCAGCCAGGGGGAGGCGGCGGGAGGGCAGCTGCCGCTGTCCTGGGCTATGCCTGTCGCCTGTGCAGGCCCAGGCATGGGGGTAGGCTCAGCGGGGGCCTCCGGGCAACTTTCTGGGTCCTGCCTTCCGTCTCCAGCTCTCACAGGGACCCCGGGAGGAGAGAGGGTGCGGGCGCGTGGAGGGCAGGCCCTTCCCGGATGTCCCCCCTGCAGCCCCCCTGGCCGGGCCCTGTCTGCTCAGCTTCTGGGGACCTCCAAGGCCAAGCCTGCGACACTCAGGTCCAGAACGCCCGAAGCCCGAGCCAAAGCCTCCGGTTCCTTTCGTGGCGCCCACCCCGGCTCATGGCTCCACACCTGCTGACTCCACCTGTCCAGGCAGTGACTTCGCGCCCTGACTTGGTGTCCTGCGTGGTTCAGGCAGGGCTGGGGCCTCAGGGTGAAGCGGGGAGTGACCAGATTCCTTCTCTCCTCCCTTCCCTGTCAGGTCTCCCATCTCTGGTGCCCACTCCCCCCTCCAGTGCGGAGGACCCTCAGGGACCTCTGGGATCGCCCTTGGGTGCTCAGTCCAGACTGGGCCTGGGCCTGGCCGGTGTGGCTCAGTGGATAAGAGTGTCAGCCTGTGGACTGAAGGGTCCCCAGTTCCATTCAGGTCAAGGGCACTTACCTCGGTTGCAGGCTCCTCCCCAGCCCGGGTCCTGGTCTGGGTACAATCAATGTGTTTCTCTCTGTCTTTCTCTCTTCCACGCTGTCTAAAAACCAATGGGAAAATATCCTCGGGTGAGGATTGACAACAAAATAAAAAATAAAAATCCAGACTGGGCCTTCCCTCCAGGGTTCATCCACCTCCCTCACAGAACCCTCCACCAGCCCCCACCCCAGTATACGCACGCCTCCCATCCTGGCTGCCCCTCCCCTCCTCCCCTCCACCTTCACTGGCTGTCCGTGTTCCTCACTCACGCCCGGGATCTGGGCGAGTCCAAAGTTCAAGGAGGAAAAGAGTAGAAGCTAGAGCTCAAGGCAGGGGCGGAGAGCAGGGCCCACAGTAGGGGTGAGGGTGAGAGTGGAGGGTGGGGGCTGAGGGGGGGACGCAGGGCCTTGGGACAGCTGCCCAGCCCCTCCCCATGCCTCCCTCCGGGGTTTTAGCTGCCTCAGCTGTAGCCCTGAGCTCCTTAATCTGGCTATGATCAGCGTGGTGCTGGGGGGCGGGCAGACAGAGGCTTTAGGAGGTGACAGGGGATCTGGGGGCGTCGCACTCGGCTGACAGAGCGCGTGCAAAGCCAGGGAATCGCATTCCAAGCGCGCTCCCATCCCATCCGAGGCCGACCACGCGCAGCATGGAAGGTGCCCAGTGAGGGCTGGGGCCTGGCCGCTCACCGCCCTCAGCACCGTGCCCGCTGTCGCTGCGGCTCTTTGTTCCTCAGCAGGGACATTCCAGCCCTCAGCCTCGGGTTAGAAGGCGGTGGCTGCTCCATCCCGGTTAGAAGTCAGCATGATTTGCAAGTATTCCGCCTCCCGACCCCCACTCCCCCCCCACACGCACACACCGCCAGGAAGATGCCGGTGGGGTGGGGATTTGGGGTTTGGTTCTAGAACTGGGCAGGTGTGCTGGGAAGTGTGCCGCCCCTTGCCCTAACCAGTGTGGCTCAGTGGATAGAGCATCGGCCTGCGGACTGAAGGGTCCTGGGTTTGATCTGGTCAAGGGCACAGGCCCAGGTTGTGGGCTCGATCCCCAGTAGGGGGCATGCAGGAGGCAGCAGATCAATGGTTTTCTCTCTTTTTTTTTTATTATTGATTTTTTTTTTCTTTACAGAGAGGAAGGGAGAGGGATAGATAGTTAGAAATGTCAATGAGAGAGAAACATCGATCAACTGCCTCCTGCACACTCCCTTCTGGGAATGTGCCCGCAACCAAGGTACATGCCCTTGACGGGAATCGAACCTGGGACCCTTCAGTCAACAGGCCGACACTCTATCCACTGAGCCAAACCAGTTAAGGCTATTGAATCTTTAGAGAGAGAGGAAGGGAGAGGGATAGAGAGATGGGAACATCAATCAGAGAGAAACGTGGATGGGCTGCCTCCTGCACGCCCCCTACGGAAGGTTGAGCCTGCAACCAGGGTGTATGCCCTGACCGGGAATCGCATCGGCAAGCTCTTGGTTCATGGGGTGGCTCTCGGCCACTGAGCCGCACCGGCCAGGCTGTCTGGCCTCTAAAGCCTCCTCTGTAGGTGGGAAGGATAAGCCGTGTCCTGGGAATTACACTCGGAAACTGCAGGGAGGTCCCTCCTGCCTTTGCCCGAGGCCCAGGGCAGGGAGGAAGGGCAGGCCCCTGGCTGTGACTTGGGGAAGGAGGGCCGCAGCGATCGGCGGGAAGACTCACCTGTGGGCACCGCCACGCAGACTGGCAGCTGGCCCAGCCCTCAGCTCGGGGCGGAGGGACAGCTGGGCTGAACCCTGTGTCTTTCTGCCCCACCTCGGCCATCAGTGCACATGCAGCCCTCCATCTGGGGCGTTTCCTAAAGGGGGTTCCCAGGTGGGTCCCCTGGGTTTCGCGTGCATTCTGAGCAGGTCCGTTCTGCCTGGCATGGGGCACCCAGGTGGCAGAGGACCCAGCAGCAGAGACCAGTGAGCTGCGTCCTTCCCAGCTCCAGGCCCCGCCAGGGCTGTGGCCACCGGCTCTGCTTCTGGGACCAGCCTCTGCCAGGGGCGTATACCTCCCTCACGTCCCCTGGGGCTGCCCCTCCTTCCCGTCCCTTCTTAGAATCAGAAGCACGAGGGTGAGAATTAGGGGCCAATCTGCCCTTTTTGTAAAAAATTGTTTTTATTGATTTCAGAGAGGAAGGGAGAGGGAGAGAGAGATAGAAACATCGATGAGAGAGAATCACTGATCAGCTGCCTCCTGCACACCCTCCACTGGGGATCGAGCCCAAAACCCAGGATGTACCCTTGGCCAGAATCAAACCTGGGACCCTTCAGTCCTTGGGCCAAGGCTCTATCCACTAGCCAACCGGACAGGGCCTGTCTGCCTTCTGACCCCGCATCACCAGAGGAGGCCCTGGTTGCTTCAGTCCGGCAGTGGAGGTGGGTGTGTGGTGTCGGGGCCCTGGGAGCCGGGTCTGTCAGCCAGGAAAGCTGCTCCCAGCCCCTGGCCCCCCAAAGCCTCCCGGGGACACGTGAGCATTGCCAAAGCGGCTTCGTGCCCCTGGCCCTGCTCTTTGCCTCTTTGGGTGCAATCCCTGCCTTCCACCGCGCAAAGTGGCCTGGGAAGGTGACCAGGGCTTGGGAAGACACAAGCCCTTCTCCCGAGGTCGGAGACTTAGAGGCCACTCGCTCCCTTCCCGGGCCTTGAAAGAGAGCTGTGGGTGGGATGACGTCGAAGGTCCCTCTAGCTCTGGCATTCTTAAAAAAATTATATTTTTATTGACATTAGAGAGGAAGGCAGAGGGAGATAGTTACAGAAACATCAATGCTGAGAGAGAATCATGGATCAGCTGCCTCCTGCACGCCCCACACTGGGGATGGAGCCTGCAACCCGGGCTTGTGCCCTGACGGGGATCGAACCATGACCTTCTGGTTCCTATATCGATGCTCAACCCTGAGCCACGCCGGCCCGGCATCCCAGCCCCAGCATCCCCAGCATCCCCAGCGTTTTATAACTGGAAGTTCTTCCTGCCTTTTCGCCTCTGTCACCTGCCGGTAAGCCCGGCCCAGGCTCCCAGGAAATCCAGTCAGCTTTGTCCCTTCCCTCCAGCCTGGCTGTCACCCTCCTTCCACCGGAGGCCACAGAAGGGAAAACCCAGCTCACCGCAGGCACGTGGCATGAGGCCGGGGCGTGGTCTGCCCACAGAGCTCGTCTCCCAGCCTCTGATCGGGAACCTTCTCTCGTGTTCCCACCTGCCCTGACTAGCATTTGCCCTGGTGGCTCTGTCTGCCCTAGGTGGCCTCCAGTGCCTTTGCAGTGTCCTCTGTGGGACTAGCCCAGTCTCACTGCTCCAAACCCCAAGATGCAGCCGGGGGGTGGGGGGGAAGGGCTGCTTCCTGTGCCCAGGCCCCTCCCAGCACCCGGCCAGGTGGCTCTCCGGCGGAACAGCTGACACAAGTCCAGGCCACGGAGGCAGGTGGGCGTGGGCTCAGTTCCTGGAATGACCAGTGTGACCTTGGGCCAGCCCTCAACTCCTCCAAGCTCCTGTTTCCCTATTTCTTTCTTTCATCCTCCCCCCGAGACTTTTTCCCACTGATTTTTAGAGAAAGTGGAAGGGACAGGGAGAGACCAAGAGAAACATGGATCTGAGAGAAACACATCGATTGGTTGCCTCCCCCACAAGCTCCGACCAGGGCCTGGGCCGGGGAGGAGCCTGCAACCAAAATACATGCCCTGGATGGGAATCGAACCCTGGACCCTTCAGTTCACAGGCCAATGCTTTATCCACTGAGCCACACTGGACAGGGCAATTTATTTTATTTTAACTACCTTATGAAGTGGTCTCCACTTTATTTTATTTGATTTCTATTTTTTGTTGTTGTTCACGTGAGGATTTGAGGATATTTTCCCATTGATTTTTAGAGGGAATACAGTATAAGAGAGAAGGAGAGACAGAGAGAAACATGGGTGTGAGAGAGATACCTCTACTGGCTGCCTCCTGCACCTCCATCACCAAACCTGCAACCCAGGTACGTGCCCTTGACTGGAATCGAACCCCGGACCCTTTGGTTCACAAGCCGGCACTCTATCCACTGAGCCAAACCAGCTTCGGACCTGTTGGCCTATTTCTAAAATGAGGCTATCCACACCCGTCTCTTGACGCTGCAGCGAGGCACGGACTTAACACGGGTCAGACAACCTGGAGTTACATGGCTGCTGACTTCCTGGACCCAGTGGCTGCGCAGCCACAGACAGATCCCGCTGCTGCCTTTGGGTTTCCCGCCGGTATAGGTTTTGAGACAATGAGGCCTCTCCTCCCCTCACCCCCGCCCCCCGCATTCTCCTCCCCCCTCCGCCCTCCCCGCCACCTTCCTGCTTCCTCAGGTAGCAGCAGTACCTACTTCTGGTTAAGAAAGCCTGAATGAGATTTATAGGACACCTCCCTCCCCAGAGGGCAGGATTCCTCCCGTCCTTTCTCTTCTGGTCTCAGATGTGTGTCCTGTGCGTTGAGAGCCTTTCCCGCAGCTCCGAAAATGGAGAAAGTGTGGGGGGAGCGGGCAGCTGTGGGTCTTCCCCAGGGCACAGGACAGGAGTATAGAGCCGCCCTCCCACCCACACACCCGAACACTCCAGGCCAGGTGGCCAGAAGGGGAGAGCCAGGCCAGGGTCGCTGGCCTGCATCTCGGGCACTCAGGGGCCAGGACGGAGGGGAGCACCTGTGCGAAGTGCAAACTCCACTCCCATCCCCGCACCTGGAACTCTCCGGGGACCTAGGGAAACACACCCCATGGGGGGCGGGGGTAGCCTTTGCCTTTGGCCACCATTTGTCCCCTTGTCACAGCATGTGCCCTGGCCAGGCCTCTGGAAGGATGCTCTTGCAGTCCATCCACATGTCCTCCCTGGGGTGGGGCCGTCTCCCCAGCGGTCCGCCCTGGGCTCCTCCCTCCCTCTTCCTGCTCCCTTCGGCAGGGCCTGGACGGGGAGTCAGACGCCGTTGCCAGGGGTGTGGGAGGCCGGTCTGAGCTATGCGGGGAGCAGGCCCGCCTGTCAAAGCGTCTGAGATGGACCGCCGCCGCCGCCCCGAGCAGCTGGGCTCAGCCGTGTCTCGGCTCTTGTTCTGGGCCTGAGAACAGCGAAGCCCAGTGAGGTTCAAGGGCAGACTCGCTATTCATCAGTCAGGGGTTCTTGACATCCCCTCTCCCCCAGGGATGGGTCCCCCCTTCCTCTCTCTCACTTCCTGGTGGCACATTCCTGGGTTCCTTTGGTGAAGACTCATACCCTTCTCCTCCTCCTGCCCAGCCCCCTCTCCATAGGCCCTGAATACCGCCCCCCAAAGAAGGCCAAGAGAGGAGAGACAATGGTTGCAGGAAACCATTCAGGCGGGACCCCGGCCACACTGGCCTGCCCTCCACTCCCAGGGCCCCCGAGGGCCCACTCCCCTCTGACTCAGGGCACCCCTGGGCCACCATCCTTCCATCCTGTGTGTGTGTGTGTGTGTGTGTGTGTGTGTGTGTGTGTTTAATATATTTTATTGATTTTTTGCAGAGAGGAAGGGAGAAAGATAGAGAGCTAGAAACATCTATGAGAGAGAAACATTGATCAGCTGCCTCCTGCATGCCCCCTACTGGGGATGTGCCCACAACCAGGGTACATGCCCTTGACCAGAATTGAACCTGGGACCTTTCAGTCCGCAGGCCAACACTCTCTCCACCGAGCCAAACCGGTCTCAGCTGTGTGTGTGTTTTTTAAACATATATTTTTATTGATTTCAGAGAGGGAGAGAGAGATAGAAACATCAATGATGACAAGAGAATCATGGATCGGCTGCCTCCTGCATGCCTCCTACTGGGGAGTGAGCCCTCCACCTGGGCCTGGACCCTCCTGGTGCCTAGGTTGACATTGAAGCCGGCCAGCATGTTACTTTAAGGCACTCAAACACTGTTGGTGGGAGCGTGTAAATTGTAGAGTATTTCCTGGAATGTGGCAATATCAAACTGAAATGCACACGCACTTGGTCACAAATTGCACTGTTAGGCCTTTACTCCGTGGTTAGATATGGAAACATCCCCAGAGAGGTGTGCACGAGGATGCACCCAAGAGGGTTTCTTCTTAAGAATGTGAAGTGTATTGCAGAAACAGGTTTGGCCTGTGCACTGAAGGGTCCCAGGTTCCATCCTGGTCCAGGGAACATGCTGGGTTGTGGGCTGGGGTCCCCGATGGGGATGCGTGCAGGAGGCAGCCAATCAGTGATTCTCATCGTTGATGTTTCTCTCTCCCACTTCCTCACTCTGAAATCAATAAGAAATATATTTTAAAAAAAAAAGAAAAAAAGAATGTGAAGTATTGGAAGCGAACCTGTGGGCCGTCGGGAGTGTGGAATACCATGCAGCTATGACAATGAGTGTGGTGGGTCTCTCTCTGGGCTGGTGGGGAAGGTTGGCCAGGATGTAAGGAGTCCTCTGAATAATTATGAGGCAGTGTTTATTAAAGTACACTTCATTTTCAAAATCGAGCCACCAGCTGTTGAAGTGTGTATACATTTTTTGGGACACCCTGTATACTCTTGACGTCCTCTCTCCCTCAGGAATGGGTCTCCCCCACCTTCCTTTCTCTCATGAACAGACTAAATTGTAGAACAGGCAGTAGAGTATGATCTCATTTGTGTGTGTTTATTTTATATATATATATATATATATATATATATATATATATATATATATATATATATTTTATTTCAGAGAGGAAGGGAGAGGGAGAGAGAGATAGAAACAACGATGGTGAGAGAGAATCATGGATCAGCTGCCTCCTGCACGCCGGCTACTGGGGATGGAGCCTGAAACCTGGACATGTGCCCTGACTGGGAATTGGAACTGTGACGGCCTGGTTCTGAGGTTGGGCTCAACCACTGAGCCACGCCAACTGGGCTCTTGTGTGTGTGTGTGTGTGTGTGTGTGTGTGTGTGTGTGTGTGTTTAGAAGTCAGCCCTGAGGATACTCATGTCTGGAAAGTTTCTGAAAATGCAGATGGATGGGAACTCTCTGTAGTGTTGTATTTCCTTTCCATGCTTGTGGGTACTTCTCCTGAAAGTTTGAGAAAGCCTCGATGGGAGGAGACTTGAGTTGAGGTGGGTGAGCACGCAATACAACAGATGGTGATGTGCTATAGAAGTGTACCGCTGAAGTCTACATAATGTATTAAGCAATGTCACCCCCATAAACTCAATAAAGTAAAACAGCTAAAAAGGGAAAAATTAAAATAGGTCATTAAACATAAAAGGCAGAATGTCTGTGTTTTTCAAATTTAATTATTTAAATTTGCTTCTTCCCTTTTTTATCATCATTATTATTTTTTGTTAATCCTCACCCAAGGATATTTTTCCTTGATTTTTAGAAAGAGTGGAAAGGGGGAGGAGGAGGGGAGAGAGAGAGAGAGGGAACCATGGATGTGAGAGAGACACATTGATTGGTTGCCTCCCCCATGGGCCTCAATCAGGCCTGGGATAGAGCCTGCAACCAAGGTACGTGCCCTTGACCAGAATCAAACCGCAACCTTTCAGTTTGTGGTCTGATGCTCTATCCACTGAGCCAAATGGGCCAGGGTGGTAACTTCTGTTAACCACCTTGGGGTAGGGGCTCTGAGGATGCTGAAGATGTTGTAAGAAAAACACCCAGAAACCCCACCACAGTCCACTTTTCTGCCTGCCAATCACACTTCAGCATCCTGGCTGCAAGGGTGCATTTTAAAAAGCCTACTCAGTGCCAGGCTTAGTATGTCTGGGTCCAGCTTAGTGGGGCGTGGTATTCCAGTTTCACAGATGTTCAGCTTGTTTGCTTGTCCGAGCTGCTGGGGGAGGCCTGGGAGGGGTTCCTGTGTCTCTGTGAGCAGACCAGTCGGCGTTGAACTCGGCCTTCAGGAGCCCCCTGTTTTGTGGAGGGACCCTTGGAAGCCTGGCCATGCCCCACTCCGCTTGCATGCTGGTCTGTGGGCCCGTGGGCAGGGAGGTGTCCCCCACCCACGCCAGCCCAATAGAGGTGCTTCTGTGCTGGGGGACTGGTAGCAGGGCGGGCGGGCGGGGCTGTGAAGGGCCTGGTTTGCAGAAGCAGCGTGTGTCCCGAGAGAGAATCTTCCTGCCGGTGAGGCTGATGCCTCAGCCCCGACAGTAAAGGAGCAGAGAAGCCAGCTCCAGGCCAGCTCAGGGCTCTCCATTGGGCCCCGCTGGCCTGGGCGAGTGGGGACAGAGGCGTGCTGCCACCTGGATCGAGGAGCCACCTGGAGGGGCCTAGGACATCCATGGGGGGAGTTCTTGGTGTCTGGGTAGGAGCTATTGTCACCTCAAATCAGCTGTGGGGCCTATGGAGAGGGGAGGGAAGAAGCATTAAGAATAAACAGCCCTAATCGGTTTGGCTCAGTGGATAGAGCGTCGGCCTGTGGACTGAAGGGTTCCAGGTTCGATTCCGGTCAGGGGCATGTACCTTGGTTTCGGGCACATCCCCAGTGGGGTGTGTGCAAGATGCAGCTAATCGATGTTTCATGTTCATGTTTCTAACTCTCTTCCCCTCTCCCTTCCACTCTGTAAAAATCAATAAAATACAGTGGTACCTCGAGATACGAGTTTAATTCGTTCCGTAACCTTGAGGCGTGGGAAACTATGAGACGCTCAAGTCAAGGTAAACTGGTGGGTCGTGTGCAGCCGGCCGATCCGCGCCATTACTCATATCTCAACTGTTGCTCGTATTTCAAAGCAAAAATCGCTCGCTCGATGGCTCGTATCTCAAAAATCTTGTATGGTAGGACACTCGTATCTCGAGGTACCACTGCGGTTAAAAAATTAAAAAAAAAGGACAACCACAGGCTAAGCCACCAAGCCAATGCTTTATAACCACGTGCACTGTGGGTCCCGTTGTTACACCCATTTTACAGATGGGAAAACGGAGGCCCAGGGAAGTCCCAGAAGAGGTCCCTAGTCACACAGCTTCTAAGTGCCAGAACTGAGATCCAAAACCAAATCTCGTTAAGGTCCGTACTCCTCACCCCAAAGACATCCTGTTTGGCGTGGCTGCAACCCCTCCTCCTCAACGCCATCCATAGACATGAACCCCTCCTTTACAAGGTCGCCCCTCACAGTCCCTCGCCCAGGTCCTCCTCGCTGCACCCAATGCCATTTATGTGCTGTGCCGCGCCAGCTGGACTGGGCGGAGGAGTGGGGCCTGGTTACTCTCGCCTCTCCTCCAGGATTGTCCAGATGGGCTTCTAGGGGTGCCTGCCTGGGGACAAGGATGCAGCTCAGCTGATCGAGACAAGCCTACGTGAGCGCTGCAGAGCGGGCTCTGGGTCCCGAGAAAGGCCTGAGTCTCCGCCTGATGGGAGGGGGGCTGCTGGTTGTCTGCATTCCTGCAGATTCTGCTGCTTCTTTTTTTAAAATAATATTTTTGTTGATTTCCGAGAGGAAGGGAGAGGGAGAAACAGAAACAGCAATGCTGAGAGAGAATCATGGATCGGCTGCCTCCTGCACACCCCACACGAGATGGAGCCCGCAACCCAGGCCTGTGCCCTGACTGGGAATGGAACTGTGACCTCTGGCTCAGAGGCTCATGCCCAGCCCCTGCCCCAGGTCGGCTGGACTCTGCTGCCTTGGGGCCCTGGCTTGAAGGGCTCTGGCAAGAAGATGAGGACACTCCCGGGCCTGCCCCCCGCTTCCCGGCGGCTGGCCTGACTGACGGGCACGGGGAAGGCTGATGCTGCAGAAGCAGATGCTGGAGAGCAGAGAGCCCACCCAGGCACCTGGAATCATTGGGACTCCCCCAAGGCCAGTGAGCCCCCCTCCCCCATTCTCCCTCCCAATGGTCCTGAGGGAGGGATAGGCCAAGTCCCAGGGGCCAGTCCTGGGACTCCCCCCCCCCGCCCCGTCTCTCTCTCCCCAGCCCACAATGAATAAAGTTTCTTTGCAAAGCCATCCGCGCCTCTCATCCGTTTTTCTGGGAGGACACGGGTGAAGTAAGTGAGGCTCAGCCACCAGCAAAGACAAGTCATGGTGCATTGATGTGGTGGGGTCCTGGCGTGGGTGGGGAGGTAGGAGAAGACACCTCCTAAGGCCTTGGGGAGCCCGTCTCCCTGACCTGGGCTGGGTCCTTTGGGTAAGAAGATGAAGGAAGGTCGCTGGATGGCCCTCAGGGTGTCCTACCCTCGGGAGAGGGGCTCTGGAGGTTTTGGACTATGTGAGGCAGCCCCCAAACTCCTCCTCAAACTCCCCTAAATGTCTTCTCACTTAGTCCTCACAATGACCTCATAAACCCTAGTCCCATTTTACAGACTAGAAAGTGGAGGCTCCAAGAGGCTAAGATATACAAAGCCACACCGCTGGGAAGCAGTGGGGTTGGGGTCCAGCTCTCACCTCTGACCAGGATGAGAGGATGCATGGGCACATTTTTTAAAATATATTTTTGTTGATGTCAGAGAGGAAGGGAGCGGGGGAGAGAGAGAGCAATATCAATGAAAGAGAGAATCATTGACCCGCTGCCTCCTGCAAGCCCCACACTGCGGGTCAAGCCTGCAACCCGGGCATGGTGGCCTGACCCGGAATCCAACCCCGACTTCCTGGTTCAGAGGTCGGTGCTCAACCACTGAGCCACACCGGCCGGGCCTGGCAAGTATTTTTCACGCACGTGCAAAATCACACCATGGATTCCCCCAGGGCCCTGAGCCGCAGGTTAATAATCCACACGTTCTGGTGCCAGGCGCTGTTCTAAGTGCCTGTTCGCGTCCTAAATAACGGTTTAGCCCTCAGACACCCGTATGCATCCCTAAGCGCTATCCTACCAACGGAGAGGGCAGGCCCATGGGTATGGATGCGGGTCTGCCTCGATGCCAACACAGCCCCCCACCCCCAGCCTCTCCCAGACCCGGGACCCCAGCTAGAGGTCCCTCATGGCATCCAGACAGCGTGGGGCCCGGGCGGCGCGGCGGGGTTGCACCCTCGGCCGGCAGGCGGCGCTGTCCGGGCGCCCGGCTCCCCCGCAGCAGCGGGCTCGGGCCCCGGTCCCGGGCGGGGGTGAGAAGACGGAGGCGCGCGCGGCACAAAGAGCTTTTTATTTAAATTTGTTTAGAGTTTCGCGCATTTGCATGAAAAATGTGTGAGAAGAGCCAGCTCCGGTGACCTCATCCGCACCTGCCATTAACGTTCAATTAGCGGCTCAATAGCGGCAGCCGACGCGACGTGCAGAGAATCCCCGCCGGCCGCGCGCAGCCCCGGGCGCAGGCTGGGCTGGCAGTGGGGGCGGGGGGCGCACACCCCGCGGCTTCGTCCGCAACCCGACTCTCCGAGGGGCCGCCGAGACCCCGGAACCCGGCAGCCCAAGGCAGCCTGGGGCGCCCCGGAGTCCTCTTTGCGCACCGGGCGCCCCTCCCTGGACCGGCGCTGGCCCTTGCGCCCCTTCCGAACTCCGAGGGGTGCCCGCGCCACCTTCGGGACAAAGTGTCAAGTACAAGTTCAAGTTCAGGGCCCGGCCGGGGCGGGGCGGGGGGGCGCTGAGCCTTCACCAGCCGCCATTGTTCTTCCAGATAAACGCTCCCCAGGCCTGAACGGGCGGGGCCCCGCAGACGCCCCCGCCCCACGCCCCGCTGGAGCCGCCGCCTCCCGCCGGCGCGGCGCCTGTCCCGGGTCCCAGCGCCCCCGCTCGCTCGGGGCCGCCGGAGCGAGGTCGGCGCGACCCGAGCCCGTGGGAGCCTCCCTCGCCCCGCAATCCCAGCGCGAGCCGAGCGCGGCCGGGGGCGCCGGCGCGGAGGTAAGAAGCCTTGGCTGGTCCCTCCGCACCCCTTGTGCCGCCCTGCGCCCCGGCGCGGCGACCCGGGCCCCGGCGGAGGGCGGGGCGGGGCGGGGGCGGTGGAGCAGCCCCGTCGGGCCTGCGAGGGGCTCGCTGCTGCTCTGGGCCCGGAGGTGGGGGTGCCGCCTTCCCCGGGCGTCCGGCTCGCCCAGCTGTCCTCGGTGCGCCTCTGGGTCTCCATGTCTCCGTCGCAAATTTGGCCAGAAGCGCCCCAAGTAAGAATCTCCCCGCCCCCCACCCCCGCCCTGACCGATTTGGCTCAGTGGACAGAACGTGGGCCTGTGGACTGCAGGGCCGCGGGTTCCATTCTGGTTGCAGGCACATCCCCGGTGTTTCTAACTCTCTATCCCTCTCCCTTCCTCTCTGTAAAAAATCAATGAAATATATTTTTAAAAAAAGAATCTAGCCCCGCTCCCGCACCCCCCCCCACCCCTGCTGGGACCCCGAGAGCTGGAGGTGTGTGGGCATCCCTCCCTGCCACCGTCCCCAGCGCCTCCATTAAGGTCCTGGGACCCATGGTGGTAGCTGAGGTGGGGGTGTCCGTGATTTAATGGCTGGGCAGGGGCCTTCGTGGGTCCTTGTTTCTGCCCATAGGACCTCTTCCTGCCCCTGCGGGCCTGGTTCTGGATTCCGTGCGGCGACACGTGTTAGCCAGCACAGGGCCAGGCTGAAAGGGGCGCAGAGACCCCAACCTTGTCCCCTACTCCCGCCTTTCATTCTGAGGTCAGTCGTCTACTCCTGTTTTATCCACGGTTCTAACCTCCATGATACCTGCTTGAAGTAGCAAATGTAAAGGGGAGGCACATGGCCTCTTCCCTGAAGCCAGACTGCTCCCCTTCGACGACTCTTCCCCTCTTTTGCGTCGTCCCCTAATTTTTCATTACTGGGGTTTTACTTGTGATGCAGTTTCTGCCTCCAAGAATACACTCCTCCCCATCTCCACTGGCCAAACTGTAGTAAGTGTTTCCTCCTCCAGGAAGTCTGCCCAGATTTCCCCCACCTCGATTCCTCTCTTAACACTTCCAGCTGCACTGCCCAGTGCTCTGTAGACAAGAAATGAAATAGTCTTTGGATGAAGTAATTTAAAAACTCAAACACGCACATACATTTTAAGAACATTGAGGCTTGAGGGTTTATTATTATTATTAATTAAAATTGGTTACAACATCTCCCAGGGCCTACTCCTTCTGTTCCAAGGTTTCATTTATAAGAAAGAACCAGCAGGAAAAGGCTAGTTCCATGTACTATGATTTAAAAAGACAGGAGGAAAAGTTTGCAAGTTGCTTTAAAATTTTAAAACAGAAGAAATGCCAGAACAGAGTCCTCAGCTTCTCTAGGGCTCCCTCTGGATCTGAGTGGGTCTTCTGGGGGCGTAGAGGATTGAGCATCCAGAGGCTGCATAAAACCTAGTACCCCACCCCCCACCCCCCTGCAAGGCCTCAGCGAGGCCACCAGGAAGTAGACTAAAAAGGGAGCGGGTGACCTACCTAGCACAGCGCAGGTCTTTCCGCTGGAGATGATTCATCACTGACACGCGGATGTCAGAAGAGCCAGGGAAGATGTTTACATCTTTTTAAATAGGGAAACTGAAATGATTTTTTTTTCTTCAAAGGATGCTCTAGACTCTAGTCTAGACCCTTTCCCTCCCTGGTGGGAAGATTCTCCCTGAGTTATGGTGATATCTTGGACAACTCATTATTTTTCACTGCAATAGCCAAAGTTCCCAACTCATGCATGGGCAGAAGGAGGGAATTTAACACAGCACAGGGCGGTGTAAATACTACTCTGTAATAGACTGAGAGAGAAAAAATATGATTATATAGTAACTCATTTAGTTTTCCTAAAAGGAGATAGATCTTGTTATTAGCCCTCTTTTACAGAAGTGGCAAAGGGTGCAGAGGGGTTAAGTAAAGTACATACCTTCCCTGTCAGCTAGAAATGGGACTGTGGGCTTTGAACTTGGGCAGGCCTGTTCTTAATCACACTTCACGTGGCTTCTCTGCCTTCCTTATCAGCCAGAGACAGAAGGAGGAACAGGGTGGGGTGAGGAGCCCGCCTTTGAGTGTTCAAATCCTGGCTCGATCCCTTACAAATCACGTGACTGCTGCCAAATCTCCAGGGCCCCCCTCTGTTAAATGGGCTTGTAAATCCAGCTCATGGGCTTGTTGTGGAGTAAGATGTTATGCTTGGCCCGGTGCCTGAGACCTGGTATTGGGATCCACGAGTGAAAGCCATTGTTACTATTTTACCAGCAGCCACCTTTAATGACAATGCTACTGTCACTTTGAATTTTCAAAAAAGCAACAGCTCTTCCTCCTCCCCCGCCACACACACAAAAGGAAAACGGACACAGTTGGTCTCTGCATGCTTTAACCAAGCCTATGTTGGGGGGGGGGTAGGTGCTTGGACTGTGGATAACCACCGCCTCAGGCGGTAACATGGATCCCCAACGTATTTGAAGGTGATGAATTAAATGCAGGCTCTTGAGCTCTTGTCCGCCTTGGAGCCCGACCACTTAGAAGTATATGTGTGTGGCCCAGGGGTTGAGCATCAACCTATGAACCAGAAGATCATGGTTCGATTCCCCGTCACCCTGGTTGTGGGCTCCATCCCCAGGGAGGGGCGTGCAGGAGGCAGCCGATCCATGATTCTCTCTCGACATGAATGTTTCTACCTCTCTCACTCCCTCTCTGAAATCAATAACAATATATTTATTTTAAGACGTGTGTATGTGGAGTGAGGGGGAGGGGTTGGAAGAAAGCCCCTGTAGGGGGTTAGGTGCTGGAGAGCAGACAGTTAAGGAGGAAAGTCAGAGATGTGCTGTGTTTTTTCTTAGCTCTAAAACCTGACCACCGTCTGAGGGGGACTAGACTGGAACGTGGAGAGGCAGAGCTGGTGAGTGGACCCTTCGTTCTGCTTCCATGGAGTGAACAGCGGTTTTTGGGGCGCTTGTTCTGTGCCGGCATCGGTGTTTTAGGCGATGGCGGGACCGTAGAGAACAAAACAGAATCCCGTGGGTCTCAGGGAGCTGACACCTATGCGAGTGACATTTGTGCGGAGAGAAAGAAACCCACAAAGTCCAGAGTTCTTTGCACGGTAGGCCTCCCTGCCTCTGGGACGGATCGGCCTGGCTCCCGCACTCTCTTCCCCTTAAACCGAAGGCGCCTGCTTTCAGCCAGCTCTCTCTGCCTGCTGCTGGGATTGAGGAGGGAGAAAGGGAGAGAGAGAGATTGAGGCAAAAGATCCTCAGGCAAAGTGCTCATCGGGCAGGCAGTACGCAGGCGGTCAGTCTGGTCAGTCTGCCCACCTGGCCTCATGCCCTTCTTGGGGGGCTAGGGCCCAGGGAGGGGGGATCCTGGCCATGTGGCAGGGACTGGGATGGGGTGAGGCTGCATCGAGGGGTCCGGGCAGCTTCTAAGTGCTCTGCATGCAGGGTCCTGGGGAGTGGGAGATAATGAACTTGAGGCACGGAGAGACTGGGGGAGGCAGCCCGCAGCCATGTGGGGAGTCAATGGCAGATTTGGGTCCCATTTGAACCCAGGCAGCCTGGCTCCCGGGTCAGGGTCAGCCCTCCCAACTCCACTACCACATTGGCCAGCGAAGAGCATTTCAGAGAGAAACAGGTTTCTAGGGTGAAACCAAGTGTCCCCATGTGTCCCCAGAAGCCTGCAGGAGCTCCTTCCACTTCTTGGAGCCCCCGTTAGAGATGTTAAGAGCCTCTGGATCACCCGCCACCCCAGGTCATTGTCAGAGTGGACATCAGGACTATAGTTGGGGCGGCATGTCAAGGTCTTGGGGTAAAAAGAAACCCCAGTCCTTTCATCACAAAACCAGAGGGCGGATGGAGAGGATCAGGGAGGGGCAGGCTTCCCTGAGCTCCCCCACAAGGTTACCTTTGAGAGGGCTGTCTTTGTGCTGACTTTGGGGGGACTTACAGGAGTGAGGGGGAAGTTGGGGTGCAGGTGGGCCACCGAGCCGGACAGGTCAGGGAGCCTGTCTTCTAGCTGGTGCCCTCTGAGCAGACCTTGAATCTCAGTGGCAACCACTTGGCCCCAGTCACTGGTTGGTGATGGGGAAGGTGCCAGGTTCAGGAGGTAGTTCTTCCTCGCTTTTCCAGAAGGTGGAGAGTTGATCACCAAACCACTGAAATGCATGCCTGGGTGATAAAATAGCTGGAAAAACTGAACCCACGGGAGAGTTCTAGCCCAGATAAGCTCTTGATGGAAAGGGTACTGCCCCTGGCAGGTGTGATACTGGAATTAGGGACACCGGAAGGGGTCCTGCTTGGCAGGCCTCACAGCCAAACTCGCCAAACCGCCTGCCTTCAGGAGAGGATCACACCCAGGCTTAGCTGCCTTCCCAGGAACATGTAAATCATTACATTTTTATGATTTAATCTGAATTTGTCATGCCAAGAAAATCAGTCACTGTGTAAGTATTGATGGTCTTCCTCTGACTTCCCCTGCTACTTTTTGGTGTGGAAAATAGGAAATCTGCTGCCCTAGCTAGAGTTGCTCAGTGGGTAGAGCGTGGGCCTTTAGACTGAAGGGTTCTGGGTTTGATTCTGGTGGTTGCGGGCTTGATCCCTGGTCTTGATAGGGACACATGTGTGAAGAAACCAGTTGGTGTGTGTGTGTGTGTGTCTCTCTCATTGATGTTCTGTCTCTCCCTTCCACTCTCTTTAAAAATCAATGGAAAAATAGCCAAAGGAAGAAAATGTGAACACTGCTTTGTGGCTGCATTACCTGCCCCTTCCAATGTATCTTTCACTGCCTGGCTATAAATCTGGGGCTCCACGGAGAGTGCTGGGTGGGGAGAGGGCAGGCCTCACGGGGTCAGTTCCAGGCAGCCCACCACGTGGTGCACCCCCAGCGCTCGGCCCTCCTGACTTTGCGCCTTTGGGAGTACAGTATAGGGATTGGCGAGGCCCTGTCCCGAGCTCCTCAACCCTCTGCTGACATTGACCCACGACCCTCAGCTCTCACCCTGAGGCTATTTGCAAGGCGCATCAGCCTCCACCCCTAACTCAGTTCCTCCCGGCAGAAGACGCCAGGGGATGGCTCGCTTTCCTGGGGTGTTTTTAAACTAATCTCCGCCACCTACACTTCAGGCTAGGTGTGCCCTCCCCCCAGCCCCCTCTCCCCCCGGGGATGGGCTGGGTTAGGTGTTGGATTTGCGCTGATATCTTGGAATCGGATTTATATGTGTGCAGTTTCTCCTAACCCCACGGTGCCAACATCTACCATCTCCTTCCGACTCGGAACCGCGCGCAGCGGGAGAGCCGTGGGGTTTGGGCGGTGGAAGTGGAAACACCGTCCCTTGCGCGCCGTCCTTCTCAGAGAATTCTCTCCCCAAAGGGAGACGAACTTGTTTGAAACACAGACTCCTCCTCTCTGGTTCTGCGGACTGAAATGATCTTGGTCTGTTTTGGTTGTTGTTGCTTTAAAACACACACACACACACCAAAAAAAAAAAAAAACACGATTAAAAAAGAGAGACAGACAGACAGACAACCTGGGCAGGCCCCGAGATCAGGCGGAGAAAACGCTCCGCTCCGCCGCGCTCCTCCTTCGGGCGGCAGGGAACCGCGCCCGGGCCCGCACTGCCCCGCGCACCAGCTGCGCGCTCTCCGCGCCCAGCCCAGGCAGCCCGGCTGGGAGTCCCTAGGGATGGCGGAGCCACTCTGAGGGTGAGATGGGGTTTGTCCCACGCCCTTGGCCCCAGGAAGCTGTGGAAACAGACAGACCCCAATTTTCTCCCCTCGGAGTTGGGAACAAAACCTGAAAGCGCGAGGTTGCCCGCTCGGCCGGAGGTGGCGCCTCCGCGGCGGGGGCGGCCCTGCGCCGCGTGCCGCGCGGTTCCCAGGCCCGGTTCCTCCTCTCTGCCGGTTGATGAGTTAGTTCTCCATCGAGCTGGTTAGCCCTGGTCCGCAAACGCGAGCCTGGTCTCACGCAGCGTTCCCGCGCCTGCCAGACCCCGAGTTGACCGGCTGGGCTCCGGGGGCGGGGATGGATGAAGGGGAATTCTTGGTGATGAGAGGGGAGGTCCCCCCCGCCCCGGACCCCCTCGGTGAAGTGGCGTGGGCTTCCGAGGAGGAACAAAGGGCTAAGGTGCCCGCGATCAGCGCGCCCTCGGGCCGCCGCACAGCCGCGTCCGCGCCCCTCCCCGCGCCGCCGGCTTTGTGCGCCGGGCCGCGCGGCGCTGCACCTGCCCGGCGTCAAGTACCTTGGCGCGGCGGCGCGGGCGGCGGTTCTAATCGCCGTGCCCAAGTACCTGCTCATGAATAAACACCAGCCCCATTGATCAAGTACTCAGCGCGCATTGTGAAGGGGAAATTGGCCCCTTTCTTGGAAGTGTCTGTCCTCAACGCGTCTGCACAGTCGTGGCTGCAGAATCCCCCCACCCCCATCACCACCATTGAGTCACAAGCGCGCGCGCGCACTCGAAACACGAGGCGCCTCCCGGCTAAAATAAACTCGCTTTTCTTCCCGAAAGTGCGTGATTGAACGGGGACAATAGCCGGAGAGGCGGAGGCCGCCGGGTCAATAGCCCACGTCGCTCCCAGGGACAGGAAAAGTCAGCGAGTGGAATGCTGGTCTTTGGAAAGCCTTCTCGTGTGTCCCGGCCACGGGGGCCTGTGGGGACTTGCACAAAGCCCCCAGGGTTCCCCAAAGACGGGACAAAATGTTGGAAACGGTGGCCCCCGGTGCCTGCCCACCTTGCCCGGGGAGGTTCCTCCACCCCAGCCACACGCTCCACCCCAGCCCTACTCTATCCTGGACACCCTCCCTCTCTCTCTCTCTGGTTTCCACAGCTGGGCCTGACTTTTTTTTTTTTTTTTTTTGCTGCAAAAAGCTTCATTGTTTCATGTGGTCCAAAGGCGGGGAGAGGGCTCCAGGGTGGTTAAAAGAATGGCTAGTAGTTTCGGGAAGAGGCTCAGGTGAAAGACAGACACAGGGGGATGAAGGGGGCCTCTGAAAGGGTTCTGGGCTCCAAACGCTCCTAGTCGGCTTAAGGGTGAGCCTTTCAAAGAGCTCCTCGCCCAGGGCCTGACTCTGAGATGTGGGAGGCAGGACACAGGGTATTAAGGATCCCGCCACGCAATTTGCAAACCTCTGGCCAGTGCAAGTGGGTCCTCTGATCTGGCTGGGCCGAAGGGCGCGTGCCCACCGTGCAGCCAAGGCCTGAGGGTGCTGGGCGTCAGAGGAGGGGTAGCTCCCGGGGCGGGGGGGGGGTGGTGTGTGCGCACTTGTAAATTGGTTGGTGCCAGGAAGTCAGGGCAGTGAGTTTAAGGGCGTTTGCGTCCTGAGGGCTCGCGTGTTCGCCCGCCGCTTTCCAGAGTAGAATTTCCCTGGAAACATGAGCGGTTTTCTAGACCCGAGCAGGGACCACGGCAGTCTCAAAATGAAGTGCTGCCAGGCGTGGAGATTTTGCCAGCTGAACATGTTCCAGTGGCTTTGTCTGTATCCGCTCTCCCGATTTCTCTCCCTCCTTCCCTTCCTCCTTTCTCCCCCCTCCCTCCCTCCTTCCTTCCTCCTTCTTTCCTTCTTCCTTCCTTCCCTCCTTCCCTCTTTCCTTCCTTTCCTCTTTCTCTCTTTCCTCTCCCCTCCCTCCCTTCCCCTCTCTCCCCTCCTCTTTTTTTTGACACACAGAAGCCTGCAGGCCCTCGGAAAGTCCGGCTCTGCAGCCCGCCCCTTGCAAGGCTCCCGGCCCAGGTCCGGCAGGGTTCAGGAATCCGGGGTGTTTGAGACACGGCTGCATTTGGGGGTTTCTTAGCCTGTCCCCTTTACACTGAGGCAGGTGGCCTCAGAATCCAGCCTCCAATCTTTTGCCAATGACTGGGTTGGATCTTTGGGGTCCTGCTGTGCTGCTAGTTTTAGGGGAGGCCTGCGGGGAGGGGGGGAGACTGGGCTCTCTCCTGGAGGGCTGGACGGCTGCAGGGACTGTGAGTCTGTTGCAGAGGTGCTGCGATTTTCACCAGGGGCCCGGAGTCGCACTCCCCAGACACACACCTTCGTTGCCACCCTGCAGGCGCCAGGCCCGAAGAGATCTTTCTGGAGCCCCAAGAGCACCATCATGGCCCCCCCTCCCCAAAACAAGCTCAGTTGCCCAGGGATTTGCCCAAAGATAACTGCTCTTCTTTGGAATATTCTAGAAAACCCCCCCACAAGATGCTGTTTTCCTGGGCGATTAAAGGGAAGTAATTGGTGGGGTGAGCCATTTGCAGTGGAACAAGAGTGTGACTTCTGCAGGACTCTGGCTTTTTGCATTGCGGCCCCGGGGCCGCCTCCAGCCGCCCCGGGCTGGCCTGTGGCAGCGGAGCAGCCGAGAGTGCCCTCCCCTCCCCGGAGGCCATGGGCGGAGGTTCCCTCCTGCCCCAGTGGACACCCAACAAACCCCTTCTTTCTCTGGCGTTCACTCCCACCAGGTCTAGGTCTAAGCGCCGCCTCCCGCGGCTCTATGTCACTGGGGGAATTCTGGAGTTCCAGCGTGTTGCTCTCGTCCGTGTTGGATGTCTGTGTAGCCCGATGGGGGCATCTCCACAGGGGTGCGTGGATTTCAGGGCGGCTGACGGGCGAGGGCGTGGAGGGGAGGACCAGCTGGCTCTGGGCATCCTCCTTGAACCCTGGAATCGGGACCAGCCCCCAGGGCACAGCCCTCCCCCCCCCGCCCCGTGTGAGCCCACTTCCACTATTCTCAGCCACGCCCTGGGGTCCGTCCTGCTGTTAGACCGGGAGAATGAGTTCTGGGGAACGGTTCACCCTCGGGGCCGGGCGCACCCATCGGAGGCCTGGACAGCCGTTTGGGAAACACTGGGGACTCGGTGGGCGAGACTGAGCCCCAGTCTCTCCCTCTCCCGCCCTCCTTCCCATTTCATGTTGGTTCTTCCAGAGGCGTGGCCCCAGCCGTGTCCCCCATCCCTATGCCCGGTGCCAGGAGTGTGTGGGGGCTGTGGGGTTTCAGGAAGGGGAGCTCGGAGGGAGTCCGGCAGGGGGAGGGCGGGGAGGGAGCCGTGAGAAGCCCTGGGTTGGATGGGAGTGCAGCCGGCTCCAGCTGCCGGCTCTCCCTCTTGCAGGGGGATTGCTAATGGCCCCTCGATATTCCCCGTGGCAGGAGCCCCTTGGAGTGAGTGGGGAGGGATCTCCCTCCGTGTTTTGTGAAACCTCTCAGCTCAGCCTACAGATGTACCTTCATCTTAAAGGGGGGGTGCGAGCCTTTGGTCCCCCAACCGGGCCCCCAGGATGCCCCCTCCCCCAGTTAGCGTGCCAGGGTGCCAAGCCTGGAGGATTGCAGTTGCACCCCCTTCCGCCCAGGCCAGCTGGGGATCCTGCCCCCCCCCGCCACCTGCCCCCCATCAGCCCCGGCCTGGACGCCACCCTCCCAGGACAAAGGTCAGATGCAGCCTCTGCTCACCACAGGGCCCCGATGGTGGTCTTCTGGGAGTTCAGGGACCCCTGCCTTTTCTGCATGAGGCAGGGGAAGGTTCCAGTTCTTTCTGGGGCTTCTTCTGAGACTGTTTTCCTCCCATAACACAGATGGAAATGTTGAGACTGGCTGTCTCAGGGTGGCCAGCAGCCTGGCATCAGACCGAGGTGTGCCCACCCTGACTCTGCCTGTTCTCCAGACAAGTACTGGCTGTCTGCGCCCCACAGCTGTCTGCACCCCATGGCTGTCTGTACCCCCTGGCTGTCTGCGCCCCCTGGCTGTCTGCGCCCCCTGGCTGTCTGCGCCCCATGGCTGTCTGC
>JAAGEH010002063.1:0-39086 GCA_011751065.1 Lasiurus cinereus
AAGGACAGGGAGTTGGAAACAGGGGTACCACTGGCCACACTCAAGGCAAGGCTGGTCCTGCACCAGCCATTTGGGTTATTTTTTTAAATATATATCTTTATGGATTTCAGAGAGAAGGGAGAGACAGAAACATCAATGATGAGGCAGAATCATGGACTGGCTGCCTCCTGCACGCCCCACACTGGGGATGGAGCCGGAAACCCAGGCATGTGCCCTGACCGGGAATCCAACCGTGACCTCCTGGTTCCTAGGTCGATGCTCCACCCCGAGCCACGCTGGCGGGCCAGGCCTTGGGGTTACTTTGGAAAAGGTCCCTCTCCTCTGCCTTCTGGAGACGGATGTTTCAGACACCATGGCCTCGGTCCCCCCATCCCTGGGTGCCTCCCCGGCTATTGACCCCCTCCCCCCACAGTGCTCTCTGCCTCTCAGGCAGCCTGGGGGTGGGGCTGCAGCCCTGGCCCTCTTCTGGAAAAAAAATTAAAAAGAAAATTTAAATTTCATTTTGCTTTTTATTTCTTTCGCCTCAGGCCCAATGGATACAGTTTTAAAAAACACATGAACGTCACACAGACGTCATTTAAAGAAAAAGAGCCTCTCAGCTTAGAGGATGGGGGCGTTCAGGCTTCCTGCCGAATTATCAGCTGGGAATCTCTCTCTCTCTCTCTCTCTCTCTCTCTCTCTCTCTCTTTCTTTCTCTCGGCATCTTCTCTCTCGCAATGCCCCTCTTTTTTTTAGCTGCTGAGTCCCCCAGGTCCCCATGGGTCTGTATGTAAAAATAGCACGCCCTCCCTGCCCTCCTCTCATTTCCTCCCGCTCGAAGTATTCGGGTAGGAATGCAGGTCACCCACTTCTTAGACTGCGTAGATGGTAGATGGGGCTTTCAGAATCAGGGGTGGATCTGAGGGAGGTGGGGCCGGTTTTCCCCAAGGTTGGGGACCCAGGCTGAAGAGGGGTGGGGTGTCCTGGGGTGGTGCTCAGCCTGAGGACTGGCTGCCCTGTGCCTCTCCTGCCCCCGGGGTGGGGGTGGAGAAGGAGGGGGAGACCCAGCACTAGCTCGGACTGAGCGAATAAACCGGATCCCAATTCCAGAAGGGCGGGCGGGCGGCTGGCGGGGGCACTGTGGAGCTAGGAGGCGGTTTGTGGGGGATGCTTTGGCCATTACAACTCAGAGTCTCCTTGACAAGCCACATCCCCTCTCTCTGGGCCGCTGTGTCTGTCTGTGAAATGGGGTTCCTCTGTCTGTGAAATGGGGTTCGTGACTCCAGGAGCCCCGTGAGAACTGAAATATACAGATGAGGTGCCTGCATACAGTGGGCGCCTAATACGCGGCAGCTCCTTCTGCAGCTGGCCCGGTGCGCAGCATGTCTGGGTCCGGACTTCTGACCTCCACGCGCTGAGGGCACCGGTGATGCCCTGCGCCTCACGGAAGACGTGCCCAGTGCCCCTGAGCGCCCCCACTTTGGGAGATAAACCAGGACTCCCAGGGGCACCCCTGGGGCGGGGGGACAATGGGGACCCTAGCGTGGGAGCAGAGCACAGGCCCCATCAGCTGGGGCTCAGCATTTCCAGCTGAGGCTTTTGCTTCTGGAAAGTGGCCTGGGGTCCGGCCGGGGCGGCGGCTCTCCGCGCGGCGCTGGGCCCCCTGCGCATCCTTCCGCGCCGGCCGCTCAGCGCGCAGGGTTCGCTCCAAGCGCGGCCTACCGCGGCAGCCGGGGCGGGGGCGGCCTGCTGGCAGCGTGGAGCCGGGAGTGACCTCAGCCAGAACCCCCAACGGGCCTCCCTCCCGCATCCCCGGCGGCGACCGGCTGTGGTGGAGACCCCGAGGACGCGTCCTCCCTCCTCTGAGTCTGAAGGGAGCGCACCCGGGCGGGAGTGGGGGCGCCTGAGGTCTCCCTCTGTTTTACAGCTACTGCCCTGCCTGCGCCTTCCTCCCCGCACCACCCCGGTGCCCAGCGCCCTCCCTCTTCGCGGGCACGGACTCGCCGCGCCGTGGGCACCGGCTCCCTGGTACAAGGTGAGTGGCCCGGGCATCCCCCTCCGTCCCGAGTGGCCCGGAGAAGGCGCGCGCGGGCGGCGCCTCGGCGCTTGGACGACCGAGCCCGGCCGGCGGAGCGGCGGTGCGCTCCTGGGTCCCAGGAAGGCGACCCGCGTCCCCGCGCCGCCTGTACGGGCTGCGGAGACGGCGTCCCCGGCCCGGATCCACGGCCTCCCCCCGTCCCCTACTCCCGGCGAACGGCGCTGACATCACACTCACCGGCTGTGTGTTTGTGATCCGACCCGCAGAGCGGGGGCCCCGCACACAGTAGGCGCCTGGTCAGCGGCCGCTCTGAAGGTCCGGCCTCCGACGCGGCCCCTGGGCCACCCGGGCGCTGGGTCGGCGACCTGCGGAGCCCGCGGCGCACGGTGGCCTCGCCCCTCAGAGGGGACGGCGCGCTGTGCGCTGCCTCCGGGCCGAGGGGGGACTCCGACACCCCAAAGACTGGCCGCGCGCTCCTGTACGGGCTGCGGAGACGGCGTCACCGGCCCGGACCCGGGCGCAGAGTCCGCACCACCGGCGGCCCGGCCCGCCCTCCCCGCGGGCAGCAGGGCGCGCGCCCCGCTCCGGCCTGGAACCCGAGGTGCCCGGCCCGGTGGGCGCCGCGGGCCGGAAGTCACCTTGAGAGCGCAACGCAGTGCGGCTGCGTGGGTGCCAGGACGGGCGCCCCCGGACCCCGCGCCCCAGGAGCGGAGCGCGTGGAGAGCCCCGCCAGCAGTGTCCGCCGCCCGGCGCCCCGCAGGACCTCAGGTATTAACGACCCCAGGAAGCCACAGCGCGCGCCGGGGTCCCCCTTCCCGCCCGGACCCTCCGTCGCGGCTGCTGTCGCCCCCAGGTCGCTGCGTGCGCGCCCCGCCGGCCGTGCGCTCTCGCCGGGCTGCTGGGGAGACCGAGGCTTCGGTCCGGCCCCAGCGGGGGGCGCAGAGGGTGCACCGGGCTGGAGGAGGGTCCCCAGGAACAGCCGCTTCACGTAGGACCACAGCGCGCCCGCCCTGCCCTTTGGTTGTGTCCCAGCAAAACTGTAGGGCGCGGCTGCGCCGCTGTTTCTCGAAACCGCGAGGCCCAAAGGACCAGCAGACCGAGCCGCCCTCCCCGGCTTGGGGTGGTCCGCGGCCGAGGCGCAGAGGGAGGCTCCGTTCGCTCCTTCCGGGCTGGCTGCGGTCGGCGGGGGCGGACGACAGCAGGGCTGATGCTGGAGTTTGAGCTCGATCCCTGCAGGCCTCGGTCCCTGCAGGTCAGAGCTGTGCTCCTCTGCGCGCCCCCCGCCCCGCCAACCTGGTGAGGAATTTACGCGCAGTCGCTGTTGTTCTGGCTGCTCCGTGCCCACCGCGGCCCTGAGGCAGGACCACGCATGTGCGTTTGTCAGAGGGACTGGGGGCTCGGGGACGGCCCTTTGTGTTTATCGAGCCGCCCTGTGTGCCTGGCCCGGTGCTCAGCATTTCGCCTTGGGGCCCAGGGAGGGTGATGGTTCATAGACAGACTCTGCCCAGAGCCTGGCTTCTTTTAAATTATTTTTATTGTTTTAATCCTCACCTGAGGATAGTTTCCCATTCATTTCTACAGAGAGTGGAAGAGGGAAAGGCAGGGAAATATCATTGTGAGAGAAACACATTGATTGGTCGCTTCCTGCACGTGCCCTGACCTGTGGGGGAGGAGCCTGCAACCGAGGTACATGCCTGTGACCTGAATCAAACCCAGGACCCTTCAGTTCTCAATGGCACACTCTATCCACAGAGCCAAACCGCCTGGCTTCCTAACCTCACTTGCTCTCTGCTCTTCCTGGCACAAACACAGGGGTTCATCGCCTTTGTGATCTCATCGCCGGGGACACAGCCCTCACTCCCCCACCTCCTGGCCTGAAGCTCTGGCCTAAAAACAGAGGCAGACTGCTTGCTCCAGCCTCCGGGCAGCCAGGACAGAGAAGAAAACAGGGTGGCTAACACTGCTCGAGAAAGAACGGCCACCAGAAAGTTTAGAGACCTGGACGTTTTTTTCCTCCAAAGATTATGGAGTATGGCGGGCGTGGCTCAGTAGTTGAGCGTTGACCTATTGAACCAGGAGGTCACGGTTCGATTCCCGGTCAGGACAGGATGAATAGAGACTTAAAGCTTGGAGATGATGTAGGTCAAGTGCTCACGTCACAGAGGAGGGACCAGGCCCAGAGAGGGAGGCCCCCTCCCTCCCCCTCCATCATAAAGTTCCCTAGGAGGGCAAGGACCGGGGCCCTAGGAGTCCTGCTTCCATCGTCTGGTGAACAGGCATCAGTGGCTTGTTAACGGGGAGCCTGTGTCTGTGCTGACTCATCCCTTTTCGCACCCCCATTCCGAGGGCTCAGCCGGGCTCCTTGGGTGTGTCTGCCAATATCTGATGAATGAGTGGTGCCACGGGCTAAACCTCGGGACCCAGAGATGGGGCGGGAGTGGAATTCTCAGATGGACTAGTGTTCTGAATGTTGTATTTCTTTTTGTTGTCCTTGTCCATCCTCACCCGAGGATCTCTTCCCATTGGTTTTGAGAGAGAGTGGGAGGGAGAGGGAGAGACAGAGAGGAACATGGATGTGAGAGAGACACGTGGATGGGTTGCCTCCTGCACGCACCCCAGCCAGGGCCGGGAAACCTGCAATTGATGTACGTGCCCTTGAGGGGAATTGAACCTGGGAGCAGACGCTCTATCCACTGGGCCAAGCTGGCCAGGGCTGAGTGTTGCATTTCTGAGCCCATAAATTCCTTAGACGCCCCTCAGCGAGCGCTGGGAGCTGGGTAGTGTGTCCCCGCTTTGGCAGTGGTCCTCATGCTCCATCTCCACCTTGTTGGACCTCAGGGGAGGAGAGGACATTTTTCTCCCGAGGAAGCGGGTTTTCAGTGACACTTGTAGGGTCCTTCATGGGGACTAAGGAAGGTCACCTGCTGGCAGGTCACACAGTCGCCCTGAGACCTGGGACACCCATCCTTTTGTCCTCTTGGGCAGAGAGGCAGCCTGGGTGCCTGCCCAGGTTTGGTTCCGGCTGTTTAAGACAATTCCCAGAAGGAGGCTCCCCAGATCTCCAGAGCTTGCACAGGTCAGGACATTTCCATGGCTCCCCAAAAGTGGCCTTTGAACCCCTCGCATGCTCACTGCAGGCACTGGATAAATTTAGTGAGCCTGCCACAGGCCAGCTCCCCTGAAATCTGCACCAGAAAGTTGTCCCCCTGGGTGTGTGTGGGGAGGTGGGGAGTCAGCTTCTGGGTAAGAAGCCCCTATTGGCAGAAAGGTTCCAAAGGCCAGATCCCGGCCAAATCCTGCCCCTTCTCCCTGAACCCGCTCTGAACCCTGGCAGCAAGAGCCCCAGCTGCGGCAGAAAAACAGGGTACAGCCCCCCAGATTAGTTACTGTCTGTAAGGATTAAAGGCCCCAAATAATGGCTGGCCTCTCCCCTCCTCCGTGCCCAGGGAAGCCATGTCGCCAGCTTGGCGGTGGGTGTGTATAAATCGAATTTAGCAAATCAGACCATGGTGTAAATGCGCCGTTTAAGCAGTCCTGCCGCGCAGCCTTTACAAAGGGAGTCATCGTTTTGTGATGCTAATCGCCGGCCTCCAACTGATCTCTTTGTAAGCTCAGATGTGGGTGCACCCGGGCGCTCTGAAATTGGGGCGCTCCGGTGTGGGGCTGGGCGATGGCGGTCGGCCTGCCTTCCCCGACCTCTGGCTTGAAATGGGCGCGTGTCCTCCCTCCGGCTGGGGGCCTCGGGATGCTTGTCACTTAGTCTGATCTTTCTCATCCACCCGCTCATCTTTTTTTCTGATCCGATAGAGCCCGCCTTTCAGCTGCTCCTGGCTCCTCTTCTGAGATTCGCGCCCATCCTCCTGGGGGCAAGGGGGGTGGGGAGGGAGAGATAGAAGCCCTGCTGTTCCCAGGGTATTAGATGCAGCTCCATCTCTGATCTGAACCCTCTTTTGTCTCCCTGAGCTTCTGGTACCCCTGGTGCCGATCGTCAAGGAGATCTGAGTCCACTGGACGAGGTCGGTGCCCGACCGCTGGATGGGCAGCGTTCGGAAATATTCGCTCTCCCCATTCACCGCCACAGAGCTGAGGCCTGGGCGTGCTGGCGACTTTTCCCACGAGTTGAAATGGGGACTCAAAGGAGAACTGTCTCCCAATCGCTATAAAAGTGTTTTATACACCGAGCCCCTCGGCCTTGCTCTGCAGAGAGAATAGACTCGGGGACCATCTGGGTGGGAGAGAAAGAACGAGGGACAGAGATGGCTCAGAGCTGGCACATAAAGGAAGTGGGCAGGAAGCTGGGGGCGGCGCGGAGGCGACCTTGCCCGGCGCACAGGCCCTGAGACAGTGTCTTTGTCAAGGCGGCCACTGTTGGCGTGCTCCTTGGTAATTATGACTGTGTGTTGGCATGGCGACTCGGAGCAGGAAGACGAGGAGCGCCGGGTAAATGCACGACTTGTTCTCGCCTCCCCGAGCAGAGAGGAGCTTTGGGGGTACGTCCTCCGGGGAGACGTGGTAGAAAATTCACCAGGCCCAGCGCCGGGCCCTGGGCATTCAGAGCCATGGAGCCAGGTGCTGGCACTCAGGGGGGTCCCCAGCCGGACGCACTTCCTGCTCCTTCCTGGGGGTGGGGGAGTCTTTGTTCCCGAGTTGTGATGCCAACGGTACCCATGACTCTCCTCACTGGGTTTTCTGTGTCTAACAGGTTTGGTTATTCTTTTTTTTTTTTAATGATGTTTTATTGATTTCAGAGAGGAAGAGAGAGGGAGAGAGAGATAGAAACATCAATGATGAGAGAGAATCATGGATCAGCTGCCTCTTGCACACCCCACACTGGGGATCGAGCCCACATCCCGGGCATGTGCCCTGACCAGAAATGGAACCGTGACCTCCTGGTCAACACTCAACCATTGAGCCACGCTGGCTGAGCTGTTTCTTACTTTTTAATGTGGCTTCTAAAAAATTTAAAATGAGCCCTGACTGGTGTGGCTCAGCGGATAGAGCACCAGCCAGTGGACTGAAAGGTCCCAGGTCCAATTCCAGTCAAGGGCGTGTACCTTGGTTGCAGGCATATCCCCAGTAGGGGGTGTGCAAGAGGCAGCTGATCAATGATTCTAACTATCCTTCTCCCTTCCTTTTGTAAAAAATCAATGCATATATTTAAACATTTTAAATGAAACATTTCATTTATATTTTCATCGGCCCAGACAAGAGAATCTAGACCTCTTCCAAACCCGGGCTCGGTAACTAACCCTGGCCTCCCCCTCGAGGTCTCTGGCCACAGAGGGCTCTGCGCATAGAGGGCCGTGGGAAAGCCAGAGGGTCAGCTTTAATGGGGTGTTTAGGGGTACCTTCGAGGCAAGAGCCCTGGATCTGCCGGTAGCACCCTGTCTTCCAGCTTTTTTTTTTTAAGTATATTTTATTGTTTTTTTTACAGAGAGGAAGGGAGAGGGATAGAGTTAGAAATATTTATCAGCTGCCTCCTGCACGCCCCCTACTGAGGATGTGCCCGCAACCAAGATACATGCCCCGACCAGAATCGAACCTGGGCCCTTCAGTCTGCAGGCCGACGCTCTATCCACTGAGCCACCCCAGTTTTGGCATCAGCTTTAAGGGTGAGGTGAAGAGAACCAGTGGGTGGGTGCTCAGGGGTGCCCCGTGGAGGCTGCATAGCATGGGTGTAGATGACAGGAGGGTGGTCCCAGGGGAAACACCCCCCCTCGCTCTCCCCTTCCTCACAGGAGGCTCCTCCCTCCCAGATGTGCCGAAGCACAGGGCCGGGAAAGCAGCTGTGCACCGTGTGGCCAGGCCCACGCGGACAGGCTTCCTTTGGCCCAAGGCTCCGATGCCCGGTCCCGGCCCCTCCGCCCCAGTCTCTGCCGCTCTCTGCCCGGGAAGCTTCTGGGATGCGCCTTGGCTCTGAGCCAGCGTCTTCTTGGCGAGGCCTCCAGCCCTGGCCGGGTCTTGGGAGAGATTTTCTGGGGAGGCGCTGGGCTCACCCTGCTGTTGGGGGGCAGAGGGGCCTTCTACCTTTGGAGGACGCCCGGCTGCTGTGGGTCCAGCCTTGCCTCCCCGCAGGCCCGCTCCGTCCGCTCTCAGAAACTCCAGTTTCCTGCCCTGGGCGGGGTGAAGGGCCACCCAGTCCAGGGAGCCCCGAGTTTGTGGAAAGAAGGCTCCTCACGGGTCCCTGGGAGGTGAGGGATGGGCAGCCAGGAACTCATAATGAGTGATGACAAGGGTGACAGGCGGGCTACCCAGCGCCCAGGCTGTGCCAAGCCCCGAGCTGGCTCTTGGCATGTTTATCTGCTTTCCTCCCTGGTCGGGGGGTGGGGAGCAGACAGAGAAAGCAGTGAAGGTAAGCCTGCTCTTCTCTTCTTTTTTCTTTGTTTATTTAAAAAATATATTTGTTATTGATTTCAGAGAGGAAGGGAGAGAGAGAGAAACATCAATGATGAGAGAGCATCATGGATCAGCTGCTCCTGCACGCCCCCCACTGGGGATCGAGCCCACAACCCAGGCACATGCCCTGACCTGGAACTGAACTGTGACCTCCTGGTTCATAGGTCGACACTTAACCACGGAGCCACACAGCCGGGCTGCTGTCCTTTTTCCATCAAAAGCCGTTGGGGTGATTGCTGGTGGTGCACCCCGGAGGCGCCAGTCCTGGGCCGATGGAAGTCTGAGCCCCTGGGCGTCCTCGCCCCAGCGCGGGCTGGGCTGGGACAGCAGCCGTGCTCGCTGGGGCTGCTGGGAGGGCGGGGAACACCCCTTGCTCTGGGCTGGCAAGATATTCCGGGAGAATTGGCGGGGAGGCGGGGAGGGCAGGGCTCAGGACTGGGCCCCTGGGAGCCCTGGCGGGGTGCTGGGGGGGTGAGAAGCATCCCACCCTGTCCTGGCCTCTCCTCATTGTCAGTGGGACCCACTGTCTGTGCCTCAGTCTACCCAGGGAGGGAGGGCGCGCCGGCCCGGGCAGCGGGACATCCGCGGGGCAGGCTCAGTGCCCTTCCTTCCTCTCCACGCAGCGTGGTGGCCCAGAGCTGGAGCCTGGGAAGTGCCTCTGGGGGCGCCTTGTTTCCCTGGGTGTCCCCGGGGAGGGACCAAGGTCTCAAGGTCAGCCACCCCTCCCCTCTGGGCCTGCAGCTTCCTTTGCCCCACGAGGAGTCACTTCTAGTCTGCTCTTCTCTCTTTTGCTGCTGGGTCTCCGGCTTCAAGATGGTGATGGTGTGAGGCGGGGTGCGTGCGGCTCAGTGGGACCAGGGTCTATCTGACCTCGCTCACACCCCTCCGGCCACAGTGTCCCTGTCGCCCGAGCCGATTTCTCTTCTGTCACGTTGGGGACAGAGATTCTCACCTTGTGGCACCCAAGAAGTGTCCATTCGGTCCTAGCCAGTGTGGCCCAGTGGATAGAGCGTCAGCCTGCATACCAAAGGGTCCTGGGTTCGATTCCAGTCAAGGGCACGTACCTCAGTTGCAGGCTCTTCCCCGGCCCTGGCCCTCGTCGAGGCTCGTGCAGGAGGCCACCAGTCGATGTGTTTCTCTCACATTGATGTTTCTCTCTGTCTTTCCCTCCCTCTAAAAATCAACCCTAGCTGGTGTGGCTCAGTGGATAGAGCGTCAGACTGTGGACTGACAGGTCCTCAGGTTCAATTCCAGTCAAGGGCATGTGCCAGGGTTGTGGGCTCGATCCCCAGAGGCAGCTGATCAATGATTCTCATCATTGATGGTTCCATCTCTCTCTTCCTCTCTGAAATCAATAAAGATATCTTAAAAAAATCAATGAAAAATATCCTTAGGGGAGAATTAACAACAACAATGAAAAAGAAGAAGGAGAAGATGCGTGGAAAAATACTTAACAAAAAAAGAAAAGAAAAAAGAAGTGGGAAAATGCTTATTAAAAAAAAGAAGTATCCGTTTGTGGTCACATCTGCTGCTCTAGAATGGGGGTGGGGTGGGGGAGGGCCCTGTGATGGTGACTGGCTCCCCCTCAGCCACACATCTGGAATGAGCCAGGCAGGGCTCAGCTCTTGCTGGCCACTGCCACCCATGAGCTCCCAGCTCCACGGTCAGCGCCTGGGAGCTCCCGGGTCGCTCCCGGACCCCTTGGAGCAGCATTCAAGGGGTGTTAAGAGGGGAGGAATTCGTTTGGGGTGCAGTCCTCAGAGAAAGCTCATTGCACCCAGACAGGCCTCCCCAAATGGAGGATGAGAAGAGGGCGTGGGGGTGGGGGGAAGAAAGGCAGAGCTGAGTGCTACAGGCCTGGCCCAGAGATTTGGGGGCAGAAGAGCAGGCCAGAGGGTGGAGCCCGGACAGCAGGGGTGGAGGGCGAGCTAAGGGACTGGTCTCGTCACCTGTGCAGCCTGGGTGTGGGGGGCCCTCCCGCCAGCCTGGGCTGGGCCTGGACACCTCCCCCGGCCTCTCACTCTGCAGGCTCTTGGCCTGGCCTGGGCCCCTCCAGGGCTGTGCTGGGGGCCCAATTCCAGTTGCAAGAGGACCAGGAAGCTCGGGAATTGGAAGTCTGCGCCTGGCTGTATTTTTCTACTGCTTTCATCCCCCCTCCCTTTTTTAAAAAATATATATTTTTATTGATTTCAGAGAAGGAAGGGAGAGGGAGAGCAAGATACAAACAGCAATGATGAGAGAGAATCACGGATCAGCTGCCTCCTGCACGCCCCCTGCTGGGGATCGAGACCACAACCTCTCTCATCGATGTGCCCTTAACAGGGAATTGAACTGTGACCTCCTGGTTCATAGGTCAATGTTCAACCACTGAGCCATCCTGGCCAGCTCTACGGCCAGTTCATTGAGGACACACTGTGTTTTGGCCTCCAGGCCAGGCCTTGGGGGATCGGGAAGAAAACCACAGCCCTTGCTCAGGTGGTACTTGATGTCTGTGTGGTATAGAGTTGCATCCATCCAGGGAGGAAGGCCAGCCTGGGGGGCATGCGGGGAGGGGGCGACTGCTGGGTTGGTGGCACTGGGGTTTGACAGTTCTCACCAGGCATCAACTTCCTGGTTGCCCTGTCCCTCTTCACACCCCAAGACCCCCCAGAGATCAGGGTCCGAGTCTGTGCGGTCCTTTGTCCATGATCTTGAGCTGCCGTTTAGCTTGTGCTAGAACTTCAATTTCCCAGATTCCATTGGCTCTGTCTAGAACTGTGGCACCTCCATTGCCTTTTTTTCCTTGACCAACCAACTTTGGCCCTGACTGGTTTGGCTCAGTGGATAGAGTGTCAGCCTGCGGACTCCAGGGTCCCAGGTTCCATTCCGGTCAAGGGCATGTACCTTGGTTGCGGGCACATCCCCAGTAGGGGGTGTGCAGGAGGCAGCTGATCTGTTTCTCTCTAATTGATGTTTCTAACTCTCTATCCTTCTCCCTTCCTCTCTGTAAAAAATCAATAAAATATTTTTTTTAAAAAAAAGAAAAACCAACTTTGACCTTGGGAATCTGCATCGCGGTAACCGTCAAGATTTGGGAGTGCGATTGGTAGGAAACACCTTTTTTCTTTTCTTTTATAATACTTTTTTATTGATTTTTAGAGAAAGAGAGGAAGGGAGTGAGATAGAGAGAAACATCGATGAGAGAGGAACTTTGTTAATTAGCTGCCTCCTGCATGGGATTGAGCCTGCATCCTGGCCATGTGCCCTGACCAGGAATCGAACCTGCAACCTCTTGGTTCCTGGATGGACGCTCAACTGCTGAGCCACCCTGGCTGGGCTGGTCGGGAACACCTTAAATGCAACCAGACAATCCATTTCATCCGGATGAATTCAGGTCAGAGATTTCTCCTCCTTGGAAGAAATCAGGCGCCATGTGGGGGATCAAGGCCTGCATTCAATCCTGGTGCTGCTCAGATTGGATCCCGAGCTGGCGGTTGGCAGGGGAGCCTGCACGTGAGTTAGCAGCAGTGGGCACCTGGCTGCCTTCCCCCAACACACTCCGAGTTTGGAAGAGCTATCCTCAGGTAGAAGGCTGCCATGCAGATCAGCCCACCTGCCCTCCAGCCCGGACTGCAGGCTCTGTCATGTCCCCCTCGCCTCCAGCGGCAGGAAGGCCAAAGCAGTCCATCCTTGTAGTGCTCCTACTTCAGTGGTTTTCTGGTTGAGGTCGGTGTGTGTGTGTGTGTGTGTGTGTGTGTGTGTGTTTAGAAAGATAAAACTCTACATGGCATTTGTAGCTAATGTTCCATTGATTTTTAGAGAGAGGGAAAGACAGAAAGATCGATGTGAGAGAAACACATCGATTGGTTGCCTTCTGCACGCTCCTCGACCAAGGCTTAGGCCAGGGAGAGCCTGCAACCTAGGGACATGCCCTTGACCGGAATCGAACCCAAGATCCTTTGGTCCACAAGCTGATGCTCTATCCACTGAGCCAAACCAGCCAGAGCCACATTCGACCCTGGGCACAACGTGGGGGTGGGAAGAACCAGCCCCTTCTGCAGTGCAAAGTCCATCATAACGCTGACTTCGCCAAAACGTAGCTACAGTACTAATAACCTTCTATTGACTGGAAGCCTTACCAGTAACATAACCAGTGATTATCACATGTCTTGTATGTTATACGTATTATGCACTGTATTCCTACAATATGTTCAGTACAGAAAGGAACATGTTATTAAGAAAATCATAGAGTACTCTCTCCCATCTCTCCCATTTTTTTGGGGGGGGGGGGAGACAATCTAATTTTTGGAGGCCTTGCTTTGGCAAGGCTGGAGAAAAAAAAAAAAGAAAACCATAAGGAGGAGAAAATATGTTAAAAGTATTGTACGGCCCTAACCGGTTTGGCTCAGTGGATAGAGCATCGGCCTGAGGACTGAGGGGTCCCAGGTTTGATTCCAGTCAAGGGCATGCACCTTGGTTGCGGGCACATCCCCAGCAGGAGGCAGCTGATAGATGTTTCTCTCTCATTGATGTTTCTAACTCTCTATTCCTCTCCCCTTCCTCTCTGTAAAAAAAATCAATAAAATATATGTGTATTTTTTAAAAGTATTGTACATATTTATTGGGGGGGAAAGTCCAGGTGTAAGCAGACTTGTGCCGTGCAAACCTGAGCTGTCCCAGGCTTGGCTGAGCCTGTCACGGACGTGGGAGCGCTTCTCCTTCCGTCAGCTCAGAAGGTGGTTCCTGCTTCTTTTTAAATATATATATATTTATTTCAGAGAGGAAGGGAGAGAGAGACATCAGTGATAAGAGAGAATCATAGATCGGCTGCCCCCTGCATGCCCCACACTGGGGATCAAGTCTGCAACTTGGGATGTGCCCTGACCGGGAAGTGAACTGTGACCTCTTGGTTCATAGATCGACGCTCAACCACGGAGTCATGTCAGCAAGGCAAGACAGGTCTTGAAGTGTATGACAGTTAGGATGACACACGTTTTCTTTGCATATATATATATATATTTTAAAAAATATATTTTATTGGTTTTTCACAGAGAGGAAGGAAGAGGGACAGAGAGCTAGAAACATGGATGAGAGAGAAACATGGATCAGCTGCCTCCTGCACACCCCCACTTGGGTATGTGCCCAATACCAAGGTACATGCCCTTGACCTGAATTGAACCTGGGACCCCTCAATTTTCGGGCCGACACTCTATCCACTGAGCCAAACCGGGCAGGGCTGCGTATATTTTTTTTAAAAAGCCCTGGCCGGTTTGGCTCAGTGGATAGTCGGCCTGCAGACCAAAGGGTTGCAGGTTTGATTCCGGTCAAGGGCACCCGCCTCAGTTGCAGCTCCTCCCTGCCTGGACCCTGGTCGGGGCCTGTGCAGGAGGCAACCAATCAATGTGTTTCTCTCACACCGATGTTTCTGTCTCTCCCTCTCTCTTCCACTCTCCCTAAAAATCAATGGAAAAATATCCTCAGGTGAGGGTTAACAAAACAAACCAAAACAAAGGAACAAATGAAAAATTAAAAAAGGAAAAAGGAAAGACAGTCTGCGTGGCAGTTCAAACAGTCCTGACCAAGGGCTGAGTCCGGTTCCCAACTCTCCTGTCTCAGGATCGGCTTCCGTCTGGACATTTGGACGCCTGAGCCAGTCTTTCCTTCCCCTCCGGCTGGGCTCCGGGAGGAGGGCATTAGGGGAGCTGCCTAGCAGCCACTCCACCACCTCCCAGACCCTCCCCTGCCCCCCAGGGCTGGGCGACCCGCCCGCCTGCCCTCGGTGTGGGCTGTGACTGAATGTGCCCGCCAGCCCTCACTCCTTGCACCATTGTGAGTGTGTGAATCTGGGCTGCCTCTGGGGTGCGTGTTTCTTTATGTTTGCGTGTCAGTGTCAGGCGGTGTGTGTGTTTACGCCGGCCTGTCTGGGCACGCTCGGGCTACAGGCGTTGGGGGAAAGGGAGGGGGGAGCGTGTGGGGTGGGCGGCATTCCAAAGCCCTAGGTCTCACCCTCGGGGATTTGGGGATATATATGGTAGGCAAAAGTAGGTGTACAGATGTGGGGTGGGTGTGTATATAAAAGGAAGGAAGGAAGGAAGGAGGGAAGGAAGGAAGGAAGGAAGGAAGGAAGGAAGGAATTAAAGTAGTTGTACAGTTGTGAGTAAGTGGAACCCAGTTTATTCTTTGTATTATTATTTATTAAAACATTGTATTTCTTTTTTTCTTTTCTCAATCTTCACCTGAGGATATTTTTCTAGTGGTTTTGAGAGAGAGAGAGGAAGGGGGAGGGAGAGACAGAGAGAAACATCAATGTGAGAGAAACACATCGATTGGCTGCCTCTGCACGCCCCCGGCCAGGGCCTGGGAACCTGCCACCGAGGTGCGTGCCCCTGACTGGAATGGAGCCCGGGACCCTTCGTCTGAGGGCCGACGCTCTGTCCACTGAGCCAAGCCGGCCAGGGGGAGTTCATTCTTGTGTTAGTTTTTATACAAACAACTGTACACGTATGTTTACCCACCCCTGGGTGTCTGTGTGCACATGCATGTGCACATACGTATACATGCTAGGCTTGTTTTTTTAAGACTGCCCATTGTGGGCGCCCTGCGAGGGTCTGTGGGCGACCGGCCAGGGCTGTGAGTTGGGAGCTCACATACTCCCGCCTGCCCGCCATCCGTGGGGAGACCGTCCCTCCGCAGCTCTGTCTCGCTCTAATTTACGAGCTGGGAAGTAGGAGAAAATGGAACGTGGGAGACAATGGCCCTGGCGGCCAGTCCCTCCCCTCGGGCCTCTGGCGTCGCTCCGGGGCCTGTCTCCCTGCAGTCGGTACCTTACATGGCTCCGTCTGACACGAGGGAAAAGGGAACCCCCAAACGCGCCTATAAAAGCTGAGTCTGGCCCTAGACATGCGGGCACAGCCATAGACTGTGGATCACTGGTGGGGGGAGAGGGGAAGGCTTATTTAAATCTGCAGCCCCGCCTCACCCATGCTGGCCCCCACCTCCGGCACCTCTCCCAGCCCCCAGGGGCGGGGTGGGCCCGCGGCAGCTGCAGGGCTGTGTTAGTAAACATTTTCATGGCCCCCCTTCTCCACTCCCGATGCCCCTTTCCTCCCCCCCCCTGCAGCCCCTTTTCTGTGGCTGCACAATGAGCTCATTGTCCTGGGTGTGATTTGAATAAGGGATCGGCAGGCCGTTCCCAGCATTGTCCGAGGGCTGGGAAAAAGCCGGCCGGGCAGGGGGACCGGCCAGACAGAGACAGATGCCTAAATTAGCCGCGCGGCTTTGTGCGCGGCCCGGACAAGGGCTCGCCTTGTTGGCGTGGGCTGAGGGTGCGAGCTGCCGGCTGCTCGCATGTCTCCCCATGTTAATTAGTTTTGCATGCATGTCTGAGAGGGGCCCGCAGACCTGTTTGCCTTTCCCGGGGAGGGGACCCGGGTGGCCGTGCAGCGCCCCAGCCCGGCCTACCTGGAGCCCGGCTCCCGGCTCCCAGCCTGGCGGCAAGCTCAGCTCGCACGCCCTTGGGGTGGGGGCGCTGGCTGTCCTCCCCGGCCCCTCGTCCCGCCCGCCCGCCACCTCTCAAAGTTGGTTAGCTCTGACTACAGGGAGCTCACTGGCCCCTACCCAGACCCCACTGATGCCTGTCCATCTGGCCGTCTGCCTCTCCACACAGCCCCCCCCCCCACCCCCCGGGACCGGGCAGCAGAAGCGGCCAGTCTGCACCCCCTGGTCCCCCAGCCAGATGGCCAGGCTGTTTATCGCATTATGCCACCCCCTCCCAGCCCCAGACCCCCGCTGCCCATGGGCCGGGTCCTGCTGGGGATCGAAGGGGACGCTCCCTCGTGGGCCTGGGCTGAGCAGGGACAGGGCCTGGGAGACAGGACTCAAGCAGGTCCTTGTCGCTGTCGCGGTGTGACCTCAGGCCGCCCTCTCCCCGGCGGGATGAGTGAGTTGAGCCCTAGCTGGTTTTGCTCAGTGGATAGAGGGTCCTGGGTTCGATTCCGGTCAGGGACACGGACCTCGGTTGCAGGCTCCCCCCCAGCCCGGGTCCTGGTCAGGCTCATGCAGGAGGCAACCAGTCGATGTGTTTCTCTCCCATCGATGTTCCTCTCGGTCTCTCCCTCTCTCTCCCGAAACATCCATGGAAAACATCCGGGTGAGGATGAACGGCCACCAAAGACAAGAGTGGGCGGATTCCTTCCTTCGGGCTCGGAAGTCTGTGCTGGTGGGGACTCCACAAACCTCGCCGATTCAGGACCCACGGGGCAGGCGGGTTGGGAGGGTGTCATCTCTGTGGACATGGGGGTGGGCCTCCGTTTTCGGGGGGCAGTGGGTCAGAAGCAGCAGAGCCTTTCTTCCCAGGTCCTCCCAGAAGCCCCTGGAGCCCAAACCACGCCCCCCCGCCCCTAAGGTGGGAGACAGTCTCGGCCAGCAGCAGGGAGCGCGCAGGGCAGCCAGGGGGAGGCGGCGGGAGGGCAGCTGCCGCTGTCCTGGGCTATGCCTGTCGCCTGTGCAGGCCCAGGCATGGGGGTAGGCTCAGCGGGGGCCTCCGGGCAACTTTCTGGGTCCTGCCTTCCGTCTCCAGCTCTCACAGGGACCCCGGGAGGAGAGAGGGTGCGGGCGCGTGGAGGGCAGGCCCTTCCCGGATGTCCCCCCTGCAGCCCCCCTGGCCGGGCCCTGTCTGCTCAGCTTCTGGGGACCTCCAAGGCCAAGCCTGCGACACTCAGGTCCAGAACGCCCGAAGCCCGAGCCAAAGCCTCCGGTTCCTTTCGTGGCGCCCACCCCGGCTCATGGCTCCACACCTGCTGACTCCACCTGTCCAGGCAGTGACTTCGCGCCCTGACTTGGTGTCCTGCGTGGTTCAGGCAGGGCTGGGGCCTCAGGGTGAAGCGGGGAGTGACCAGATTCCTTCTCTCCTCCCTTCCCTGTCAGGTCTCCCATCTCTGGTGCCCACTCCCCCCTCCAGTGCAGAGGACCCTCAGGGACCTCTGGGATCGCCCTTGGGTGCTCAGTCCAGACTGGGCCTGGGCCTGGCCGGTGTGGCTCAGTGGATAAGAGTGTCAGCCTGTGGACTGAAGGGTCCCCAGTTCCATTCAGGTCAAGGGCACTTACCTCGGTTGCAGGCTCCTCCCCAGCCCGGGTCCTGGTCTGGGTACAATCAATGTGTTTCTCTCTGTCTTTCTCTCTTCCACGCTGTCTAAAAACCAATGGGAAAATATCCTCGGGTGAGGATTGACAACAAAATAAAAAATAAAAATCCAGACTGGGCCTTCCCTCCAGGGTTCATCCACCTCCCTCACAGAACCCTCCACCAGCCCCCACCCCAGTATACGCACGCCTCCCATCCTGGCTGCCCCTCCCCTCCTCCCCTCCACCTTCACTGGCTGTCCGTGTTCCTCACTCACACCCGGGATCTGGGCGAGTCCAAAGTTCAAGGAGGAAAAGAGTAGAAGCTAGAGCTCAAGGCAGGGGCGGAGAGCAGGGCCCACAGTAGGGGTGAGGGTGAGAGTGGAGGGTGGGGGCTGAGGGGGGGACGCAGGGCCTTGGGACAGCTGCCCAGCCCCTCCCCATGCCTCCCTCCGGGGTTTTAGCTGCCTCAGCTGTAGCCCTGAGCTCCTTAATCTGGCTATGATCAGCGTGGTGCTGGGGGGGCGGGCAGACAGAGGCTTTAGGAGGTGACAGGGGATCTGGGGGCGTCGCACTCGGCTGACAGAGCGCGTGCAAAGCCAGGGAATCGCATTCCAAGCGCGCTCCCATCCCATCCGAGGCCGACCACGCGCAGCATGGAAGGTGCCCAGTGAGGGCTGGGGCCTGGCCGCTCACCGCCCTCAGCACCGTGCCCACTGTCGCTGCGGCTCTTTGTTCCTCAGCAGGGACATTCCAGCCCTCAGCCTCGGGTTAGAAGGCGGTGGCTGCTCCATCCCGGTTAGAAGTCAGCATGATTTGCAAGTATTCCGCCTCCCGACCCCCACTCCCCCCCCACACGCACACACCGCCAGGAAGATGCCGGTGGGGTGGGGATTTGGGGTTTGGTTCTAGAACTGGGCAGGTGTGCTGGGAAGTGTGCCGCCCCTTGCCCTAACCAGTGTGGCTCAGTGGATAGAGCATCGGCCTGCGGACTGAAGGGTCCTGGGTTTGATCTGGTCAAGGGCACAGGCCCAGGTTGTGGGCTCGATCCCCAGTAGGGGGCATGCAGGAGGCAGCAGATCAATGGTTTTCTCTCTTTTTTTTTTATTATTGATTTTTTTTTCTTTACAGAGAGGAAGGGAGAGGGATAGATAGTTAGAAATGTCAATGAGAGAGAAACATCGATCAACTGCCTCCTGCACACTCCCTTCTGGGAATGTGCCCGCAACCAAGGTACATGCCCTTGACGGGAATCGAACCTGGGACCCTTCAGTCAACAGGCCGACACTCTATCCACTGAGCCAAACCAGTTAAGGCTATTGAATCTTTAGAGAGAGAGGAAGGGAGAGGGATAGAGAGATGGGAACATCAATCAGAGAGAAACGTGGATGGGCTGCCTCCTGCACGCCCCCTACGGAAGGTTGAGCCTGCAACCAGGGTGTATGCCCTGACCGGGAATCGCATCGGCAAGCTCTTGGTTCATGGGGTGGCTCTCGGCCACTGAGCCGCACCGGCCAGGCTGTCTGGCCTCTAAAGCCTCCTCTGTAGGTGGGAAGGATAAGCCGTGTCCTGGGAATTACACTCGGAAACTGCAGGGAGGTCCCTCCTGCCTTTGCCCGAGGCCCAGGGCAGGGAGGAAGGGCAGGCCCCTGGCTGTGACTTGGGGAAGGAGGGCCGCAGCGATCGGCGGGAAGACTCACCTGTGGGCACCGCCACGCAGACTGGCAGCTGGCCCAGCCCTCAGCTCGGGGCGGAGGGACAGCTGGGCTGAACCCTGTGTCTTTCTGCCCCACCTCGGCCATCAGTGCACATGCAGCCCTCCATCTGGGGCGTTTCCTAAAGGGGGTTCCCAGGTGGGTCCCCTGGGTTTCGCGTGCATTCTGAGCAGGTCCGTTCTGCCTGGCATGGGGCACCCAGGTGGCAGAGGACCCAGCAGCAGAGACCAGTGAGCTGCGTCCTTCCCAGCTCCAGGCCCCGCCAGGGCTGTGGCCACCGGCTCTGCTTCTGGGACCAGCCTCTGCCAGGGGCGTATACCTCCCTCACGTCCCCTGGGGCTGCCCCTCCTTCCCGTCCCTTCTTAGAATCAGAAGCACGAGGGTGAGAATTAGGGGCCAATCTGCCCTTTTTGTAAAAAATTGTTTTTATTGATTTCAGAGAGGAAGGGAGAGGGAGAGAGAGATAGAAACATCGATGAGAGAGAATCACTGATCAGCTGCCTCCTGCACACCCTCCACTGGGGATCGAGCCCAAAACCCAGGATGTACCCTTGGCCAGAATCAAACCTGGGACCCTTCAGTCCTTGGGCCAAGGCTCTATCCACTAGCCAACCGGACAGGGCCTGTCTGCCTTCTGACCCCGCATCACCAGAGGAGGCCCTGGTTGCTTCAGTCCGGCAGTGGAGGTGGGTGTGTGGTGTCGGGGCCCTGGGAGCCGGGTCTGTCAGCCAGGAAAGCTGCTCCCAGCCCCTGGCCCCCCAAAGCCTCCCGGGGACACGTGAGCATTGCCAAAGCGGCTTCGTGCCCCTGGCCCTGCTCTTTGCCTCTTTGGGTGCAATCCCTGCCTTCCACCGCGCAAAGTGGCCTGGGAAGGTGACCAGGGCTTGGGAAGACACAGCCCTTCTCCCGAGGTCAGAGACTTAGAGGCCACTCGCTCCCTTCCCGGGCCTTGAAAGAGAGCTGTGGGTGGGATGACGTCGAAGGTCCCTCTAGCTCTGGCATTCTTAAAAAAATTATATTTTTATTGACATTAGAGAGGAAGGCAGAGGGAGATAGTTACAGAAACATCAATGCTGAGAGAGAATCATGGATCAGCTGCCTCCTGCACGCCCCACACTGGGGATGGAGCCTGCAACCCGGGCTTGTGCCCTGACGGGGATCGAACCATGACCTTCTGGTTCCTATATCGATGCTCAACCCTGAGCCACGCCGGCCCGGCATCCCAGCCCCAGCATCCCCAGCATCCCCAGCGTTTTATAACTGGAAGTTCTTCCTGCCTTTTCGCCTCTGTCACCTGCCGGTAAGCCCGGCCCAGGCTCCCAGGAAATCCAGTCAGCTTTGTCCCTTCCCTCCAGCCTGGCTGTCACCCTCCTTCCACCGGAGGCCACAGAAGGGAAAACCCAGCTCACCGCAGGCACGTGGCATGAGGCCGGGGCGTGGTCTGCCCACAGAGCTCGTCTCCCAGCCTCTGATCGGGAACCTTCTCTCGTGTTCCCACCTGCCCTGACTAGCATTTGCCCTGGTGGCTCTGTCTGCCCTAGGTGGCCTCCAGTGCCTTTGCAGTGTCCTCTGTGGGACTAGCCCAGTCTCACTGCTCCAAACCCCAAGATGCAGCCGGGGGGTGGGGGGGAAGGGCTGCTTCCTGTGCCCAGGCCCCTCCCAGCACCCGGCCAGGTGGCTCTCCGGCGGAACAGCTGACACAAGTCCAGGCCACGGAGGCAGGTGGGCGTGGGCTCAGTTCCTGGAATGACCAGTGTGACCTTGGGCCAGCCCTCAACTCCTCCAAGCTCCTGTTTCCCTATTTCTTTCTTTCATCCTCCCCCCGAGACTTTTTCCCACTGATTTTTAGAGAAAGTGGAAGGGACAGGGAGAGACCAAGAGAAACATGGATCTGAGAGAAACACATCGATTGGTTGCCTCCCCCACAAGCTCCGACCAGGGCCTGGGCCGGGGAGGAGCCTGCAACCAAAATACATGCCCTGGATGGGAATCGAACCCTGGACCCTTCAGTTCACAGGCCAATGCTTTATCCACTGAGCCACACTGGACAGGGCAATTTATTTTATTTTAACTACCTTATGAAGTGGTCTCCACTTTATTTTATTTGATTTCTATTTTTTGTTGTTGTTCACGTGAGGATTTGAGGATATTTTCCCATTGATTTTTAGAGGGAATACAGTATAAGAGAGAAGGAGAGACAGAGAGAAACATGGGTGTGAGAGAGATACCTCTACTGGCTGCCTCCTGCACCTCCATCACCAAACCTGCAACCCAGGTACGTGCCCTTGACTGGAATCGAACCCCGGACCCTTTGGTTCACAAGCCGGCACTCTATCCACTGAGCCAAACCAGCTTCGGACCTGTTGGCCTATTTCTAAAATGAGGCTATCCACACCCGTCTCTTGACGCTGCAGCGAGGCACGGACTTAACACGGGTCAGACAACCTGGAGTTACATGGCTGCTGACTTCCTGGACCCAGTGGCTGCGCAGCCACAGACAGATCCCGCTGCTGCCTTTGGGTTTCCCGCCGGTATAGGTTTTGAGACAATGAGGCCTCTCCTCCCCTCACCCCCGCCCCCCGCATTCTCCTCCCCCCTCCGCCCTCCCCGCCACCTTCCTGCTTCCTCAGGTAGCAGCAGTACCTACTTCTGGTTAAGAAAGCCTGAATGAGATTTATAGGACACCTCCCTCCCCAGAGGGCAGGATTCCTCCCGTCCTTTCTCTTCTGGTCTCAGATGTGTGTCCTGTGCGTTGAGAGCCTTTCCCGCAGCTCCGAAAATGGAGAAAGTGTGGGGGGAGCGGGCAGCTGTGGGTCTTCCCCAGGGCACAGGACAGGAGTATAGAGCCGCCCTCCCACCCACACACCCGAACACTCCAGGCCAGGTGGCCAGAAGGGGAGAGCCAGGCCAGGGTCGCTGGCCTGCATCTCGGGCACTCAGGGGCCAGGACGGAGGGGAGCACCTGTGCGAAGTGCAAACTCCACTCCCATCCCCGCACCTGGAACTCTCCGGGGACCTAGGGAAACACACCCCATGGGGGGCGGGGGTAGCCTTTGCCTTTGGCCACCATTTGTCCCCTTGTCACAGCATGTGCCCTGGCCAGGCCTCTGGAAGGATGCTCTTGCAGTCCATCCACATGTCCTCCCTGGGGTGGGGCCGTCTCCCCAGCGGTCCGCCCTGGGCTCCTCCCTCCCTCTTCCTGCTCCCTTCGGCAGGGCCTGGACGGGGAGTCAGACGCCGTTGCCAGGGGTGTGGGAGGCCGGTCTGAGCTATGCGGGGAGCAGGCCCGCCTGTCAAAGCGTCTGAGATGGACCGCCGCCGCCGCCCCGAGCAGCTGGGCTCAGCCGTGTCTCGGCTCTTGTTCTGGGCCTGAGAACAGCGAAGCCCAGTGAGGTTCAAGGGCAGACTCGCTATTCATCAGTCAGGGGTTCTTGACATCCCCTCTCCCCCAGGGATGGGTCCCCCCTTCCTCTCTCTCACTTCCTGGTGGCACATTCCTGGGTTCCTTTGGTGAAGACTCATACCCTTCTCCTCCTCCTGCCCAGCCCCCTCTCCATAGGCCCTGAATACCGCCCCCCAAAGAAGGCCAAGAGAGGAGAGACAATGGTTGCAGGAAACCATTCAGGCGGGACCCCGGCCACACTGGCCTGCCCTCCACTCCCAGGGCCCCCGAGGGCCCACTCCCCTCTGACTCAGGGCACCCCTGGGCCACCATCCTTCCATCCTGTGTGTGTGTGTGTGTGTGTGTGTGTGTGTGTTTAATATATTTTATTGATTTTTTGCAGAGAGGAAGGGAGAAAGATAGAGAGCTAGAAACATCTATGAGAGAGAAACATTGATCAGCTGCCTCCTGCATGCCCCCTACTGGGGATGTGCCCACAACCAGGGTACATGCCCTTGACCAGAATTGAACCTGGGACCTTTCAGTCCGCAGGCCAACACTCTCTCCACCGAGCCAAACCGGTCTCAGCTGTGTGTGTGTTTTTTAAACATATATTTTTATTGATTTCAGAGAGGGAGAGAGAGATAGAAACATCAATGATGACAAGAGAATCATGGATCGGCTGCCTCCTGCATGCCTCCTACTGGGGAGTGAGCCCTCCACCTGGGCCTGGACCCTCCTGGTGCCTAGGTTGACATTGAAGCCGGCCAGCATGTTACTTTAAGGCACTCAAACACTGTTGGTGGGAGCGTGTAAATTGTAGAGTATTTCCTGGAATGTGGCAATATCAAACTGAAATGCACACGCACTTGGTCACAAATTGCACTGTTAGGCCTTTACTCCGTGGTTAGATATGGAAACATCCCCAGAGAGGTGTGCACGAGGATGCACCCAAGAGGGTTTCTTCTTAAGAATGTGAAGTGTATTGCAGAAACAGGTTTGGCCTGTGCACTGAAGGGTCCCAGGTTCCATCCTGGTCCAGGGAACATGCTGGGTTGTGGGCTGGGGTCCCCGATGGGGATGCGTGCAGGAGGCAGCCAATCAGTGATTCTCATCGTTGATGTTTCTCTCTCCCACTTCCTCACTCTGAAATCAATAAGAAATATATTTTAAAAAAAAAAGAAAAAAAGAATGTGAAGTATTGGAAGCGAACCTGTGGGCCGTCGGGAGTGTGGAATACCATGCAGCTATGACAATGAGTGTGGTGGGTCTCTCTCTGGGCTGGTGGGGAAGGTTGGCCAGGATGTAAGGAGTCCTCTGAATAATTATGAGGCAGTGTTTATTAAAGTACACTTCATTTTCAAAATCGAGCCACCAGCTGTTGAAGTGTGTATACATTTTTTGGGACACCCTGTATACTCTTGACGTCCTCTCTCCCTCAGGAATGGGTCTCCCCCACCTTCCTTTCTCTCATGAACAGACTAAATTGTAGAACAGGCAGTAGAGTATGATCTCATTTGTGTGTGTTTATTTTATATATATATATATATATATATATATATATATATATATATATATATATATATTTTATTTCAGAGAGGAAGGGAGAGGGAGAGAGAGATAGAAACAACGATGGTGAGAGAGAATCATGGATCAGCTGCCTCCTGCACGCCGGCTACTGGGGATGGAGCCTGAAACCTGGACATGTGCCCTGACTGGGAATTGGAACTGTGACGGCCTGGTTCTGAGGTTGGGCTCAACCACTGAGCCACGCCAACTGGGCTCTTGTGTGTGTGTGTGTGTGTGTGTGTGTGTGTGTGTGTGTGTGTTTAGAAGTCAGCCCTGAGGATACTCATGTCTGGAAAGTTTCTGAAAATGCAGATGGATGGGAACTCTCTGTAGTGTTGTATTTCCTTTCCATGCTTGTGGGTACTTCTCCTGAAAGTTTGAGAAAGCCTCGATGGGAGGAGACTTGAGTTGAGGTGGGTGAGCACGCAATACAACAGATGGTGATGTGCTATAGAAGTGTACCGCTGAAGTCTACATAATGTATTAAGCAATGTCACCCCCATAAACTCAATAAAGTAAAACAGCTAAAAAGGGAAAAATTAAAATAGGTCATTAAACATAAAAGGCAGAATGTCTGTGTTTTTCAAATTTAATTATTTAAATTTGCTTCTTCCCTTTTTTATCATCATTATTATTTTTTGTTAATCCTCACCCAAGGATATTTTTCCTTGATTTTTAGAAAGAGTGGAAAGGGGGAGGAGGAGGGGAGAGAGAGAGAGAGGGAACCATGGATGTGAGAGAGACACATTGATTGGTTGCCTCCCCCATGGGCCTCAATCAGGCCTGGGATAGAGCCTGCAACCAAGGTACGTGCCCTTGACCAGAATCAAACCGCAACCTTTCAGTTTGTGGTCTGATGCTCTATCCACTGAGCCAAATGGGCCAGGGTGGTAACTTCTGTTAACCACCTTGGGGTAGGGGCTCTGAGGATGCTGAAGATGTTGTAAGAAAAACACCCAGAAACCCCACCACAGTCCACTTTTCTGCCTGCCAATCACACTTCAGCATCCTGGCTGCAAGGGTGCATTTTAAAAAGCCTACTCAGTGCCAGGCTTAGTATGTCTGGGTCCAGCTTAGTGGGGCGTGGTATTCCAGTTTCACGGATGTTCAGCTTGTTTGCTTGTCCGAGCTGCTGGGGGAGGCCTGGGAGGGGTTCCTGTGTCTCTGTGAGCAGACCAGTCGGCGTTGAACTCGGCCTTCAGGAGCCCCCTGTTTTGTGGAGGGACCCTTGGAAGCCTGGCCATGCCCCACTCCGCTTGCATGCTGGTCTGTGGGCCCGTGGGCAGGGAGGTGTCCCCCACCCACGCCAGCCCAATAGAGGTGCTTCTGTGCTGGGGGACTGGTAGCAGGGCGGGCGGGCGGGGCTGTGAAGGGCCCGGTTTGCAGAAGCAGCGTGTGTCCCGAGAGAGAATCTTCCTGCCGGTGAGGCTGATGCCTCAGCCCCGACAGTAAAGGAGCAGAGAAGCCAGCTCCAGGCCAGCTCAGGGCTCTCCATTGGGCCCCGCTGGCCTGGGCGAGTGGGGACAGAGGCGTGCTGCCACCTGGATCGAGGAGCCACCTGGAGGGGCCTAGGACATCCATGGGGGGAGTTCTTGGTGTCTGGGTAGGAGCTATTGTCACCTCAAATCAGCTGTGGGGCCTATGGAGAGGGGAGGGAAGAAGCATTAAGAATAAACAGCCCTAATCGGTTTGGCTCAGTGGATAGAGCGTCGGCCTGTGGACTGAAGGGTTCCAGGTTCGATTCCGGTCAGGGGCATGTACCTTGGTTTCGGGCACATCCCCAGTGGGGTGTGTGCAAGATGCAGCTAATCGATGTTTCATGTTCATGTTTCTAACTCTCTTCCCCTCTCCCTTCCACTCTGTAAAAATCAATAAAATACAGTGGTACCTCGAGATACGAGTTTAATTCGTTCCGTAACCTTGAGGCGTGGGAAACTATGAGACGCTCAAGTCAAGGTAAACTGGTGGGTCGTGTGCAGCCGGCCGATCCGCGCCATTACTCATATCTCAACTGTTGCTCGTATTTCAAAGCAAAAATCGCTCGCTCGATGGCTCGTATCTCAAAAATCTTGTATGGTAGGACACTCGTATCTCGAGGTACCACTGCGGTTAAAAAATTAAAAAAAAAGGACAACCACAGGCTAAGCCACCAAGCCAATGCTTTATAACCACGTGCACTGTGGGTCCCGTTGTTACACCCATTTTACAGATGGGAAAACGGAGGCCCAGGGAAGTCCCAGAAGAGGTCCCTAGTCACACAGCTTCTAAGTGCCAGAACTGAGATCCAAAACCAAATCTCGTTAAGGTCCGTACTCCTCACCCCAAAGACATCCTGTTTGGCGTGGCTGCAACCCCTCCTCCTCAACGCCATCCATAGACATGAACCCCTCCTTTACAAGGTCGCCCCTCACAGTCCCTCGCCCAGGTCCTCCTCGCTGCACCCAATGCCATTTATGTGCTGTGCCGCGCCAGCTGGACTGGGCGGAGGAGTGGGGCCTGGTTACTCTCGCCTCTCCTCCAGGATTGTCCAGATGGGCTTCTAGGGGTGCCTGCCTGGGGACAAGGATGCAGCTCAGCTGATCGAGACAAGCCTACGTGAGCGCTGCAGAGCGGGCTCTGGGTCCCGAGAAAGGCCTGAGTCTCCGCCTGATGGGAGGGGGGCTGCTGGTTGTCTGCATTCCTGCAGATTCTGCTGCTTCTTTTTTTAAAATAATATTTTTGTTGATTTCCGAGAGGAAGGGAGAGGGAGAAACAGAAACAGCAATGCTGAGAGAGAATCATGGATCGGCTGCCTCCTGCACACCCCACACGAGATGGAGCCCGCAACCCAGGCCTGTGCCCTGACTGGGAATGGAACTGTGACCTCTGGCTCAGAGGCTCATGCCCAGCCCCTGCCCCAGGTCGGCTGGACTCTGCTGCCTTGGGGCCCTGGCTTGAAGGGCTCTGGCAAGAAGATGAGGACACTCCCGGGCCTGCCCCCCGCTTCCCGGCGGCTGGCCTGACTGACGGGCACGGGGAAGGCTGATGCTGCAGAAGCAGATGCTGGAGAGCAGAGAGCCCACCCAGGCACCTGGAATCATTGGGACTCCCCCAAGGCCAGTGAGCCCCCCTCCCCCATTCTCCCTCCCAATGGTCCTGAGGGAGGGATAGGCCAAGTCCCAGGGGCCAGTCCTGGGACTCCCCCCCCCCGCCCCGTCTCTCTCTCCCCAGCCCACAATGAATAAAGTTTCTTTGCAAAGCCATCCGCGCCTCTCATCCGTTTTTCTGGGAGGACACGGGTGAAGTAAGTGAGGCTCAGCCACCAGCAAAGACAAGTCATGGTGCATTGATGTGGTGGGGTCCTGGCGTGGGTGGGGAGGTAGGAGAAGACACCTCCTAAGGCCTTGGGGAGCCCGTCTCCCTGACCTGGGCTGGGTCCTTTGGGTAAGAAGATGAAGGAAGGTCGCTGGATGGCCCTCAGGGTGTCCTACCCTCGGGAGAGGGGCTCTGGAGGTTTTGGACTATGTGAGGCAGCCCCCAAACTCCTCCTCAAACTCCCCTAAATGTCTTCTCACTTAGTCCTCACAATGACCTCATAAACCCTAGTCCCATTTTACAGACTAGAAAGTGGAGGCTCCAAGAGGCTAAGATATACAAAGCCACACCGCTGGGAAGCAGTGGGGTTGGGGTCCAGCTCTCACCTCTGACCAGGATGAGAGGATGCATGGGCACATTTTTTAAAATATATTTTTGTTGATGTCAGAGAGGAAGGGAGCGGGGGAGAGAGAGAGCAATATCAATGAAAGAGAGAATCATTGACCCGCTGCCTCCTGCAAGCCCCACACTGCGGGTCAAGCCTGCAACCCGGGCATGGTGGCCTGACCCGGAATCCAACCCCGACTTCCTGGTTCAGAGGTCGGTGCTCAACCACTGAGCCACACCGGCCGGGCCTGGCAAGTATTTTTCACGCACGTGCAAAATCACACCATGGATTCCCCCAGGGCCCTGAGCCGCAGGTTAATAATCCACACGTTCTGGTGCCAGGCGCTGTTCTAAGTGCCTGTTCGCGTCCTAAATAACGGTTTAGCCCTCAGACACCCGTATGCATCCCTAAGCGCTATCCTACCAACGGAGAGGGCAGGCCCATGGGTATGGATGCGGGTCTGCCTCGATGCCAACACAGCACCTCACCCCTGCCCACTCTGTGCCCCCCACCCCCAGCCTCTCCCAGACCCGGGACCCCAGCTAGAGGTCCCTCATGGCATCCAGACAGCGTGGGGCCCGGGCGGCGCGGCGGGGTTGCACCCTCGGCCGGCAGGCGGCGCTGTCCGGGCGCCCGGCTCCCCCGCAGCAGCGGGCTCGGGCCCCGGTCCCGGGCGGGGGTGAGAAGACGGAGGCGCGCGCGGCACAAAGAGCTTTTTATTTAAATTTGTTTAGAGTTTCGCGCATTTGCATGAAAAATGTGTGAGAAGAGCCAGCTCCGGTGACCTCATCCGCACCTGCCATTAACGTTCAATTAGCGGCTCAATAGCGGCAGCCGACGCGACGTGCAGAGAATCCCCGCCGGCCGCGCGCAGCCCCGGGCGCAGGCTGGGCTGGCAGTGGGGGCGGGGGGCGCACACCCCGCGGCTTCGTCCGCAACCCGACTCTCCGAGGGGCCGCCGAGACCCCGGAACCCGGCAGCCCAAGGCAGCCTGGGGCGCCCCGGAGTCCTCTTTGCGCACCGGGCGCCCCTCCCTGGACCGGCGCTGGCCCTTGCGCCCCGTCCGAACTCCGAGGGGTGCCCGCGCCACCTTCGGGACAAAGTGTCAAGTACAAGTTCAAGTTCAGGGCCCGGCCGGGGCGGGGCGGGGGGGCGCTGAGCCTTCACCAGCCGCCATTGTTCTTCCAGATAAACGCTCCCCAGGCCTGAACGGGCGGGGCCCCGCAGACGCCCCCGCCCCACGCCCCGCTGGAGCCGCCGCCTCCCGCCGGCGCGGCGCCTGTCCCGGGTCCCAGCGCCCCCGCTCGCTCGGGGCCGCCGGAGCGAGGTCGGCGCGACCCGAGCCCGTGGGAGCCTCCCTCGCCCCGCAATCCCAGCGCGAGCCGAGCGCGGCCGGGGGCGCCGGCGCGGAGGTAAGAAGCCTTGGCTGGTCCCTCCGCACCCCTTGTGCCGCCCTGCGCCCCGGCGCGGCGACCCGGGCCCCGGCGGAGGGCGGGGCGGGGCGGGGGCGGTGGAGCAGCCCCGTCGGGCCTGCGAGGGGCTCGCTGCTGCTCTGGGCCCGGAGGTGGGCGCAGGGAGCGCGCTCGGGGCCAGGGCGCCGGGTGCCGCCTTCCCCGGGCGTCCGGCTCGCCCAGCTGTCCTCGGTGCGCCTCTGGGTCTCCATGTCTCCGTCGCAAATTTGGCCAGAAGCGCCCCAAGTAAGAATCTCCCCGCCCCCCACCCCCGCCCTGACCGATTTGGCTCAGTGGACAGAACGTGGGCCTGTGGACTGCAGGGCCGCGGGTTCCATTCTGGTTGCAGGCACATCCCCGGTGTTTCTAACTCTCTATCCCTCTCCCTTCCTCTCTGTAAAAAATCAATGAAATATATTTTTAAAAAAAGAATCTAGCCCCGCTCCCGCACCCCCCCCCACCCCTGCTGGGACCCCGAGAGCTGGAGGTGTGTGGGCATCCCTCCCTGCCACCGTCCCCAGCGCCTCCATTAAGGTCCTGGGACCCATGGTGGTAGCTGAGGTGGGGGTGTCCGTGATTTAATGGCTGGGCAGGGGCCTTCGTGGGTCCTTGTTTCTGCCCATAGGACCTCTTCCTGCCCCTGCGGGCCTGGTTCTGGATTCCGTGCGGCGACACGTGTTAGCCAGCACAGGGCCAGGCTGAAAGGGGCGCAGAGACCCCAACCTTGTCCCCTACTCCCGCCTTTCATTCTGAGGTCAGTCGTCTACTCCTGTTTTATCCACGGTTCTAACCTCCATGATACCTGCTTGAAGTAGCAAATGTAAAGGGGAGGCACATGGCCTCTTCCCTGAAGCCAGACTGCTCCCCTTCGACGACTCTTCCCCTCTTTTGCGTCGTCCCCTAATTTTTCATTACTGGGGTTTTACTTGTGATGCAGTTTCTGCCTCCAAGAATACACTCCTCCCCATCTCCACTGGCCAAACTGTAGTAAGTGTTTCCTCCTCCAGGAAGTCTGCCCAGATTTCCCCCACCTCGATTCCTCTCTTAACACTTCCAGCTGCACTGCCCAGTGCTCTGTAGACAAGAAATGAAATAGTCTCTGGATGAAGTAATTTAAAAACTCAAACACGCACATACATTTTAAGAACATTGAGGCTTGAGGGTTTATTATTATTATTAATTAAAATTGGTTACAACATCTCCCAGGGCCTACTCCTTCTGTTCCAAGGTTTCATTTATAAGAAAGAACCAGCAGGAAAAGGCTAGTTCCATGTACTATGATTTAAAAAGACAGGAGGAAAAGTTTGCAAGTTGCTTTAAAATTTTAAAACAAAAGAAATGCCAGAACAGAGTCCTCAGCTTCTCTAGGGCTCCCTCTGGATCTGAGTGGGTCTTCTGGGGGCGTAGAGGATTGAGCATCCAGAGGCTGCATAAAACCTAGTACCCCACCCCCCACCCCCCTGCAAGGCCTCAGCGAGGCCACCAGGAAGTAGACTAAAAAGGGAGCGGGTGACCTACCTAGCACAGCGCAGGTCTTTCCGCTGGAGATGATTCATCACTGACACGCGGATGTCAGAAGAGCCAGGGAAGATGTTTACATCTTTTTAAATAGGGAAACTGAAATGATTTTTTTTTCTTCAAAGGATGCTCTAGACTCTAGTCTAGACCCTTTCCCTCCCTGGTGGGAAGATTCTCCCTGAGTTATGGTGATATCTTGGACAACTCATTATTTTTCACTGCAATAGCCAAAGTTCCCAACTCATGCATGGGCAGAAGGAGGGAATTTAACACAGCACAGGGCAGTGTAAATACTACTCTGTAATAGACTGAGAGAGAAAAAATATGATTATATAGTAACTCATTTAGTTTTCCTAAAAGGAGATAGATCTTGTTATTAGCCCTCTTTTACAGAAGTGGCAAAGGGTGCAGAGAGGTTAAGTAAAGTACATACCTTCCCTGTCAGCTAGAAATGGGACTGTGGGCTTTGAACTTGGGCAGGCCTGTTCTTAATCACACTTCACGTGGCTTCTCTGCCTTCCTTATCAGCCAGAGACAGAAGGAGGAACAGGGTGGGGTGAGGAGCCCGCCTTTGAGTGTTCAAATCCTGGCTCCATCCCTTACAAATCACGTGACTGCTGCCAAATCTCCAGGGCCCCCCTCTGTTAAATGGGCTTGTAAATCAAGCTCATGGGCTTGTTGTGGAGTAAGATGTTATGCTTGGCCCGGTGCCTGAGACCTGGTATTGGGATCCACGAGTGAAAGCCATTGTTACTATTTTACCAGCAGCCACCTTTAATGACAATGCTACTGTCACTTTGAATTTTCAAAAAAGCAACAGCTCTTCCTCCTCCCCCGCCACACACACAAAAGGAAAACGGACACAGTTGGTCTCTGCATGCTTTAACCAAGCCTATGTTGGGGGGGGTAGGTGCTTGGACTGTGGATAACCACCGCCTCAGGCGGTAACATGGATCCCCAACGTATTTGAAGGTGATGAATTAAATGCAGGCTCTTGAGCTCTTGTCCGCCTTGGAGCCCGACCACTTAGAAGTATATGTGTGTGGCCCAGGGGTTGAGCATCAACCTATGAACCAGAAGATCATGGTTCGATTCCCCATCACCCTGGTTGTGGGCTCCATCCCCAGGGAGGGGCGTGCAGGAGGCAGCCGATCCATGATTCTCTCTCGACATGAATGTTTCTACCTCTCTCACTCCCTCTCTGAAATCAATAACAATATATTTATTTTAAGACGTGTGTATGTGGAGTGAGGGGGAGGGGTTGGAAGAAAGCCCCTGTAGGGGGTTAGGTGCTGGAGAGCAGACAGTTAAGGAGGAAAGTCAGAGATGTGCTGTGTTTTTTCTTAGCTCTAAAACCTGACCACCGTCTGAGGGGGACTAGACTGGAGCGTGGAGAGGCAGAGCTGGTGAGTGGACCCTTCGTTCTGCTTCCATGGAGTGAACAGCGGTTTTTGGGGCGCTTGTTCTGTGCCGGCATCGGTGTTTTAGGCGATGGCGGGACCGTAGAGAACAAAACAGAATCCCGTGGGTCTCAGGGAGCTGACACCTATGCGAGTGACATTTGTGCGGAGAGAAAGAAACCCACAAAGTCCAGAGTTCTTTGCACGGTAGGCCTCCCTGCCTCTGGGACGGATCGGCCTGGCTCCCGCACTCTCTTCCCCTTAAACCGAAGGCGCCTGCTTTCAGCCAGCTCTCTCTGCCTGCTACTGGGATTGAGGAGGGAGAAAAGGAGAGAGAGAGATTGAGGCAAAAGATCCTCAGGCAAAGTGCTCATCGGGCAGGCAGTACGCAGGCGGTCAGTCTGGTCAGTCTGCCCACCTGGCCTCATGCCCTTCTTGGGGGGCTAGGGCCCAGGGAGGGTGGATCCTGGCCATGTGGCAGGGACTGGGATGGGGTGAGGCTGCATGGAGGGGTCCGGGCAGCTTCTAAGTGCTCTGCATGCAGGGTCCTGGGGAGTGGGAGATAATGAACTTGAGGCACGGAGAGACTGGGGGAGGCAGCCCGCAGCCATGTGGGGAGTCAATGGCAGATTTGGGTCCCATTTGAACCCAGGCAGCCTGGCTCCCGGGTCAGGGTCAGCCCTCCCAACTCCACTACCACATTGGCCAGCGAAGAGCATTTCAGAGAGAAACAGGTTTCTAGGGTGAAACCAAGTGTCCCCATGTGTCCCCAGAAGCCTGCAGGAGCTCCTTCCACTTCTTGGAGCCCCCGTTAGAGATGTTAAGAGCCTCTGGATCACCCGCCACCCCAGGTCATTGTCAGAGTGGACATCAGGACTATAGTTGGGGCGGCATGTCAAGATCTTGGGGTAAAAAGAAACCCCAGTCCTTTCATCACAAAACCAGAGGGCGGATGGAGAGGATCAGGGAGGGGCAGGCTTCCCTGAGCTCCCCCACAAGGTTACCTTTGAGAGGGCTGTCTTTGTGCTGACTTTGGGGGGACTTACAGGAGTGAGGGGGAAGTTGGGGTGCAGGTGGGCCACCGAGCCGGACAGGTCAGGGAGCCTGTCTTCTAGCTGGTGCCCTCTGAGCAGACCTTGAATCTCAGTGGCAACCACTTGGCCCCTGTCACTGGTTGGTGATGGGGAAGGTGCCAGGTTCAGGAGGTAGTTCTTCCTCGCTTTTCCAGAAGGTGGAGAGTTGATCACCAAACCACTGAAATGCATGCCTGGGTGATAAAATAGCTGGAAAAACTGAACCCACGGGAGAGTTCTAGCCCAGATAAGCTCTTGATGGAAAGGGTACTGCCCCTGGCAGGTGTGATACTGGAATTAGGGACACCGGAAGGGGTCCTGCTTGGCAGGCCTCACAGCCAAACTCGCCAAACCGCCTGCCTTCAGGAGAGGATCACACCCAGGCTTAGCTGCCTTCCCAGGAACATGTAAATCATTACATTTTTATGATTTAATCTGAATTTGTCATGCCAAGAAAATCAGTCACTGTGTAAGTATTGATGGTCTTCCTCTGACTTCCCCTGCTACTTTTTGGTGTGGAAAATAGGAAATCTGCTGCCCTAGCTAGAGTTGCTCAGTGGGTAGAGCGTGGGCCTTTAGACTGAAGGGTTCTGGGTTTGATTCTGGTGGTTGCGGGCTTGATCCCTGGTCTTGATAGGGACACATGTGTGAAGAAACCAGTTGGTGTGTGTGTGTGTGTGTGTCTCTCTCATTGATGTTCTGTCTCTCCCTTCCACTCTCTTTAAAAATCAATGGAAAAATAGCCAAAGGAAGAAAATGTGAACACTGCTTTGTGGCTGCATTACCTGCCCCTTCCAATGTATCTTTCACTGCCTGGCTATAAATCTGGGGCTCCACGGAGAGTGCTGGGTGGGGAGAGGACAGGCCTCACGGGGTCAGTTCCAGGCAGCCCACCACGTGGTGCACCCCCAGCGCTCGGCCCTCCTGACTTTGCGCCTTTGGGAGTACAGTATAGGGATTGTCGAGGCCCTGTCCCGAGCTCCTCAACCCTCTGCTGACATTGACCCACGACCCTCAGCTCTCACCCTGAGGCTATTTGCAAGGCGCATCAGCCTCCACCCCTAACTCAGTTCCTCCCAGCAGAAGACGCCAGGGGATGGCTCGCTTTCCTGGGGTGTTTTTAAACTAATCTCCGCCACCTACACTTCAGGCTAGGTGTGCCCTCCCCCCAGCCCCCTCTCCCCCCCGGGGATGGGCTGGGTTAGGTGTTGGATTTGCGCTGATATCTTGGAATCGGATTTATATGTGTGCAGTTTCTCCTAACCCCACGGTGCCAACATCTACCATCTCCTTCCGACTCGGAACCGCGCGCAGCGGGAGAGCCGTGGGGTTTGGGCGGTGGAAGTGGAAACACCGTCCCTTGCGCGCCGTCCTTCTCAGAGAATTCTCTCCCCAAAGGGAGACGAACTTGTTTGAAACACAGACTCCTCCTCTCTGGTTCTGCGGACTGAAATGATCTTGGTCTGTTTTGGTTGTTGTTGCTTTAAAACACACACACACACACCAAAAAAAAAAAAAAACACGATTAAAAAAGAGAGACAGACAGACAGACAACCTTGGCAGGCCCCGAGATCAGGCGGAGAAAACGCTCCGCTCCGCCGCGCTCCTCCTTCGGGCGGCAGGGAACCGCGCCCGGGCCCGCACTGCCCCGCGCACCAGCTGCGCGCTCTCCGCGCCCAGCCCAGGCAGCCCGGCTGGGAGTCCCTAGGGATGGCGGAGCCACTCTGAGGGTGAGATGGGGTTTGTCCCACGACCTTGGCCCCAGGAAGCTGTGGAAACAGACAGACCCCAATTTTCTCCCCTCGGAGTTGGGAACAAAACCTGAAAGCGCGAGGTTGCCCGCTCGGCCGGAGGTGGCGCCTCCGCGGCGGGGGCGGCCCTGCGCCGCGTGCCGCGCGGTTCCCAGGCCCGGTTCCTCCTCTCTGCCGGTTGATGAGTTAGTTCTCCATCGAGCTGGTTAGCCCTGGTCCGCAAACGCGAGCCTGGTCTCACGCAGCGTTCCCGCGCCTGCCAGACCCCGAGTTGACCGGCTGGGCTCCGGGGGCGGGGATGGATGAAGGGGAATTCTTGGTGATGAGAGGGGAGGTCCCCCCGCCCCGGACCCCCTCGGTGAAGTGGCGTGGGCTTCCGAGGAGGAACAAAGGGCTAAGGTGCCCGCGATCAGCGCGCCCTCGGGCCGCCGCACAGCCGCGTCCGCGCCCCTCCCCGCGCCGCCGGCTTTGTGCGCCGGGCCGCGCGGCGCTGCACCTGCCCGGCGTCAAGTACCTTGGCGCGGCGGCGCGGGCGGCGGTTCTAATCGCCGTGCCCAAGTACCTGCTCATGAATAAACACCAGCCCCATTGATCAAGTACTCAGCGCGCATTGTGAAGGGGAAATTGGCCCCTTTCTTGGAAGTGTCTGTCCTCAACGCGTCTGCACAGTCGTGGCTGCAGAATCCCCCCACCCCCATCACCACCATTGAGTCACAAGCGCGCGCGCGCACTCGAAACACGAGGCGCCTCCCGGCTAAAATAAACTCGCTTTTCTTCCCGCAAGTGCGTGATTGAACGGGGACAATAGCCGGAGAGGCGGAGGCCGCCGGGTCAATAGCCCACGTCGCTCCCAGGGACAGGAAAAGTCAGCGAGTGGAATGCTGGTCTTTGGAAAGCCTTCTCGTGTGTCCCGGCCACGGGGGCCTGTGGGGACTTGCACAAAGCCCCCAGGGTTCCCCAAAGACGGGACAAAATGTTGGAAACGGTGGCCCCCGGTGCCTGCCCACCTTGCCCGGGGAGGTTCCTCCACCCCAGCCACACGCTCCACCCCAGCCCTACTCTATCCTGGACACCCTCTCTCTCTCTCTGGTTTCCACAGCTGGGCCTAAGTTTTTTTTTTTTTTTTTTTTTTTTTTGCTGCAAAAAGCTTCATTGTTTCATGTGGTCCAAAGGCGGGGAGAGGGCTCCAGGGTGGTTAAAAGAATGGCTAGTAGTTTCGGGAAGAGGCTCAGGTGAAAGACAGACACAGGGGGATGAAGGGGGCCTCTGAAAGGGTTCTGGGCTCCAAACGCTCCTAGTCGGCTTAAGGGTGAGCCTTTCGAAGAGCTCCTCGCCCAGGGCCTGACTCTGAGATGTGGGAGGCAGGACACAGGGTATTAAGGATCCCGCCACGCAATTTGCAAACCTCTGGCCAGTGCAAGTGGGTCCTCTGGCCTGGCTGGGCCGAAGGGCGCGTGCCCACCGTGCAGCCAAGGCCTGAGGGTGCTGGGCGTCAGAGGAGGGGTAGCTCCCGGGGCGGGGGGGGGGTGGTGTGTGCGCACTTGTAAATTGGTTGGTGCCAGGAAGTCAGGGCAGTGAGTTTAAGGGCGTTTGCGTCCTGAGGGCTCGTGTGTTCGCCCGCCGCTTTCCAGAGTAGAATTTCCCTGGAAACATGAGCGGTTTTCTAGACCCGAGCAGGGACCACGGCAGTCTCAAAATGAAGTGCTGCCAGGCGTGGAGATTTTGCCAGCTGAACATGTTCCAGTGGCTTTGTCTGTATCCGCTCTCCCGATTTCTCTCCCTCCTTCCCTTCCTCCTTTCTCCCCCCTTCCTCCCTCCTTCCTTCCTCCTTCTTTCCTTCTTCCTTCCTTCCCTCCTTCCCTCTTTCCTTCCTTTCCTCTTTCTCTCTTTCCTCTCCCCTCCCTCCCTTCCCCTCTCTCCCCTCCTCTTTTTTTGACACACAGAAGCCTGCAGGCCCTCGGAAAGTCCGGCTCTGCAGCCCGCCCCTTGCAAGGCTCCCGGCCCAGGTCCGGCAGGGTTCAGGAATCCGGGGTGTTTGAGACACGGCTGCATTTGGGGGTTTCTTAGCCTGTCCCCTTTACACTGAGGCAGGTGGCCTCAGAATCCAGCCTCCAATCTTTTGCCAATGACTGGGTTGGATCTTTGGGGTCCTGCTGTGCTGCTAGTTTTAGGGGAGGCCTGCGGGGAGGGGGGGAGACTGGGCTCTCTCCTGGAGGGCTGGACGGCTGCAGGGACTGTGAGTCTGTTGCAGAGGTGCTGCGATTTTCACCAGGGGCCCGGAGTCGCCCTCCCCAGACACACACCTTCGTTGCCACCCTGCAGGCGCCAGGCCCGAAGAGATCTTTCTGGAGCCCCAAGAGCACCATCATGGCCCCCCCTCCCCAAAACAAGCTCAGTTGCCCAGGGATTTGCCCAAAGATAACTGCTCTTCTTTGGAATATTCTAGAAAACCCCCCCACAAGATGCTGTTTTCCTGGGCGATTAAAGGGAAGTAATTGGTGGGGTGAGCCATTTGCAGAGGAACAAGAGTGTGACTTCCGCAGGACTCTGGCTTTTTGCATTGCGGCCCCAGGGCCGCCTCCAGCCGCCCCGGGCTGGCCTGTGGCAGCGGAGCAGCCGAGAGTGCCCTCCCCTCCCCGGAGGCCATGGGCGGAGGTTCCCTCCTGCCCCAGAGGACACCCAACAAACCCCTTCTTTCTCTGGCGTTCACTCCCACCAGGTCTAGGTCTAAGCGCCGCCTCCCGCGGCTCTATGTCACTGGGGGAATTCTGGAGTTCCAGCGTGTTGCTCTCGTCCGTGTTGGATGTCTGTGTAGCCCGATGGGGGCATCTCCACAGGGGTGCGTGGATTTCAGGGCGGCTGACGGGCGAGGGCGTGGAGGGGAGGAACAGCTGGCTCTGGGCATCCTCCCTGAACCCTGGAATCGGGACCAGCCCCCAGGGCACAGCCCTCCCCGCACCCCGTGTGAGCCCACTTCCACTATTCTCAGCCACGCCCTGGGGTCCGTCCTGCTGTTAGACCGGGAGAATGAGTTCTGGGGAATGGTTCACCCTCGGGGCCGGGCGCACCCATCGGAGGCCTGGACAGCCGTTTGGGAAACACTGGGGACTCGGTGGGCGAGACTGAGCCCCAGTCTCTCCCTCTCCCGCCCTCCTTCCCATTTCATGTTGGTTCTTCCAGAGGCGTGGCCCCAGCCGTGTCCCCCATCCCTATGCCCGGTGCCAGGAGTGTGTGGGGGCTGTGGGGTTCCAGGAAGGGGAGCTCGGAGGGAGTCCCGCAGGGGGAGGGCGGGGAGGGAGCCGCGAGAAGCCCTGGGTTGGATGGGAGTGCAGCCGGCTCCAGCTGCCGGCTCTCCCTCTTGCAGGGGGATTGCTAATGGCCCCTCGATATTCCCCGTGGCAGGAGCCCCTTGGAGTGAGTGGGGAGGGATCTCCCTCCGTGTTTTGTGAAACCTCTCAGCTCAGCCTACAGATGTACCTTCATCTTAAAGGGGGGGTGCGAGCCTTTGGTCCCCCAACCGGGCCCCCAGGATGCCCCCTCCCCCAGTTAGCGTGCCAGGGTGCCAAGCCTGGAGGATTGCAGTTGCACCCCCTTCCGCCCAGGCCAGCTGGGGATCCTGCCCCCCCCGCCACCTGCCCCCCATCAGCCCCGGCCTGGACGCCACCCTCCCAGGACAAAGGTCAGATGCAGCCTCTGCTCACCACAGGGCCCCGATGGTGGTCTTCTGGGAGTTCAGGGACCCCTGCCTTTTCTGCATGAGGCAGGGGAAGGTTCCAGTTCTTTCTGGGGCTTCTTCTGAGACTGTTTTCCTCCCATAACACAGATGGAAATGTTGAGACTGGCTGTCTCAGGGTGGCCAGCAGCCTGGCATCAGACCGAGGTGTGCCCACCCTGACTCTGCCTGTTCTCCAGACAAGTACTGGCTGTCTGCGCCCCACAGCTGTCTGCACCCCATGGCTGTCTGTACCCCCTGGCTGTCTGCGCCCCCTGGCTGTCTGCGCCCCCTGGCTGTCTGCGCCCCATGGCTGTCTGC
>JAAGEH010002064.1:0-38142 GCA_011751065.1 Lasiurus cinereus
CACACACTCACCGATGCACACGTTCTCGTCGTCCAGCTCGGCGGAGCCGTTGCGGTAGAAGCCCAGGCGGCAGTGCTGGCAGTGCTGGCCCCGCGTGTTGTGCTTGCAGCTCACGCACGTGACCACGTTGAGGAAGTCGATGTAGCTGCAGCGGTTGGAGTGGCCGTAGCACTCGCAGTCTGCCGCCGCGCGTGGGGAAACAGCAGGCCGTGAGCGAGGGAGGCCTGCCCGCTGCCCCTCACCCATGCATTCCGGGAAACTGAGGCCCGGGGAGAGGAGGGCCTGCCCCGGACCTGAGGGCACTGACCTGGCCTGCAGCACCTCCCACCATTGGGGGGAGAGGGGCCTGCAGTTCTGAGCCCCCCGGCTGCCACCCGGCCCTGCGGCTGGGGCCCAGGGAGGGCCAGGGGCAGCGCCTGTTGGTGCCCAGGAGATGCCAGGGTACTTAGCAAGGCTTCATGCAGGGAGGGGGGCCATGCCAGTGTGAGCTCGGGGAGGGCCGTGCTGGGTGCGCGGTGCCACGCGGTGTCCCCAGCGACTCGGGGGGCCTGGGTGCCCGCAGGGACGCGGGAGGGTGGAGGGCCCGGATCTCCCGCGTGCTGCTCTGGAAGATGGATGCTGGCCACGCTGCAGGCCCTTCTCATTCCCTGGCTGTTTGCAAGCTTGATTGACACCCGAGGGCCCGGCCGCTGTGCCTGCTCCGAGGCTTGGCCCAGCTCCCGCTCTAATGGAGGGGGCAGTGCCACCCGCTGTCTCGGCCCGGCACCCGCTCCGGGGACTGAGCCAGCCCTGGGACTGCCCGGGGCCAGGCCCCGGGGATTGCAGCCGATTCCGCCACCTCGTGAAGGGGCGGAGGGTCACCTTCCCCGACTCAAAAGGGGGGTCACTGCTTGGTGTCTCTCCTAAGGGACTCGACACCCCTCTGAATAAGAAAGCCGGTGTGGCTACCCCGAACAGGGAAGGGTGCGGGCCACCCTGCGAACACCATCTGCGTGGCTCCAGAGGACCACAGGTCAGGGGTCAAGGGCATGGGAGAGAGACCTTGGAGAAATGAGCCTCTGAGAAGTGCCCGGGAGATGGCCCCCCCTCAGTGTTTCTCCAGGGAGAGAAGGCGAGGCGCCCTCCCGGCGTCCTGGGGGTGGCGTCCATCCGTCCGTCCATCACCTCTGTGTCCCAGATCTCACTTCAACCAAGACGGCCCCTGGGCCACCTCCCAGGGGAGCTGGACCGGCTATTTCTGGCGCTGCTGCCTGCCGGGCTGCCCACTGAGCTCTGACTCATGCTGCTCCACTCCCCGGGGAGGGCTGGGGGAGGCGGCTCAGCCCGGTCACCTTGGCCCAGCTGCTCTGGGCGGGGCCGAGCCTGGGGCGGCCTCCAGCTGCACCCTGGTTTCCAGGAGGGGGCAGGGCAAGGTGTGAGGGGGGCTGGCTCTGGGCCGCCCCCTGACCTTGGAATTCTTCCACTGGCACCACCAGAGGAGGTGTGGGCCTGAGCGGAAGGCTGGGAGGCCTGGGCAGGGGCGGGGCAGCTTGGAGAGATTACAAACAAGCTCTTCCATCTGCCGGGTCCCCCTGCCCTGCCAGCTCTGGGCACCCTGGCACCCACCTGCTCAGACCTGAGGGACCGGGCTCACGGGGAGCCGGCCTGCCTCTGCTCCCTCGGAGACCAGCTGCCACCCAGGACTCCCCCTCCCGTCTCTTCTCTGCTCCTGCCACCCACTGCGCAGGCCCCAGCGGAGCTGGACCGGGTGGCCGGCTGAAATGTCCCTCCTGCCGTCCAGCCCTCCCCCTCCCGGGAGCATACGTCCAGTCTGAGCCTGGCATTCAGCCCTCAGCGTCTCCCTTCCTTCCCAAAGCCGCCGCCCTGCCCCACCCGCCAGGCCCCACCATTCCCGGGAGCAGACCGTCCAGACCCGCCCCCCGCTGCAGGGAACATTGTCCCCCGGCTCCCCCCTGGCAGTCTGGGGCACCCCAGCCAGTCCGGGCGCCCGCCCAGTCCAGCTGGCTCTCACTGCCTCCATCACCTGCAGACCCCGTCTCACCGGTGGTGGTTCCAGGTCCTGCCAGCAGAGGGCGCGCCAAGCCCTGCGTACTGCCAGCTGCAGGGTTGCTGAGGGGGCAGGTGGGCTGGGAGGGGGGCGGCTTCCTCTGTCTCCTGTGCGTGTCACTACGGCCACCAGCAAGCCGTGCGTGTCTCCTGCCCCCCCTGTCGTTAGAGAATGAGGCTCCCTGCCTGGTATCAGGGCCTCTCCCCCTGCACCCCCCATCCTCCCCGCAACCAGCTCTCCTTTAGCCAACACTCTGCCCCTTGGTCAGGTGGCCCCTCACTGCCCTCCCACTGCCAAGCCTTTGCCTTTGGCTGGTCCTGCCGCCTGGCCCGTGTGTCCTTCTGTTATATATTCCTAGTCCCTCCTCTCCCCCGCCCAAGCCCTCTGGACCTGAGCCCCATCACTGCCCGAGAGGAGTCTCCTCTCACCCCAGAAGCCCTTAGGGTGGGAGGAAAAGGGGGTGGGGTGGCAGGTGAGAGATGTGGGAGCAGCAGAACTCCCAGGTCCCTCCCCTCAGCTCCCTGGGGCCCACTCCCACCCAGGTCCCCTCCCTGGACTGGTACACCTGCTACCGCCACTAAGGGGGCGGGGCCTGTGGGTGTGAGAGGACGATCCCCCCATACCTTCTGCACGGGAGGGCCCCTGGGGCCCGGGGGGGCTCGCCCCTGGGGGCGCTGCTGTCGGCGGCCTGTTCCACTCTCGGGGAAAAGAAGAGAAAGGAAATCATGCCAGGGCTGGGGCTGGGTGTCCCGGGGACACGCCGAGGCGGACGCGCCCCAGAGCCTGATGGGAAGTGGCGCTCTAAGAAGCGGCGTCTACACTGGCCGCACACATCTGGGTCCAAACCTACGGGAGAGGCAGCACCTACGTTACAGCAGCCGTTCAGGCCGCGTGGACGAAGCCTCGAGAGTCTGCACCCTTTGGGGAGTCCTTTCTTCAGCGGGTCCCTGGTTTGGGGACTCCTCTACCCCCGTGTGGTCCCCTTCCCACTGATGGCAGAGCTCTCTGGGCTGAGTCCCAGGCTAATGACTATACGGGCGCCATCAGCCGTGTCCAGGCAGGGACACGCCCTCCGGCGTCTGGCCTGCCTCCCGGCCACCACCTCTCCCTCCACCCCTGGTCTGGGCCCATTTCCATTGGGGACCCCAATGTCAGTGAACCCCCAAAGGCCACAGCACTGCCTCCAAGACCCTCGGGGCACGCGGCCGGGGAGGCAGCGACGGGCGGGTGGGCAGAGTGGCATTGCTCCGCGCCGAATTTCAAAGGACAGGCTGGGAGGGACCCGGAGAAATCGGATTCTTTCTGCGTCTAAAGGGATTTCTCGGAGGCTGGTCGGTGGGAGAGGAAAAGGAAATCTACCGGCTAAAAGCGTGCAGCCTTTCCTGCCGAGTCCGCGGATGGCGAACTGACACCACGAGGCGCTGAGTGAGGGGCGGCCCGGGCCCACCGGCCAGGGTTTGATTACAGCCGCGCTATCGCCTGCCCCCTGCCCGCCTGCCTGCTGGGGCGAGGATTAGCGGCCGGAGCGGCCCTGTCCCCTGCCCTGCAGACAGCTTGCCTGGAGGAGGCAGGAACCTCTGGGCCAGCCGGTCACAGCCAGCTGGACGCTGGCCAGAGAGCCCGCGGTGCCCTGGGGAGGCATCTGCAGACTCAGGACCTTCCTGGCACCGGCAGGGGGGGAGGCCCGCGGGCGGGGACAGGCTCAGGTGTGCGGGGACGGCCTTGCAGGGGCCTGTGCCCCGTGCCAGAGCAGATGGAGGCCCGTCTGCTCCTGCGGAGCGGGGAGCTGTGCAGCCAGAGCCCGCGACGCGCTGCCTCAGCCCCAGGCGCAGGGCGTGGCTGGCGGCTCAGTGGGCAGGGAGCGCCCGGCAGCCTTCCCCGAGTGCCAGGCCCTGGGTGCCAGGCCGCCATGAGCAGCTGCTCCTCCGTCTCCCCGGGTCTCTCCCACCCGCTTTCCTGGGGTGCCTGGACCTCGACCCCAGCTGCCTCCTGAGCTTTGACCCTCGCCAGTGGGACGAGGGAGCCAGCGGCCACCTCCGAGCTGTGGGCCGGGACCCAGGCTCCACCCCCTGCAGCGCTGTCCATCTTAGCGGGGCGCCAGGCACAGTGGGGCCCAGGTAGGGGCTCCAGTTGCTAAAGAGGTGTGAGGACCCCAAACGTGGGCACCTCAGGTCACCGGCCGTCACCCTGGAGCAGCCTCCTCCCCGTACGCCCTCCTGCCCGCAGGGGCTCAGGACGCAAAGCGGCCACGCCTCCCGACAGTCAGCAGGTGGGGGGCTCCCTCTCAGGGCCCAAGCCTGACCTGACTCGCTCGCTGCCAGGCCTCGGACCCTCTCCCAATGCCCAGCTTTGCACTGTGCCCTGCGCCCCTTGCACCCGATCAGCAGCAGCTCAGCCAGTGAGTCAAGGTTCCTCGTGTGTGTGTGTGTGTGTGTGTGTGTGTGTGCACGGGACCGGCTCACCACGCAGACCACGGGGTGCAGGCAGACACGCACCCCCTGGACGGCCTTTGTGCCGGGGGGTGTGGGGCAGGAGTGGTCAGGGGCCCCTGGGGCTGGGGCCAGGGTCTGCCTGGACCTGCTGATGCTGCTGAGAGAGCAGCGGGTGAGGGTGGGAGCAACGCAGAGAAGCAACGTGGGACCCTGTGAGTGGACCTGGGCCCCTCGGACCCAGCTTTCTGTGGTGCCCCTGGGTCAACCCTGGTGGAGGGAGGGGCGCCTCCAAAGCCTTTCTGAGGTCTGGGATCTCCCCACTGGCGGTGCTCAGAGCCCCACACACCACACACCGGCCGCCCCAGGCTGACACTCTGGGGCCTGAGCCCAGCTGGCTGCCTCAGGACCCGACCTTAAACCTCCCTCTACCATCACCCCCCGTCACCCACCCCCAGCCTCTCCAGAGTGATAGCTACAGATGCCCAGAGGGAGGCCGGCCCCCGCTCAGGCCGGGGGGCTCTGCTGCTGGTGGGGAAGGTGACCCCCACTCTTGCCTGGCCAGAGAGGGAGGGGCCTTCCAAAGCAGCACTAAGGGGGAGCTGGGGGAGGCGCTGGGGGTTGCAGCCATAGCACAGGGGGCAGGAGGGAGTGGGCAGAGGGGATGGCGATGCACAGGGGTACAATGCGGGGGGAGCGGGGCGCCCCAGGGCCCAGTGGGACGGAGACCCCCGCTTTCCTCCCCTGCTCTTCCCAGCACATGCAAGCGGCGGGCACTGCGGGCCCGGGGTGTACTCACTGCCGACGGCCGAGCCCGCAGCGGCACCTGTGGAGAGAAGGGGTGTGTGGGTGCTGTCCAGGCTGGGCAGTTCCGGCCGTGGGCCCGGAGCCCGGGGTCCTGGAGGAGAAGGGGGACGAGGGGGGAGAGGAGGCAGGGCAGGCGGTGCCGTGAGGCCGCCAGTGAGAGGAAGTGCAGGGCTAGAGACGGGCCTGGCAGCAGAGAGGGGGCTGGCGCTCTGCCTCTGAGGCCGCTGCACCATAGACAGCCTTCAAGGCGGGTCACCCAGCCTGTCACCCTGCCAGGTCTCAGCTCTGTCATCCTAAAGCCTCTCTCACGTCGGAGGGCACCCGGGCGGCTGTCCAGGTGCCCACAGCCACTGCCCAGCCCTGGCCTCGCGTCCCAGGAGGGCGCTGAGGGCCGGGCCTCAGTCTGATGGTCTGGGGAACGGGCCAGCAATACCACCACCGGCAGGGTGCTGGGGGGCCCCGGGAAGCTGACTGAGCACAGCCTCCCCGACCAGCGCTGACCATTGTCAGCCGTCGGCCAGTGAGCCCAGGCCGGCCGGCCCCGCTCCCTGCAGGACACGGGGACTCCGCTGGGCCCCGGGGAGTGGGGTGTCCCTGATGCAGGCACCTGTGGCCGCACCCGAGGACGGCTGTGATGGCTTCGAGGACCCCTCTGAACACGGGGTCCCAGGAGACCGGCCTGGGGGGCAGCACGAGGCTGTCGCTGCCCATGAATGCTGGTGGAGGGGGTGCTGATCCGTCAGCTGGAGGAGGGTCCCCACACCCTGCTGACACCCCGAAGGCCTCCTCTGCCCAGCCTCAGGGCACAGAGGGGAAGGAGAGCAGGGGGACACCCAGCAGCTCACCCGAGCCCGCCCCAGGCCCCATGCAGATGAGGCTCCCCATGTGGGTACACGAGTTGTTGTGTGTGCATATATGTCGGCGAGTACATGTCTGTATATGCACATGCGCACAAGTGTGCTTGTAGGTGTATGCGTTTGTGTGCACGTTTGCTTGTGTTTACACATTTGAGCACGTGTGTGCACGTTTGCTTGTGTTTGCACATTTGAGTGTGAGTGCATGTCTGTGTGTGCATGTTTGCTTGTGTTTACACATTTGAGCATGTGTATACATGTGTGTGTGCACGTGTAATCTAGAGCTGGGATGGGGTGGGCTGCCTCCGCCAGATCCACTGTCCCCAGGGTTGAAGGGCGGGGAGATGGGCCTCGCCGGTGGCGGCTGGAGCGGGGGCCCCGTGGCCGTGCGGCCGCCGTACGTACAGGCGTTGGGCGAGCCGTGCGGCAGCGGCAGGTAGGAGCCGGCCCGCCAGGAGCGCGTGCGGAAGTTCTTGCGGCAGCGGCCGCAGTCGGGGCCCGTGGTGTTGTGCTCGCACTCGCACTGCAGGCTGCCCTCGCGCACCGAGCACAGGTTGGCGTGCAGGTTGCACTTGCACCTGCGGGGACACAGCACCGTCAGGAGCTCCGCCGGGCCGGGCTGGGGGTGGGGGGGCGAGGGACCCAGAGGCTGCACCCCCACCCCCTGCCGCCAGGATTCTCCCCCGGGGCAGTCGCTCCCGGCTCCCCTCCCGTCGAGGGGACACCCTTCAGGCCTCCGGGACTCGGGCTGCCTGCACTCAGGCTGTGGGGCTACCTCTGAGCTTGGTTTTCGGGGTGTCCTGCGCCTCGGTCAGGGTGGGGGTGCCAGAGGGTGCATTCCCAGCAGCCCAGCTTCGGGCCCCCTTTGCAGCAAGACCTTCCCTGGCAGAAGAGGGCCCCTCGGGCCTGTGGAGGGCTCCCCGAAACATGACCACACCACCCGCTGCTCGTGACTCTCAGGCGCACGGCTGGACGTGATCCCCCAGCCTGGACAAGTCGCCCCGGGGAAGCCAGGCCGGTTCCCCGAGTTCCATCCATGACCACGTGCTCCGGGCGGGGCCCAGGGCAGCTCACAGTTTATTCCTGTTTTATTAATTATTGTGCCATTTCCACACCAACAGCCGGAGACCCACTTTTGCCCGCACTGCATCCTGTGGGCCTCTGGGAAAAGCAGGAGGGGTGGGCAGGCAGCTGTTGGCACAGGGACCCTTCCTCCGGGGGACCCCAGAGATGACCCTGCGAGCAAACCTGCAGCCGACGTGCTCTCCGCTGCCCCCTCCCCCGGACCCCACCCCCAACACTGTTGCCCGGGCAGGTTAAAGGCTCTGACCAGGCCCGCGGGGACGAGCCCTGTGTGACTTTGTGGAAGGAAAGTTCCTTTGCAAAATGTATGACGCGGGAGGTTTCAGGCGTGTTTTTTCTCTCGGCTCCCGTCTGACATCCCCCCGAGCTGGCGGGAGAGGAACCAGCTGTGCGGAGCCAGGCGGGGGGGGGGGGGGGACCGCGCCTCTGGCCCGAGGACGAGGTATTTTTAGACGCCGGCGACACAGCGCGATTGCCATCGCGGCGTTGGTGGTGCGGTGCGCTGACCTTGGCTGTTAAAATGCGCAGGAGGCGGTGGGACCCGAGGAGCATATTGTAGTGAGGGCGGCGGGCCCCAGGGGGCCGGGGTGACAGATCCTGCAGCTCGAGGGCGGGGCAAGCTGCCCAAGGTCACGGGCTGGTTACTCCTGACCCAGACCCCGGGGTCCCCTCTCCCTCTCCCCCGCCCTCCCTGGCTGAGCCTCGGAATGACAATGAGCTCGGCTCCTCCACCAACAGCCAGGCCGTCCCGCCGGGGGGCGCTGCGGGGAGCCCAGGCGCGGGGCCTCCGGGGCCTGAGACGTTCGTTCGCCGGGACCTCAGGCTCTCCGCTGGGCTCCCGGCCTCCGCTTCCTGTCCGTGACAGGGAGCGGTTTTAGGGGACAGAGTGGAAGAGAGAAAGACAGAGACGTCGATGGGGGAGAAACACATGGATGGGCTGCCTCCTGCAGGAGCCTGACCAGGGCCCGGGCCGGGGAGGAGCCTGCACCCGAGGTACGTGCCCTTGAGCTGCCTTGAACCCGGGACCCTTTGGCCGCAGGCCGACACTCTGTCCACTGAGCCAACGACCAGGGCCCACTGGCTGTCTCTCCTCCGCTGAGCTTCATGAATGGGTCACCACCTCTGCCCGCAGTGCCCAGCTGCCTCCTGAGCTTTGACCCTCGCCATGGGACGAAGGAGCCAGCGGACACCTCAGAGCTGTGGGCCGGGACCCAGGCTTGCATCGCTGCTGCCTCCACTTCACAGATGGGGGAGGGAGGCTACAGCTGGGCGCCCCTTTAGGCAGCGGGGCGAAGGTTCTCGGTAGCCCCAGGCTCGGAGACCCCCCACCAACCCCCACTCCCCAAACACAGCCGTCCTCCCGCCCTGGGCCGCCGTCCTCTGACGTTTCGCCTCCCCATTCCTGGAGGCCTCGGGAGGCGGGATACACCCCGGAAATGTGCGAGCTGCACCCGGGACTGACTGGGCCGCCGTGAGCAGGAGCTGACTTGGTGCATCTCCCTGGGGTCCCGGGAAACCCAGACGCCCTCTCCTCCCGCTCCCCACGAGGGTGCCGGATTCTGGTTGGTCACATGCAGGAGCCCACCCCATCCCGGGCCGGAGGAGGCGGGGTTTGAACCCGGGATGTTGGGCCTAGAGTTGGATCTCATGGCCACATCCTACCCCCACCCCCAGCGGCGCCTTATGTGGGTTCCACGTGGGGGATGAAGACGGGGGAGGGGGGCGCTGAGGCCCTGCTCCCCCCCACGCCCCATCCAGCGGCCCGGCCCCGGCCCAGGAATGCAGCCTCACAGGGGAGAGGCCTCTGCCCACCTCCCCTCACAGCAGCTCAGGCCTGGGGGAGGGGGGACGGACCCCTGGCTGCACCTCAGCCCAGGCTGCCCCCCGCCTCTATGCACCCAGGGGAGCCGTTTCCCAGGGAATGACTCTCCGAATCGGCCCTCTGGGAGCCATCCGTCTCGCCGAAACCGGCACCCGCGTCCCTGACCCCGCACAGCCCTTTGGGCTCGTCCATCAGGAGCACCTTTAACAGGAGCGGAGGGGCGGGCGAGCCCAGGCTGCCTCCACCAGATCCACTGTCCCCTCCCTACCCACCCCTCCCCACCCACCCCCACGTCTCAGAATCCCATGCCTTTCGCTCAAGGAGGGGGAGGGGGAGGGAGGCGGATGCTGAGCCAGCAGCCCGCTTGCCAGGCCCCGCTGCCGACCAGGCCGGTGACCTTGAGCCAGTCACTGCCCCGGGCCAGGCCTTCCGCTCGCAAACCAGCGGGTCCGCCTGGTCTCAGACCCTCACCTCGGCCACCGGCGCGTGTGCATGCGCCCGGCACGCTGCCCGGCGCCCGGCGGGCTCTCGGGGCCTAATGACCCCTCTTGGAGTCGCTGCTCCCGGTGCTCTAGCGGCCAGAGTTAGCCAATGAGAATACAGGACCTTGGCCGGGTAGTCAGTGGGTTCAAGCATGCAGGGATACACGAAGGTTAGGGGTTCCATCCCCGGTCAGGGCACACACAAGAATCAGCCAATGAATGCACAAATACAACAAACTGATATTTCTCTCTCTCTCTCTCTTCCTTCTCTCTCTCTCAATAAAAAACAAAAGATACAGAACACCTGGCTAAATGTGAATTTCAGGCAAGCAACCCAGAAGGTTTTAGTGTAGGTGCATCCCGTGAGACACACGTGCACTAAGACATTAACTGTTCTTTGTCTAACATACAACCTCACATGCATCCTGCACGCTACCTGGCAGCCACCCCTGCTCACCCACGTGGCCGAGTGACGGCCTCAGGCCTGACCCCTGACCTCTCGCAGGCCTGGCAGGGGCGTGCCCATTCCCCCCAGGAAGCTGGCTCTGCTGCCCTCCCACCAGACAGAACGCCCCTTTCTTTCTCTCTCTCTCTCTCTTTTTTTTAAATATATATTTTATTGATTTTTCACAGAGAGGAAGGGAAGAGGATAGAGAGTCAGAAACATGGATGAGAGAGAAACATCAATCGGCTGCCTTCTGCACACCCCCCACTGGGGATGTGCCCGAAACCATGGTACATACCCTTGACCGGAATCGAACCTGGGACCTTTCAGTCCGCAGGCCGATGCTCTATCCACTGAGCCACACCGGTTTCGGCGTCCCTCTTTTAACGAGCCCCAGAGGACCACGGCTGGGCTGCAGCGCCCGGCGTGCCCCCCGTTCTCAGACACTCGCTCTGCCTCTGCCCAGGGGGGGGCAAGTGGCATGAGAACCCCACCCCTCCTGTCCACTGGAGGCCAGCGGGGTGCCCAACCGACAGGTGAGGGGGTCGTCAGGCGGCGGGGGACCAGCAGGTGCCGGTTGGCGTGTGCCAGGCCGGCGGGGAGGGGCGGGCGGTGCCCGGGAGCCGCCGGCAGGAGTGCCATCTGGACTCGGGCCTGGCACCACCGCTCCGTGAGAATCGTGCGCCGGGCCCCCCTCCCGGCGGGAGGAGCGGGTGTTTGGAGAGTCGCCCGGAGCGAGCGAGGGGGAGGATGTAGGTCAGCGCAGGCTGGAGGGATGATGTCATCGCCTGCCTCCTCGGGGAATGGGGAGCGGGTGTTTGGGGGAGCGGGAGGTGGTGCCAGAGCTGGGCCGGGAGAGGGGCCGGGGCCGACACCCCCCAGAAGGCTACCCCACCTCCATTTCAGGGCCTCGGACACGGGGCGCCCATGTGGGTGCCAGGAGCACCCCGACCCGGGGGCTCTTGGTCAGGGCTCCGCTCTGCCCGGGACTGGCAGCTCCTCTGGAGCAGGGGCGGGGCTGTGGGGCTGGGGGAGAGGCACAGGGTAAGGGGGACCCCGATGGGGACTGAGCGCAGGGGCGGATGGGGCCTGGGGGGCCGTGGGCACCCGGTGCGGCCGGCTTCCCTGGTCAGGCGGGCAGCTGCGGCAGGCGCTCCTGGGAATGCAATTAGCGGCAATTGAGTTCCGCGGCCAGATCAGACCGGCGGCCGGGCAGTGCTTTTCTAGAAGGTGCTTTCACCGACTCCCCTCCGTCTGGCCTCATCCCATTTCCCGCTGCACAGCCCGGCTTCCCGGGGGCGGGGCACGGGCTGAGGGGGGGCCTGGCCGGGTGACATGGGGGTGTGGCCAGGTGACTGAAGCAAAACCACTTGTCCCTGGGGGAGGTCCTCGCTCCCCCCACCCCCCCCACACGCCACGCCCTGGCCCGGGGAGGGCCGGCCCAGGTGCTGCCCAGGAGGCAGCGTGCGCGGTGCTGGCGGCCGGGGCGGCTCTGGGCGGTAACCCCGTGTCCGGTCCCTTTCTTCTCGGAGTGGCACTGACGGTGAGTGAGTGGACTGGTTCACAGGCCCAAGTTCATGTGTTTGTGAGTGAGTGAGTGAGTGAGAGTGAGAGAGTCAGCAGGTGTGTGGAGCTGGGCCCGCTGCTCTCCTTGAGGCCCGGGAAGGGAGGGAGGAGGGCAGGAGGGAGGGTAAGAGAGAGGAGGGAAGGTAGGAGGGGGGAGCGGGGGTCCCCAGGCCTGCGGACTCGGGAGCCCAGGGAGGCAGCTGCTGTCTGTGCCAGGTGGTGGGGATGAGGATTTGCCAGGTGGAGGGCTGGGCTCCAGGCAGAGGCACAGCCCAGAGGCGGGTCCCAGGGACCCAGAGGCCTCGGAGGCGGGGCGGCCGTGTGGACGGGACTCTGAGTTCAGGGGGAGCTGCCGGCTTGGCAGGTGATGGCCGTATTTGTCTGGGAGAAGAGTCCCCCACGAGAAGGAGCAGACCGAGGTGGCAGGCTGGCGGTCCCCGGCGAACCCCAGACGCCCGTGCGCCTCCGCGGGGGGGGGGTGGGTGGGGTGGGGTGGGGACGGAGTCCGAGTTAGAATCTGCTCGGCCGGGAGCCGGGCGGGAGGGACAGAAGGAGCCAGAGGCGAGCGTTTCCCCCCGGGTCTCGGGTCCCAGGGGAGCAGCAGCGAGACCCCCGAGGTCCAGGCCCGGCTGGCTGGTCTCCTGCAGTCCCCGCTCGCCGGTGGGTGCCGCGCGGTCTGTGTGTGTCGTGGGAGCGTGGGGGGCACTCGGTGGCTGCAGGGGGCGCGTATGAGGCAGCATCTGTGGGCCTAAAAGGGGCTCCGTCTGCGGAGGGGAGAGGGGGCCCATGAGAGCCAGGCCTGGGCGCCCTCTGGGTGGGACCTGCCTCCTGCTACCCGTCCTGCAGGTCCCGGATGGAGGTGGCCCGGAGCCCGTCCCAGGCCCAGCAGCCAGCGGCCCCGCCCCGTCCCCCTGTGCACCCCTGGGCGCTGAGCAGTGACCGTGCTGGCTGCGTCTAACACCCCGGTGCACTTCTCTCTCCTGCTCGCCCCCTGGCTGAGGGGGGGTGCAGGGTGGAGAGCAGGGACCTCATTAGCGGGAAAGGCTCCCGAGGGTGAGGCACCCGGAAACCAGGTGGTGTTCTGGGGACTCAGGTGAGCGCCTGCTGGGCGTCGGCCGAGCTCCCGGCGAGTCCCCGCCGAGGTCAGCCCTCTCGCCGGCGGGAGACGTGGCCCAGCCGGACGGCCTTGCCCAGGACCACGAGCCGGCGAATGGAAGAACCCGAATCCGACGCAGCTGCTCTTTGACCCAACACCCGGGCTGTCGGGGTTACAGAGGCCGCGGAGCCAGGACTGGCCAGGCTCCCCGAAGCGGGAGAAGTGGGGTTCTGACCCCAGTGTTAACGCCGGCAGCTGCGTGCCGTCTGTTCTCACATGTCGGGTGAGGCCAGGCTGTGCTCACACACACACACTCACACACTCACACACACACACACACACACACACATACTCACATACACGCACACACACTCTCACACACACACACACATACACACATACACTCCACACATTCACATATACACACACTCTCATATATACACTCACACACACACACTCACACACACACACACTCACACACACTCTCACACATACACTCTCACACATATTCACACACATATACACACATACACACACTCACACACACACTCACATATACAGACACACACATACACACATACACTCTCTCACACATATTCACACACATACACACACACATACACACTCTCACACACACACTCACATACACTCACACACACAGACACACACACTCACTCAGATACACACTCACACACACACACTCTCACACACACACTCACTCAGACACACACACACACACACACACACACATACACACACGCCCCAGCCAGGTCTCCCGCCGCCTCGGTTCCTATTCCTGGCCTGAGCCCCGTCGTCTCCGGTTTCCGGGATCGATAGGAACAGGACGTCCAGGGAAGAGGAGGAGGCGGGGGGCAGGGGTCAGGGGAGACGAGGAGTGGCAGTGTCCTCCGCCCGGGGACTCGGGGGAGCAGCCGGACCCCGCAGACTCTGGGGGAGCTGAGGGCTCAGATAAGCAGCGCCATCCACCTGAGGCCTGGCTCCTCCTGGGGGGAAGGGGTGAGGGCGCAGCGCCTGGCACCAGCACCCACGCATCGCCACGCGGTTCTCCCTGTTCCCTGAACTGGCACTGGTCATGGTTCTTCAGGCCCCCCCGCTCCGCTCCCCCCCTGTCTCCCCCAAACACCGCCTGCCTGCTGCATGCCTCCAGGACGGGAGCTCACTCCCTTCGCTGGAGCCTCCCGGAGTGTCCGGGGCAGGAGAATGGCCCTGGGCAGGGCCTGGCGGTGAGGACAGGACGGCCAGTGCCCCTTCCCTGGCCGAGCCCTGGGGTTGGCAGACTCGCCCGGGCTGGTGCCTGCTTCTCTGGCTCCTGAAATCCCCACGGCGCCCAGAACAGGTGCAGCCTGAGCCTCGAGACCCCGAGAGCCCCCGGGTCCCCAGGTACCTGCCCAGAACGGGCCCCACATCCGCCTTTGCCACCCATCCTGCGCTCTGGGCCTGCCTGGCTGCCTGGCCCAGGGGGCGCTCCCACCGGGAATTTGGAAAGGAACAGAGACCGTCACAGCCCTTAGCCGGGCCCTCCAATCAGGCCGAAGCCATCGATAGGCCGCTGCCCAGAGTGCTCACTGCCTCTGTGAACTGACGGCTGTCTTTTCTCTGTGTCTTCCCCGCTCCCTGCCCACGAAGGCCGGGTGCCTGGCACGCTGGGAGCTGTGGGCAGACCTGGCCCTCATGCCACCGATGGGAAACTGAAGCTCAGAGAAGGGCGCAGTGGGGCTGGGACCCAGCACACAGCCCGGTCCCCGGGGGGCGGGGTGCTCTCACTTGGATGGGGCTGAAGACCTGAGGCCCGTTCCCTCCCCTCTGCCCTCCGCCCTCCTGGGTACGCTCTGCACCCCGGGCCCATCTCAGAGTCCCTCCCAGGAGACAGCCACCCCCGCAGGAGCTTAGGACACAGTGGGCCCTGTCTGCCCACTAGCCTGGTTCTGCCACCGGCCGGGGCCTCAGGACCCCCCTGAGCCACCTCACGAAGGGCAGTGCCCCTTGATCAGACTCCTGAAGACGAGGGTCCCCCCCAGCCCAGTGGCTCCCGGGTTGAGCGCCAACCTATGAACCAGGAGGTCTCAGTTCGATTCCCGGTCGGGGCTCATGCCCAGGTTTCTGGCTCCAGCTCCAGTGTGGGGGTGCAGGGGGCAGTCAATCCCTGATTCTCATCATTGCTGTTTCAATCTCTCTCTCCCTCTCCCTTCCTCTCTGAAGCCAATACAAATGTTTTTTAAAAAGATGAGGGTCTCCCCACCCCACCCCCTGTAGCAGCCCAAAGCGAGTCAGAGAAGGGCCGACACCCCCAGACAGCGTGGGTTTCTGGTTCCCACCTGGGAGCTGCTAAGCCCTGCGGGACTGCGGTCGGAGGGGGTCTTCAGCCAACACCCCCTGCATCCCCAGGGCCGGCAGAGGCTGCCGCACTGACCAGAGCCCCGAACCCGGGACTCACATCGGAACACTGGGTGCAGGTGCTCGACCCTCACCCCCCGGCGGCTACAGCGGAGGTCACAGATCAGGTTTCCAGGATATTCTGACTTAAAATATCCTGCCCCGATGAGGGAGGGTTAGGAGTCCAGGTGTGTGAGCCACTGGCCCTGCGTGTCACCTGCTGCCCACTCCCCTGCTGGCCGCCAGCCTCGGGGCCTCATGAGCGGCGAGCCCCTGGCCCAGCTGGAGCCCGAGGCAGGTCCGAGTGGAATAAACAAAACAGCCGACAGCAAAGGCCCGCAGCTCTCCCCACCCGCCCCGCCCCCTATCCCCCGGGGACCACGGGAACGCCAGGCCCCTCTGCCCCGCACCCACGAGGCCTTCCCGAGACTGAACGGCCGCTCGCCGAGGTCCGTTCAGGAGGTGGAGGACGGCACCAGGAGAGTGCGTTTTACAAAAATGGGGTTAGACGCTGCTCCCCACAGCAACTGCCTGCCCCCCGAGTCAGCGCCCGCTCCAGGCAGTGGGCGAGGCCCGCACCCTTCCAGCCTCATCACCCACACCCGGGCTCTCACCGGGGCCTTCCTGCACCTGCCCCCGCACTTTGCGGCATTGTTTGGACTCTGTTTACTTTATCCAACAAACACAGTTTAAAGCTGAGCGCGCTGGTTCAGAGGGTGTCGTCAGCGTCACTAGAAACTGGTTTAACTCCCACCACGATCCGAGGGAAGCATGATCGTGACCCCGTTCTACCGGTGGGGAAACGGAGGCCGGAGGGGTCCTGGCCCTCACAGCGGGGGGAGCCGGCTGGGATCCAACCCCGGCTGGCCGGACGCCCTGTCCCCCACCCTCCCCCACCCTCCACGGAGGAGCCCAGGGAGCGAGCCCCACCCCCCCCCGACCGGCGCCCCCCTCGGCCTCACCTGCCCACCACCTCGATGTTGGAGATGGCGTAGAAGTACTTGTAGAGGTTCTCGCGCTGCACGTAGGTGCCGCCGAGCGCGGGCCGCAGCAGCCGCAGGCGCAGGTCGGTGAGGGTGAAGAAGTCCTTGAGGCCCTTGGCGCTCTCGAGGCGCGCGTACAGGTTGTCCATGTTGCGCAGGCCGGGCCCCGCGAACAGCGCGAAGCGGTCCCGCACCTCGAAGCGCACGTGCTTCTCCTTCTTGGAGCCGGCCCAGCGCGAGTACTCCTCCGTGCACAGCACGCGGTGCGCGCCCGACGCCGCCAGCTCGCGGGCCCGGCGGGCGGGCATGCCGAAGGCCTCGGCGCAGTCCTCGGCGTAGAACTGCCAGGGCTGCCAGCTGCGCCCGTTGTCCAGCGACTTCTCCAGGACCATGGCGGTGGGCCGGCCATACTCGAAGGTCAGCACCACGTCGTCCGTCAGCTCCACGCTCTTGTTCCACGACAGCGTGATGTTGGCCTCCAGCGGGCTCGGGTAGCGGCTCCACGTGACGCTCTGCCAGTACGTGGCCAGCCCCTCGTCCTCCCGGTCGAACATGAGCCGCGGCGGGTGGGCCAGGTCCGGGTTCGAGGCGTCGCACTCGTTGCTGCACAGGTAGGGGTTCTCCTGCGAGGGGGAGGGGGAGAAGGCACATGTGGTGGGCGCTGCTGGCCGCGGGCGGGGGGGGCCGGGGCTGTCTCTGCCCCGCCCGGCGCCCGCCGCGTGCCCAGGCACCTGCTAGAGGTGGTGGGGGGGGGCCCGTGTTCTGTCCCGGGTCTGGCACCAGGAAGCATCCCGGGGCCGGTCATTGGCACCCCTCTCCCCGCAGCGAAGCACGGAGAGGCCTGTAACGTTGTAGTCGTCCCGGAAACGCGCCCGCTCTGACTCTAAGTGGGGACCCCCGGGAGGAGGGTGAGGATCACCTGCTCCACGGCCCCCCGGGCACCCACTGCCCGGAGGATGAAGGTCTAGCTCTTTTTAAAAAAAAAATATTTTATAGATTTTTTTATAGAGAGGAAGAGAGAGGGATAGAGAGCTAGAAACATCGATGAGAGAGACATCGATCAGCCGCCTCCTGCACGCCCCCTATTGGGGATGTGCCTGCAACCAAGGTACATGCCCTTGACCGGAATCGAACCTGGGACCCCTCGATCCACAGGCCGACGCTCTGTCCACTGAGCCACACCGGTTTTGGCCAGGTCTAACTCTTTAGCACAGACCCCGAGGCCTGGAGCCCTGTGCTGACCCGCTGGGCGCAGCCCACTGCCTGCGCCTCTGAGCCTCTGCACACGGCACCCCCTCCCCCGGACCCGCCCGCGGCTCCCGTCCGCCCGGAAAGCTCCCTTTAAGCGCCTCCTCACCGAGGAGTCTTTCTGCCCCTTAAACGGACATGGTGCACCAGGCTTGCGGTGGGAGGGGGCCACTCACCGCCAACATTGGTTGAACCCAGTACCAGGCCTGACCTCACGTACCAATTCACTCCCTTCTCCCCGATTCACATCCCACCTCCCCCGTCCACGCAGACCGGGCGCTTATCCTTCCGCTCCGGGCGAGGCGGCCTGGCCTCAGGAGGGGGCTGCCCGGCCCAGGCCCTGCCGGGGGTGCGGGAGCCACACCCGCCTGTTGGCGCAGAGCATGGTGGTCACGCCTGTCCCCTGCACAGCCCGTGTGTCCGCCTCTGGCAGAAGCGGGGCACCTGGGGGTGCTGAGCGTTTCGGGTTCCCTTCAAGGAGGTGCCTCTTTGTGGCAAGTCCGTTCTAGGTCCTTGGCACGTGCCGGGCAGGCCCAGTGGGGGGCGCTGGTGAGTGATACAGGGCACGGCCCCTCTGGCTTACAGTCCTCCCTCTTGGGGGTGAGAGGGGCTGGCAGCCTGCTCCCCATCCAGCGGGCTCCCCTCCATGGAGCTCAGACGCCCCCATCCCAGCGCTGGCTGGCCCAGGGCGCCCTCGGAGGCTGGAATGTCACAGCGCTGGCTGCCCGGGGCGGCGGGATGAGCTGGGGGTGCGGGCGGGTTGAGGGCAGTGAGGACCGTCGGGGCTGTCACGTGGACCCGTGACATCGGCACGTGTCACACCCATGCCCGGGGCTGTCATGAACTGCGGGTGCAGTTCAGGGGCTGCAGTGCCGGCTCCTCAGTTGTAACCATCACCCGCTGACAGGGGCCGCGAGAGGGGCGGCCGGGGGTGGGGGGGGCGGCATCCGGGGAGCCCTCTGCTCTCCACCGTCCACTGAACCGCTCCAAACGCCAAACCTACTCATTAAGAGCCAAGCCTGTCACCCAGACCTGCAGACCAGACCCCTCGCGGCTTTTTGATGAATATTTTAGGCCTCCCGTTTGCGCGGTGACAAACGGCATGGATCTGAGATAAAACTGCTTCCTTTAAAGCCAGCCATCCAGCCCCTGGCAGGGGGCAAAGAGGGGGGGAGTGGGGTGCTGTCTCAGGAGGGGCTGAGTGCTCACCTCCACCCCCACCCCAGCCTCAGGACCTCACCTGTGACCCCTCCTGGACCCAGACTCCACAAGGCAGCTCCCACAAAGTGCGCTCGACCAAAATAGCTCTGTCCTTGGCCCCCCCAACCCCAGGTTGCACTGTCCACCCCACCCTCCCGCCCTGAGACTCACGGGACCCACAGACCTCAGGTTCCCTCCAACCCCTCAGTGAGTACAGGGGAAACTGAGGCACCAGGCAGGGGGCTGGCGCCGGCCTCCCTGTGCGTGGGCTGTTTTCCGAGGCCGTGCTGGCTCCTGTCCTGGGCAGTCTCGGGGTGTCCCGACCTCACACAGACACCTCCCTGGAGTGGAGCTCCCTCGGGCTCCAGCTGGGGGACCCTGAGGCCTCACCCTGTATGGGGGTGGGGATGTGAGGCCCCACAGGGGTGCTCCGTGGCCTGCAGAGACGAGGGGAGGCAGGCCTGCGGGGGACAGCCCCTCCCCAGGCGCGTGGCCGGCCCATGGCGGGCTGAGCCCAGGGCAGACCGGGCTCTGCGTGCCGTTCAGGGCAGAGAGTGAGAGCAGCTGCTCGGCCTTCATGCCTGGACATCGGGGGCCGAGGACATGGTTTGCAACCAGGTCAGCGCCCCCCTCTCCTCCCCTGGGCCCCAGCCCCCTTCTTCCTCTGCCCTGGCACCTCCTTAGGGCTAGTGGCCCCTCACATCCAACCCAATGTGGGCTCCTGACCCCAGCTCGTCCAGGGGACCGTGTTTGGGGACGGCCTTTAAAGAGGGGTGGAGTCATACGGAGGTGGTCAGGGTCCTGGAAGAGGGGAGCTGTGGGCACAGACACAGGGCGTGCGTGCCGGAGGAGAGACCACGTGAAGAGGCGGCGGAGGGAGCTCCGTCATCCTCAAAACCAGAGAAAAACCACCCCCCGTCTTCCAGGGTCAAACCAACCTTGACTTTGGCCTTGAAGCCCCAGAACCTGAGAAAGTGAATCTGTTGCTCGAGCCCCCAGGTCCACACCCGTCCCAGGGGAGCCAGAAGTGAGGGCGGAGGCCCGGCTCAGGGGGCGGGGCTGAATCGTGTATCCACGCCTCCGCCAGGAGCATCCTCCGCATCTTTCCTTGTCCACCTGGACAGCTCTGGTCCACACAGCACGGCGGGCGTGCCCTCTCCCTGGCGGCTCGGTCCCTCACCTCTGACTGTGTCCCCCCGGCCACTCTCCCACCTCCGGTTCCCAGGAGATGCCCTCCCCAGGAGGCCCTCCTGGCTGGGCGCAATCTCTACAGCCCGTTCCCTCTTCCTCCCTCCTGAGGTTGTGCGGTGCTTACCTGGGACGGGGATTGGCCTGGACTCAGGAACTGCTCACGACATTCTACCGTATTTTCTGTCATATAAGACGACCCCCAACTTTTCCAGTTAAAATACAGAGTTTAGGATATACCTGCCCTATAAGATGACACCCGGCGTATAAGATGACCCAACTTTTGAGGAGATTTTCCTGGGTTAAAAAATCATCTTATACGTTGGAAAATATGGTAGTTATTACCAGCGGCCTGATGCACGACATTCGTGTGTGCATGCATGTGTGTGTGTGTGTGTGTGGCGGGGGGAGGGAGGGTCCCTCAGCCCGGCCTGCGCCCTCTCACAGTCCGGGGCCCCTCACTCCTACCTGCCCACCTGCTCGCTCCTTACCACTCGGCTCGCTGCTCCTTAGCGCTGCTCAGAGGCAGAGAGACTCCCACCCCCGCTGCTGCCCTCATAACCCTGAGCGGGCTTCTGGCTGAGCGGCCCTCCCCCTATGGGAGCGCCTTGACCCCAGGGGGCGGCTCCTGCGCTGACCGTCTCTGCCCCTGGTGGTCAGTGCGCGTCATAGCGACCGGTCGTTCCGGTCCTTCAGCCGTAACGGTCACTGGGCTTTTATGATTGAGATTGCCGTTACATGGCTTAGTTAATACAATCAGTAGCTTCATATTCATAAACCTCGTATTGAATGTGGATATGACTCTTGTCGACCTCAGCTCTGGGAGTCCCCACACCTCCTCTCTTTACCTCGGGCCTTCTTTGTCCCCTGCCCGCCCGCCCCTCACCCGGCCCAGCCCCCCGGTGGTCCCCACAGAGCGGGGGAGACCCGGGGTCCCTGCCAGACCCCAGCCTCCCGGCCTGTCTGTCACCGGGAAGACTGACACAGCCGGTGCCGGCAGAGGACAGGGGCTCCGACCTGGCTGCCCGCCCCGCTGCCCTGCCCGGCGGGGTCCGCTGGCCTCCCCACCCCCGCGCCGCGCCCAGCCCGGGAGCAGATGGTCAGAAACTAATGAATCAGCCGTCTCTGCCGCGCCGGCCGCGAGCACAACAAATAAATCCCGGCCGCACAGCCCCACTCACTCTCCCGCCCCCCCGCGTTTCTTCTCCCCCGCCCCGGAGCGCCCAGATCGCGGGGTTCCACTTAACCGTTTAGGTGTGGGGCGGGCGCCAGCTGGAGGGCTGGCCGTGCGGAGCCGGGCGGACTGGGGAGCAGCCAGGGGCTGGACAGGGGTCTCCCCCACCCCCTCCCGCTGACAGCTGCCAAGGGCACCGCTCGAGGCCAGGCCGGAGGCCAGGTCTCCACTGCCCAGGGAGGTCAGATTTCCTAAGGAAGCAGCCGCCAGCCCAAAGCCGCGGCCCCACACAGGGAGAAGGTTCCGGAAGCTCCGGGCACGCCTCTCGCCTTTCAGAGCGGCCCCGGAGCCAGCCTTTGACACCAGAAGCAATGACTGTGTCTTTAGACCAGTGGTTCCCAACCTGTGGGTCATGACCCCTTTGGGGGTCCATCGACTCCATCACAGGGGTCGCCTAAGACCATCAGAAAACACAGATATTTACATGACGATTCACAACAGGAGCAAAATGACTGTCAGGACGTAGCCAAGAAAATGATTTTATGGTTGGGGGTCACCACCGCATGAGGAGCTGTATGAAAGGGTCCCGGCATTAGGAAGGTTGAGAACCGCTGCTCTAGACAGTTCCCGAGCCTGAAAGCAAGGGACACACCCGTCCTGCCCCGGAGAGAGCCCCGAACCTTCTCTGGGAGAGGCACCGCCCCCCGATCCACGCCCAGCAGGGGCCCAGGCGCCCCACCGCCCAAGGCACTGGCTTTGGATCCGAAGCCCCGGCCTCCTCCTCCTCCTCGGCACCGTCCCTGGAGCTGTGTGACGGTGAGCCCTCACTCCAGCTCTCTGAGGCTCCCTCTCTGTCCCACACCTCGCCGGAGGGGGGACCTGACGCACCTAGAAAATCCCATTGGCGGCGATGACTGACAGCAGCTTCACCTGGGCTGCTGGCGGGGAGGGACATGGGATGATGGCATCACCGAGTGGCAACCAGGTGCCAGGCCCCCGGTCTCCTCCTCCTCCCGGCAGTGTCAGGCGCCCACGGCGAGCCCCTTCTCTGGAGGGCGGGGTGCTGGGTGCTGGGTGCTGAGCAGGCGCAGCAGGAGCGAAGTGGCGGGGAGGACAGACAGGTGTCAGGGGCCCTTCCGCAGGGCAGGGTGCTCCGCGTTCGGGGAAACTCCCGGGGCCGGGCGGCCTGCCGAGCACGGAGCGCCTCACCATGGCCGCCGGAGACAGCGTGTGGGCGGTGGGCCCTCACCCCCGGTGTGAGCCTGGGCCCGGCCCACCCCGTGCCTCAGTTTCCCCGTTGGTGAAATCCGGAGCTCCCACAGGGACATCCCAATGTCTCAGGGCCTCAGGCCCAGGCCACTCGGTAGAGGGGAGCAGAGACACATCCCTTCCCCCTCCCCCAGCAGCGCAGAGCGGCTGGGCCGGGAATTTCCTGACAAACCGTCTCCTATTCACCGCAGGGAAAGTGGCCGCGGGAATAGACTATTAGCCCAGCGGAGTGGAGAGTCTTCTGGGAGGGGGTTCTAATCCGAGGCGCCCTGCCTGGCTCCGTGGCTCTGTCTCTGCCTCTCCCCCCTCCCTCCCCCTTCCCCTTCTCTCTCTCCCCCCTCCCTCACCCTTCCCCTTCTCTCTCTCTTCCCCTCCACCCCCCCCCAACCTTCCCCCGTTTCATCGATTCCTGCTCGATGCCTCTAACTCCCTCTCCCGCCCAGCCCACCGGCTTCTCTTTCCCGGGGGAGCAGAAGCCGACAGCCGCAAGGTCACCCTCCTCGTCGTGAATCAGCGGAAACTGACCCGCAGCATTTCGGGGGGGGGGGGAGCCGAGGCAGCCGGGGGTTGGGGGGGGGTTCTGCTGTTCGGGGACTCTGTGCTCTGTGGAGCTCTCCTCCTGCCAGCCCTCACTCAGGGGGGAAGGGCCGGGAGCCAGGGCCCGGGGTCTTCCTGGGACTCCTCCAATCGTGGGGGGGCCTCCGGCAGCGCAGCTCGGCCCCCCCCCCCCCCCCCCGCCCCGACCCCCCTCCACGGGCCTCACCTTGCAAAGGCCCGCTGGGACCCAGAATCTGACCTGGCTGCAATGGAAGGAAATGGAACCTCACTCTGCCCCCCGTCCCCACATTGTGGGGGAGCACAGGGGACCTCCTTCCAGAGCCTTCTGTCTGAGACTGGACCCTAGGACAGCAGGAGCCGAGGCTGTTGGCTCACAGTGGGTGCTGAGCGAGGGTCGGGAGAGAGTTTGCAGAGCGCCCACTGGATGCCCTTCTGAGCTCCCCCCCTGAGTCCCGCTGCTCTGCTGGCCCCAGAGGGTGGGTGCCTGCCTGGCACCACCAGGGAGGGCTGAGCAGTGGTGACTGGGGAGCTGGGAGCAGCCCCCACTCTGGCTTCCCCAACAGAGGAGCCAGCCAGCCTTTCCCATGACCTTCGACCTTGGGGGAGGGGGGCGGGAGAGGGCAGAGCTGTCCAGGGGAGGGCTAGCTGGGAAGCAAGGTCAGGGGGCAAGGGTGAGGACGCCCAGCACTGCCTGCCCGGACCCGGCCGTGGCGGCCGAGCAGCAGAGGGGCAGCTGGGGTCCTGCCAAGGCTAGAGAGAGAGAGAGAGAGAGAGACTTTCTCCAGGAACCTAGGTTTTATTCTTAAAAAAGGAGAGAAGGGACGCCCTCTGTTTTGCCCTGGGCGGTGTGGACTCTCCCACGGTGGGTTTCTAGGAACGGTTGGGTGGGACACTCATTCCTGGCGGGTCCCTGCACCCCTTGTCCCCAGGGGGCCCCACACCCCAGCCCCTCCCCTGCACCATGTCACTAACCAGATGCACGGCATCTGCCTGGAGAAGGGATGGCTCCCTCTCCATGTGCATCCCACTCCCCCCTCCTCTCCCCTCCCCCCTACCCCCACTGTCCTCGGGAAGTTGTCGGCAGAGTCTGGCTCACCCTCCAGTTTTCTCTTCGCTCTAAGCTCCTTTCTTCCCCTGTTGGCCTTATCTCTCGGAGGGGGGGGTGCTGTAAGCATTCCTCATTGGCTGGAGAAAGGAGAGCCCTCCCCTCCTCTCCCCAGCCCGGAGCCCCCTGCCCCCCCCCAGCCCCCCACCACCCAGGGCCACAGGGCAACCCCGTCTCCTCCTCCTGGCATCTCCCACCTCACAGCCTCACCCAGTCCTGCCAGGAGCCAGCCTGTGGGCAGCTCCCCCCACCCCGTCTCTGCTCCCCCTTCCTGCCCACCCTGCCCACCTCCACCCTGCCAGACTCCCACCCAAACAGCCCAACGCTTCCATCTACCATATATTTTTAAAAATAAATAGAAGTAGCCAGGCCGGCATGCCGCCGGGATTGTGCGTCGACCCAGGAACCAGGTGGTCACGGTTCGATTCCTGGTCAGGGCACATGTCCCGGTTGCGGGCTTGATCCCCAATGTGGGGCGTGCGGGAGGCAGCGACCCCTGATTCTCTCTCATCGTGGATGCTTCCGTCTCTCCCTCTCCCTCTCCCTTCCTCTCTAAATCAATGGAAACATATTGTTTGTTAAAAAGTAATAAGGAGCGAGGAGAGAATGAGGACCGAAGGAAGGAGGAATGAAAGACAGAGAGAAACTGGGGCGGGCGGGGGCGGGGAGGGGGCAGAGGGGGAAGGGAGCGGGTCCCTCGAACCCAGCCAAGTGCATTATCGATTCAGGGCTCAGAAACTGCTGAGGGAGGGGAAGGCCTCTCTTTAAAAGCCTGTGCGAGGCCCAGCGGCTTCCCAAGGAGCCCGCTCTGCTGACATAAATATTTTATCAGCGAGGAGAGAGCCGCTCGCAGGGCTTAAACGCTGGGGTGGAGGCGGGGCGGGCGGGGGCCGGCCGGAAGGGCCCCCTCAGCTCTGGGGGGCTCTGGCCGGAGCACGCAGGGCAGGGCGGCTGCCTGTGCCCAGGCCCCTGGGCCTGTGGGGAGTGTACCCCCTCACTGAGCCCCCCGCCCCCGACCCTTGGCTTTCTCACTAAACAGCAGAACAATGGGGTCTCCTGGGTCCTGAAGGAGGCCCGGACTGACACCCCTGGAAAAGGGGAGGGTCCAAGAGGGGGTGAGGCCGCCGCCTGCCACCCCCAGGCACACCTGGGACCCCGCACTTGGCCCCCAGGTGGGAGTGTCGACCCAAGACGTCCTTCAGGCGGGGCCTGAGAAGGGCGGGGAGGACGGGCCTGCAGGGGAACTGGCGGGTGTTCTGGAGGGCTTCCTGGGGGAGGTGAGCTCTCAGCAGGCGAGCTCGGGAGGCCGGGAGGGCGGAGTGGGCAGGTGGAGAGCACAGGCCACTCCCTGAGGAGGAGTCCCTCCGTCCAGGGACCACACAGAGAGCCGGACCCAGCATGCCATAAGCCACAGGGACAGAGGGGTTTCCTGCTTCGGCACAGCCAGCAGCCGGGCGGGTGGGGGCACAAGGGATGAGAGAGGGGGAGGGGGGAGAGGCCTGGGGCAGCGCAGACTTGACAGCTAGCAGCTGCAGGAAGGCCCGGCCCAGGCCAGCCAGCCTCCTTCCAGGAAGAGGGTAGGAATCTGGGGACAAAGGGAGCCAGGCCCCACGGTCCCCAAGAGCCAGCGAGGATGGAGCGCCTCCGCTCAGATGGAAGGGCAGGTTCCAATCGAACCCCCCACCCGCCTTGGGTCTTCGGATTGAACAAACCCTCCCCTCTGGTCTGGGAGGGGCTGGTGCTTCCCAGGAAGACCGCCCCAGGGTCTCAGACCCGGCTGCACCCCGACAGCCCGGGAGCCTCATAAACACAGAAGCCCAGCCCACCCGGACCATGCAGCCCACTGAGCACCCCTCACGGGGGAGGGGCCCAGCCCTGGAGTCCCAGTGCCTTCCGGGCTGGGGGCCTTCCAGAAGGCTGTCTGTCCCCAGGGTCCCGAAAGCAGACAGACAGACCATCAACCCCTTTCCTACTAAGGAAACACCCCGTACAGAGTCCTCACGGGAGACTCAGCTGGGGGCGCCCCGGGCCAACCACGCGGACCCCCAGGGACAGGTCTGGTCCTGGGCACCGGGCTGACTACGGTTCCTGGGGGGGGCTCTGGGGACAGCCAGGGTCCCAGGCCTCGAGGGCCTGCGGTGGGTGGGACAGTCTCCATTTCCTCCCTCCCCCTCCCCCTCCCTCTTCCAGTCCCTGGCCTGCCCCTCGGCAGAGTGGTGGCTACAGCCCTGGGGCCCCGGGGGAGGGGCATCTTTAGCGCCATCACTGTCCAGTGTCCCCCTCCCCCTCCCTCCCCAGAAAGCGGCTCAGGTTCCCCCAGGCCCAGCGGCCTCCCCTGCAGCTGTGCGTGGGAGCAAACACATGGCCAGATGGACGTGAGAGAGCGGCCGGCAGCCTCTGCCGTGTCCCCAAGGGCAGGGGGGGGGCGGGTTGAAGCCAGCGGCACCCCTTCCCGCCCTCTTCTGCAGCAGGACGTGCTGGGGAGGAAGTCTGCTCACCCAGCACCAACGGCCGTGCGCATGCCCGTGCACACAAACACAAACCCACACACACATGCACGCACGTACGCACACACGCACACAACAGCCTGTCTGTCAGGAGTTTTCTGAGATGCTCGGAGTGTCACATGCAGCCTGGTGAGGAGGGGGCGGGGCCTGGGCAGCCGGAGGTGTTGGTGCCAGGCTCCTCTACCTAGAAGCTGTGTGTCTTTGGGCGAGTGGCGTACCCTCTCTGAACCTCAGGTTCCTCCCATGCAAATGGGCATAAACACGGATCGACCGCATGGGTCAGCACCTGAGAGGGCTCGGGGAGCTGGTTAGGCCCAGGGCTCGGTATACAGTAGGCACTCAATAAACGGAAGCCGGTGCTGGGTGGAGGAGCAAGAGGAAGACATGGCATCCAGGAAGCCCTGTCTGCCCGGGCCGGTTGGGCTCAGTGGCTGGGGCGCTGGTCCTGGGAAGGAAGGGTCCCAGGTTGGACTCCAGTCGAGGGCACGCCCCACGGTTGCAGGCTCCAGCCCTGGGCCCCTGAGGGCACTGGAGGAAGTCACCCCATCCATGTGTCTCTCTCCCCTCCCTCCCCACTCTCTCTAAAAACCAATGGGAAAATATCCTCAGGTGAGGAGTAACAGAAAAATTAATTAAGAGCAAACCCTCAGACCATAGTGGGGCCCATCAGCTAGGAGAGACAGAACAGGGATTTTCCTGAGCTCAAGGTCCCGGGGGGGGGGGCGGAGGGACCCACAGGTGAGCTGGGGTTGAGCTGGGGAACCCTGCACGTGTGGGTCACTCTGTGCTATACATATGTGTGTGTGCATGTGTGCACGTGTACACATGTCCATGTGCAGGCATGCCTGTGGGTGCATACGTACATATGTGAGTGCTCATCGTTCTAGGAAAAACACAGCGATTCTCACAGGGCTGTGATCGATCCCCAAAGGTGGAGCACTACTCGGGGTGTCGCTGCAGACCTGGGTTGCTCTCCTGCCTCTATTCCAGGTCTCTGGGCACCTAGAGTCATGGTCTGCCCCCCCACCCCTCTCCCAGAGCCTAAAAGCCCCAAGGCTGGGCCGTGCCAGGAATGCGGGGGCTGGAAGGGTGATGCTCAGACCCCCCAGTCGCAGCCAGAAATCTATATCCCAAAGGTGGGGGGGGGGGCGAGATACCGCAGTCACCCGCTCCTGGCAGCCCCTCCAGGGGGCAGCCTGTCCCCAGGCTGTGGGCAAGGCTTTGGGGGGCGCCAGGTTGAGGACGGGGACAGGGACGGGGGAGCAGGCCTCTGCACAGCTGCTTCTGTTGCTGCCATGCATGCCTTGCGCTGTCTTTTGACTCCGCAGGGGGAGGGGCCCCTCCTGGAGCCCACGGTCCCGGGAGGGCCCCGCCACTTCCTGTGGGGAGCGGCCCCCCGCGCCCCGTCTCGCTGGCCTCCCGGTCACCTCCACCCCCGGCCGCCGGTCGTGTTTCATTTCCTCCCGATCCCCGGTCGATGCTTGGAGTCAAGTGGACAAATGGCTCAGGCAGCGGGCGGGAGCCGCAATGAGGGGCCGCGGGGTCCCAGCGGTCCCCAAGCACCAGGACCAACGGTGGGGGAGGGAGGTGACCCAGGCTTGGGGGAGACCGGTCCTTTTCCCAGGAGGGGGAGCACCACGAGCCCGGGCTGAGACCGGGACAGACCCACAAACATGGACCCATTTCATTCCTTTCCACAGAGACCTGAGAGGAGGTGACCGCTCTGCCGGTGCACCCCGAGATCGTGGGTCCCCTCTACTCACAGGGGCTTGTGTGCTATAGAACGGGGGGGCGGGGAGAGCAATGGTCAAGGCCCCAGAGTCAGGCCCCTCTGTGAGCGCCACTCTGTCCAGTCACCTGCACCCTGTCCTGTCCCAGCGCCGTGTCCTGTCCTAGCACCCTATCCACCCTGTCCTGTCACAGTGCCCTGTCCTGTCACCTGCACCCTATCCACCCTGTCCTGTCCCACCACCCTGTCCTGTCACAGCACCCTGTCCTGTCACAGCACCCTATCCACCCTGTCCTGTCCCACCACCCTGTCCTGTCACCTGCACCCTATCCACCCTGTCCTGTCCCAGCACCCTGTCCCGTCACAGCACCCTGTCCTGTCACCTGCACCCTATCCACCCTGTCCTGTCCCACCACCCTGTCCTGTGACCCGCCTGCTGCTGTGGACGGACACGCTGCACAGAAGTGCTTCCCAGATGCCGGCCATGCGGGGTGCGTGTGAAGATGCACTAGACTCCCAAATGCACTGGGTATACCCCTGGCGCCCACTCCCTGCGGCTCCTGGTGGAGGGTGGGGCTGGACCCGTGGCGTGTGGGGGGCTGGGGCCCCGGGGTCAGTTCCGAGCAGTGCCCCGCAGAGGCCTGAGCCCAGCCGAGCGAACACCGTAACCTGTGCCCACGCCTCCGAAGGCAGCTTTCAGGCCACACCCTGCTCCCCCCAAGTGCCCCTGGGAGGGAGTCTCCTCCCCAGGTTCCAGTCCACTCTTTCGTTGTGTTGTTGTTGTTGTTTTAATATTTTTGCCCTGGCCGGTGTGGCTCAGTGGATAGAGCGTCAGCCTGCGGACTGAAGGGTCCCAGGGTTCGATTCCGGTCAAGGGCATGTACCTTACAGCAATGGCATTCTTAAGCGGCTAATTTCATATGATGTCAATTTCACCTCAATTTAAAAATGAAAGAAAAACATTTTAAATGCCTTCATCACAAAAGTAATATTTTAAAACTATGTGTGGTGGCGGATGCTAGATAAACTGAATGTCGTGACCCTTTTGCAATATGTATCAAACCGTTGCGTTGAACACTTACAACGAATACAATATTACATGTAAACTCTACCAATTCAAAAAATAAGTGAGCCCACAGTCCAGTGTTTGCTGTGGCATGATATGTTAGCACTTGGCTTACTTTTCTGTGTTGGGGTGTTCATTTACAAGAATCCTATCTAATAAAAGAGCAATATGCAAATCGACCATACCTCCACCACACCCATAAGCCATGCCCACCAGCCAATCAGGAGTGAGTATGCAAATTAACCCAACCAAGATGGCTGCAGCCGCAAAGTGAGCAGGAGGCTTGGGTTTCCCTGACAATGAAGGAAGCCAAGCTTCCCGCACACCCTGGCCGGCCCAGGCCTCTGTTCAAGGCTACAAAGTTTCAATTACAGAAGATAAATAAATCCCAACAAAAATGGCTGCGGCCACAAAGCGAGCAGGAGACTTGGGTTTCTCCAGCAATGGAAGAAGCCAAGCTTCCTGGCCTGCCCAGGCCTCTGCTCAAGGCTACAAAGTTTCAATCATAGAAGGTAAATAAATCCCAACAAAAATGGCTGCAGCCACGGAGCGAGCAGGAGGCTTGAGTTGCCCCTGGTGATGGAGGAAGCCAAGCTTCCTGTATAACCTGACCTGCCTTGGCTACATTTATTTATAGAAGATAAATCCCAGATCCAGGGCCTCCACTTGGGTCACCGGGGGGTGTTGCCAGCCTACAATTCACCACAGGCTCCTTGCTTAGGCTGCCCCACACCCCCCCCCCCAAGAGAACCCTCACCTTGATCTGGGACACCCTTCAGGGCAAATCAGTTGGCCCCCACCTGTGCACCAGGCTTCTAGCCTATCTAATAAAAGAGTAATATGCAAATTGATAGTCACTCCAACACATAAGATGGCTGCCCCCATGTGGACACAAGATGGCCACCAAAAGATGGCCAGTAGGGGAGGGGAGTAGGGAGGAACCAGGCCTGCAGGGGAGGGCAGTTAGGGGCAATCAGGCTGGCAGGGGAGCAGTTAGGCATTACTCAGGCTGGCAGGGGAGTGGTTAGGGGGTGATCAGGCTGGCAGGGGAGTGGTTAGGGGGTGATCAGGCTGGCAGGCAGAAGTGGTTAGGGGTAATCAAGAAGGCAGGCAGGCGAGCAGTTGGGAGCGAGCAGTCCTGGACTGTAAGAGGGAAGTCCGACTGCCGGTTTAGGCCTGATCCTATCGAAATCGGGCCTAAGTGGGCAATTGGACATCCTTCGAGGGTTCCCAGATTGGAGAGGGTGCAGGCTGGGCTGAGGGACACTCCTCCCCCTCACCGCCCATGAATTTCGTGCACCAGGCCTCTGAGAAAGGAACTTGAACTTGAAAAAGAAGCCTAGCGCTGTGCTGGGCCCGGGATACACCGGGTTTGCCTCGCTCTGCCCCGGGGTCCCCTCTGTGGTCTGTTTGTGAGCAAGGTTAACCCTCAGCTCCCAGAAGGCATCTGGCCACCGCTCGGGATCCAGTTAAACCCGGGGCTGCGCAGCGGAGAACACCGGAGGCCGGGGGCTCGGCCCGGAGTCCCAGCCGCAAGGAGGCTGCTGGGCCTGAAGCTGCGAGCACCCCGCCCGCGCTCACTGCGCTCGAACACGCCACCCCCCGCCAGCAGTTGGCGTGTGCTCAGGGAGCTAGAAACACATTTTCATACATTTCAGCAAATCTGCTGCTGATGAAAAACAAACCAGAACCCGCAAAGCCCAGCCCAGCGGAGCCGGTTCTGCCTCCTCGGCCATCGCCCGCCCTCTGGGCCCTCCGGGAAGAAGCCTGGCCTCCTCCTGGGCCCCGGGGTCCCGGGCACCGGCCCAGCCAGGAGCGCCTGGGCCAGGGTGAGTGACGGGGACAGGGCTGGCAGCCACAGCCCGTTCTGGGGCGTGAAGGCGAGGGGGGCAGCTTGGAGCGGCCCTTGGAGCCTGCCCAGCTCTGTGCCAGCCCGGGGTTCAGGGCTTCCAAGCCTCAGCCTGCCCTGGGGTCCCCCCTCCCCTCCCCGCTGCCACACCCTTGGCCTGTGCCCCAGACCCTAGAGCTTGGCTATGACCTCACCGAGGAAGGTCGGGCAGCCTCAGTTTGTTCATCCATCAGATGGCGCAGTAACACCCCGCCCCACGGGCTGAGGGGACAGGGGCTGGGAGGACTTTGAGGGACTGAGCCTGTGAGGGGCTGGTCCCCGTCATCTCTCTCCCTCACCCCTCTTCTCCCGCCCTCACCAGCGCTGCTCTAACCCTTCCTGCCACCCCCCAAGGCCCGAGCCCAGCCCCGGCCACCCGCTGCCCAGCCCGGGACCTCAGCCCCCGCGGCCGCCCCCTCCACCGGACACAGCTGGCCGTGGGGACCAGCCTCGGCGGCCTGTGTTTCCTGCTTTCCCTCCTCCTCTTGTCTTTCAAGCTAACCCCCAGGGTGAAAAAGAAACCCCGTCTTTGGAACATCCACGCGGCGCAGGCCCCCAGCTGAGGCCTCTCCTTGCTGGCCTCATCTCGCTGGCGATGAGCAAACCGAGGCGCAGAGCCCCAGGGATGCGTCCATGCGCCCTGCCCTGAGGGCGGGAGGAGGAGGAGCCCCCTGTGCGGCCTCCCCAGTCCCAAGTCCTCAGCCACTGCGGGTGCACCGGCCTGCTGTCCCCGCCCACCCCCTACCTCGTCACCTGCGGGGGGAGGGCTGAGGGAGGCCGAGAACATGCAGGCTCTCGGAGAAAGTGAAAACACGCCAGGAAGACGAGCCTTCGGAGGGTGGGGCTACGTGTACTGGAAAGTTCTAGGGCAGCGGTTCTCAACCTTCCTAAGGCCGCGACGGGACCCTTGCATACAGTTCCTCATGGGGTGGTGACCCCCAACCATGAAATTTTGCTACTGTGATGCATTGTGATGTCAATATCTGCATTTTCCGATGGTCTTAGGCGACCCCTGTGAAAGGGTCATTCGACCCCCAAAGGGGTCTTGACCCACAGGTTGAGAACTGCTGTTCTAGGGCCTCTAAGTCGCTGGCTCTCTTTTGGAAAGATGCTCCCTCCCTACCCCTCCCTTGCTCCAGTTGCACTGCCCCCTCCCCTCCCCGCAGGGGGTCTGGACCCAAACCCACTCCCGTAAGAAAAGTAAGGGGCAGGGGTCTCGCTCAGGTGGCCCGGGCCCGCTCAGGCACCCGGCTGCTGCTGGGGGAGGAGACGCCGGGGCCAGGAGAGGCCTCGCGTGGAACTCTTGTCCTGCGCTGCACCTGCCTCCGGCGATTTAAGAGACCCGGTGGCTCTAACTAAGGGCTGGGCAAAGCTCACCCACCTGGGCTGGGGATCGAGAAGCCTCCGGGGCAGGTGCTGCAGGGAAACGGAAAGGAAGCAAAGGAAGGAAGGCGCGGAGGTGAAGGAGCAGGCAAGGAGAGGGAAAGGCGGGAGGACGGGGGTGAGGGGCAGGAGGCGGGGTGGGGGGAGCCGGCTGCCTTTGTCTCTGACATCCGTTGCGTGTCTCTTGTTGCGGACTTGGATTTGCAAGCATTCTCTCTCTTTTCCTCCCGCCTGTGCCTGGGGGAGGTCAGACCTCAGGTCTAGGACTGGAGAGGTTTGCCGGAGGGAGGGAGGCGGGAAGGGTGTCCCCCACTTTCCTCTGAGAGTTTGGGGCCAGGGTGAGGGCAGGGAGGGGGCCGGTCGCCTCGGACACACTTTCTGAACGGGGAGGCCGGGCGGGAGGTGGGGCGTCTGTGGCCCTGATTCCATGTGGTGGTCGACGTCATGGCGGGGGGGGGGGACTGAGGCCTCCAAGGCCCGCCTGCCCCCCGCATTAACCAGCTGAGCAGACCCCTGGGGGAAGGAGGAGGGCCATCAGCTCTGCATCTGGGGAAACTGAGGCAGCGAGAGGGGAAAGCAGGTGTTGGGGAAGGTGTGTGCGGAGGGGGGATGTGCTGTCTGCCGGACCCAGGCCCCATGAGCCAGCGCCCCTGAAATGCCCTGTGAGGCCCCTCCATGTCCCCGTGGAAGGAGCAGGATGGTCAAGACTGGGGTGAATGAGCCCGGCGTGGCTCAGCGGCTGAGCATTGACCCAGGAACCAGGAGGTCACGGTTCGGTTCCCGGTCAGGGCACAGGCCCGGGTTGGGGGCTTGATCCCCAGTAGGGGGCGTGCAGGAGGCAGCCGACCGGTGTTTCTGTCCTCGATGGTTCTCTCTCCCTCCCTCTCCCTCCCTCTCTGACATCGGTAAAAACTATCACACAAAAGCCTGGGCAGATGGAGTAGAAAGCCTCACGCTGGAAGGGAGCGCAGGCCCTCGACACGCAGGGGGGTTCTGGGAGAGGAGGCTAGTGGGGTAGGCACGCAGCCACCACTGTCCCCCATCCCAGATGGGGAAACTGAGGCTCCCACAGTTCACAGACTGGCCCCCAGCTCACCACGCCCGAGTGGAGTGGCAAAGCCGGGTCTTCAGATGCCAGGCCGGGGGCTCTCGCGAGGATATCCAGCCTCCTCTCTCTGGAACCTTCTACCTGTCTCCAGCCTTCAGGGATCTCAGCGCCCGGCTCCGTCCGCTCACTCCCGGGACCCCTGCACCCTGTGCGTTTCTCCCTCAGCAGCGACTGCCCCCTTAACCCGAAAGACCCCCCGGGAACGTCAGCCGTGGGCCACACGGCCAGCTAGGGAAGCGGCATTCCAGGCCATGCCCTGCCTGCATCTGAGCCCCCAGGGCTGAGGGGACCGGGCACTCTGCATGCCCAGCCAGGAGCGCCAGCTGCTGGGCCTGGGACTGCACCTGGGCAGCAGGTGGGGAGCTGTGAGCATCACCTGCCTGGTCTGTGGCTGGTGCTATGCCCCCACCCTACCTCCACCCTCACCATCTCTCTCCTGCAGCTCAGGGTTAGCTTTTGTCCCAAAGGCTCATGGGAAGGGTTTCCCCCTTTCTTTCACGGCAGCTGCCACCTCTTGGGGAGCATGCTCCTCGTGCCCACGGCACCCCCATCCCATCAGGGTCCGAGTGGCAGCGCCCTCAGGATGGAGAAGCCTCTCTGGGCCCCGCCTCCCCCGCCAACCCCGGGCCCCACGGCCTCGTGTGGGCCCTCCGGCCGGGCCTGGGACTGAGGGCTGGGGCGCCCCCTCTGCAGCAACCCTCACTGAAATCTGGAACCCTGGGCTGGCAGCGCCCCCTATTAATTCTCTTCGTGCACTCAGAGCCGATCGGCTTCTGTTTATTCATTTATCTTGGTCTTCCCGCTCCCGCCCCCTCCTCACGGCCTGGAATTTACAATCCAGTTCTCAGGAGGCTCAGCTGAAGGACAAAGCCTGGGGCGGAGAGGTCTGCACCCTGAACCTTGAAACGGCAGCCCCCCGTGCTCCCCCCCCCACCCCCATCACACTCAGTGTGCTCTGGGGCTCAGGCTCCTGGTTGTGGGGTGCTGGGACAGGAGGGTGGCCTGGGCAGAGGGGCCCCCTGGGCCCTGGCTAGGTTAAGGGGGCAGTGGGCCACCTGCCGTCACTGGGGCGCCCCCTGGCGGCCGGTTGACACACCTGCTGGGCTGGAGGTGGTGAAGCTGTGGGAGCTTCCCAGGCCAGCCAGAAGGACCCTGGACCCCGGAATTCCTGGGGCAGGAGTGACGCAAAGAAGAAAAGGCGGGGAGTCCGCCAGGGCGCCACCACCACAATGGGGAGCAAATGACAGTTCCGCACGCTGAGCCCCTACTCTGTGCCCGCACTGCACCCAGGACCCCCAGGGTAGGCTGTGTCCTCGCCCCAGCACCACCACAGAGCCCTAAGCGGGGGGAGGGGAGGCCCAGCCAGCTGGTGGGGGAGCTCCCAGCCGCCTCCTAGACCCCGTGACCTTGGCAGGACTTAGGCAACTAATCCCTGTACAGGGATTAGCACAGCACCCCGGAGACTACAGGCCCTGCTCCGAGGAGATGCAATCCATGCGGGTGTGGGGGGTTGAATCCATCTGGGGGGGACCCTCCTCCCTGCGGAAGCCAGGTCCCCGCCCCCCCACCCTCCAAGGCAGCCTGCCCTCTGCCCAGCCCAGCAGTGTCCCCAGTCTCCTGGGCTGCACGTCACCAGAGACAGAGCTGCCGGCCGCCTGGAATGAAGCGGAGGCGAGACGCCGAGGACAGAGGGAGGCAGGTGGGGTCAGGCCACCAGGAGCGGGTGCTGAGAGCTCTTCTCCCCCCCACCCCCCGTCTCCTCCTCCCGGCACCCCAGGAGGAAAGCGGGGTTAGAAGCCTCTTCCCAAGCCCCGGGCTCAAGGACACCTGCTGGGGCTCAGGCTGCTGGGCATCAGGACTGTGGGGGTGACCAGCCCCCCGCAGCTGCACTGGGCTCTCTGTGGAGGGCCGAGTCCAGGCGAGGCCTGGGACTTGCAGGGGCTGGTCACCTCCTCTCCGCCAGTCCTTGACCAGCAGCTGGCCCAGGGAGGGACGACTGAGCTGCCCGCCCCTCCCCCCGCCAGCACATTAAGGAAATGATTAATATTTAAGAGCAGAAATACGGTTCAGACTCAGCCAGGAGGCAGAGGCGGACGCTGCCCAGGGAGCGGCACAGAAGTCGCGCCTGAGCTGGGTGGGCTGCCAGCCTGCGGGGCAGACACCGAGCTGGGTTCCCCTCACCTCTGGCCTTGTCCCTGACCTTCCGGGGCCAGCCTCCTTGCCCATCCCCGAGCCAGCGCCCCTATCCCCACAGACTCTCCAGCCCCAGCTCCCAGCCTCTCCGCCATCCTCTCTCCCCAGCCAGCCCCGCCCAGCCCAGCCACAGTGACAGCTCACGGCTTCACCACCTCCGTGCCCGGGCCACCGCCCTGCGAGGGGACTGAGCGTCCCCGGGGACCGAGGCCTCCTCCGGAGCCCAGCAGCGATGCCGGCTCAGTCCAGCCACAAACCCAGAGACGGAGGCCCTCCCCCCAGGACCCAGAGGCCGCAGACAGCCCGAGGCGGATGCCGAGCCCTCCCTCCCTGCCAGGCACGGGGCCTCCAGAGCAAGCCCAGCGGCGAAGGCATTTCCCAGAAGCTGGTTTAGCAGCGCAGTGACCTGGGGACCAGAAGACTTCCTGGGGTGGGCCTCAGTTTCTCCATCTGTGTGATGGCATGGCCACAGCTCACACGTACGGGGCACGTGCCCTGTGCCTGACACCGGCCTGAGCATTTTGCACGTACAAATTAGCTCACGTCCTCCTTACGTGACCGGGTGTGCTGTGAGCGTGCCCCTTTCCCGGATGGGGCAAGAGAGGCACCCAGAGGTGCCGCCGGTCCAGAGCCACCCCCACGGCTCCTACTTAGGGAGCGGGGAGCCAGCCGGGCTGCGCCGAGGGCGGGACTCCGTGGAGCGACGCGTGTCGAGCTGCTGGCCCACGCGCTCAGAGAGTTAGTGGACATGCCCCCACTATTATTACTGTTGTTGTTGTTGGGAACACTCCCTGAGCACTGACCTACCCCGTGGCACAGGGGGATGGAAACGGAAAAGGCACCAGCCGCACTGTCCATGCTGGCCTGACCCCTCCTGCCTCCCTCTGCCCTTCCATCACACCCGTTGCTGCAAAGTGCCAGCTGCGGGCTGAGCACACCTGGCCTGGCCTCCCTGTTTGCAGGACTAGATCAGGTGGCACAGGAGGCTGGGGGGCTGAAGGGACCGACAGAGGGAGGTCAGCAGGTAGCGTGGCTGGCTCACCCAGAAGGCAGACTTCCTACCAGGGGGGCGGGGCTGGCCTGGTGGGCGGGGCATATCTGGGAGGCTGGGACTGTGACAGGGATGGTTTTCCAGAGAGAAGAGGACCTAGCCTTCCCCTGGGGGAGAGCTCCCCAGCCCAGAGAACAATGTCACGTGACCCCAGGGTCCTAGGCTGGCCGTCGCTTTGGCACCTTTCCAAGGTGGGACAGCCCCTTCTCCAAGCTGCATTCAAGTCGACCTTTGGCCCCGGCCACCCCCCCCACACACACACTCTGCTCCCCCATTCCAAGGGTCCGTCCCCGCCGCCCTGAGCAAACAGAGCCCCCGCGGGCCGGCTGACTTACGTGAGAGCAGAACCTCTCGGGGGGGTCTCCGCACGTGATGCCCTTGGGCTCCACCTTCACCTTGACGTAGTCCTTGAGGCGCATCACCTTGGGCTGGCAGGCGTAGAACTCCCAGGTGGGGCCCTCGTCCGAGGTCACCCAGGACTTGCAGATGTCATAGTCCCCGGAGGCCCGCGGGAGGCAGTGCAGGAGGAGCGCCAGCAGGCCCAGCATGGCGGCGGGGTCCGGGGGGCGCAGGCCCGAGGGGCCCTGCAGAGGTGGCAGCGGTGGTGGCGGCGGTGGCGGCTGGGTCAGGCGGGACTCGAGGCCTCAGCATGGAGAGGCTGCATCTGCCCGGCGCTGGAGGCGGAGGTCGAGGGAGCAGCGAGGAACTTGCTTTGGCCACGGTGTCCCTCAGACCGCGGATGGGCAGGTCCACCGGTGGCCCGGCACCCGGCGTCCTCCTGACCTTGGCATCCCACCTCCCCCGCGGGGGGGGGGGGAACCTGATCAACTCAGGCGGGCTCTCCGGTGGTGACCGGGGATGGAAATGGGATAGGGAGGCGACCCGCGGGGAGCTGGCATGGGGCCGGATCAGAGTGCCTTTAATTCCTGTCCTTCCCGCCAGTCCCGGTCTTTAAAGGGCCCTTCATGTGTGATGTGCTCGCCACTCCTGCCAAACAGCCCTCTGGCCTGTGTGTAAAGATAAAATGAAATCAGGAGGCGGACGCGTGCGCGGCAAACCTGCTCCCTCTGCGGGACTGGACTTGGCGTCTCAGACCCATAAAAGAGATTTCTTTTCATGTGAGTTGAAAGTGGCGACGATTGTGCAGCGGCTGGACTGCAACAGAGAAAGGAGGTGTTAACTGGGGGGGGGGAAAGGGGGGAGGTTCGAGGGGGGAGCTTATTTGGCTCTGCCTTGGTGGAGTCCCCGCACGAATGGCGGCCGGCTGACCTTGGCTGGTAGCCATTGGCAACTTATTATGAAGTTTCTGGGACTTCAGCTCCATCCGGGCGGGCATACTACTCGGGGTCTGGCTGGTCTTTCATTGTAAGAGGGAAGGAGAGCTCATTAGCAGCCACACCTGCAACAAATTAAAAAGAGAAGAAGGCGGGAGGGAGATGGAGAAGAACAAAAGCTCTCCGGCAAAAA
>JAAGEH010002065.1:0-24984 GCA_011751065.1 Lasiurus cinereus
CTCTCACACACACACTCAGACACACACACACTCAGACACACACACACTCTCACACACTTACTCAGACACACACACACACACACTCACACACACACACACACACTCACACACACACACACTCTCACACACTCACTCAGACACACACACACACACACACACACACGCCCCAGCCAGGTCTCCCGCCGCCTCGGTTCCTATTCCTGGCCTGAGCCCCGTCGTCTCCGGTTTCCGGGATCGATAGGAACAGGACGTCCAGGGAAGAGGAGGAGGCGGGGGGCAGGGGTCAGGGGAGACGAGGAGTGGCAGTGTCCTCCGCCCGGGGACTCGGGGGAGCAGCCGGACCCCGCAGACTCTGGGGGAGCTGAGGGCTCAGACAAGCAGCGCCATCCACCTGAGGCCTGGCTCCTCCTGGGGGGAAGGGGTGAGGGCGCAGCGCCTGGCACCAGCACCCACGCATCGCCACGCGGTTCTCCCTGTTCCCTGAACTGGCACTGGTCATGGTTCTTCAGGCCCCCCCGCTCCGCTCCCCCCCTGTCTCCCCCAAACACCGCCTGCCTGCTGCATGCCTCCAGGACGGGAGCTCACTCCCTTCGCTGGAGCCTCCCGGAGTGTCCGGGGCAGGAGAATGGCCCTGGGCAGGGCCTGGCGGTGAGGACAGGACGGCCAGTGCCCCTTCCCTGGCCGAGCCCTGGGGTTGGCAGACTCGCCGAGGCTGGTGCCTGCTTCTCTGGCTCGTGAAATCCCCGAGGCGCCCAGAACAGGTGCAGCCTGAGCCTCGAGACCCCGAGAGCCCCCGGGTCCCCAGGTACCTGCCCAGAACGGGCCCCACATCCGCCTTTGCCACCCATCCTGCGCTCTGGGCCTGCCTGACTGCCTGGCCCAGGGGGCGCTCCCACCGGGAATTTGGAAAGGAACAGAGACCGTCACAGCCCTTAGCCGGGCCCTCCAATCAGGCCGAAGCCATCGATAGGCCGCTGCCCCGAGTGCTCACTGCCTCTGTGAACTGACCGTGTCCTTTCTCCGTGTCTTCCCCGCTCCCTGCCCACGAAGGCCGGGTGCCTGGCACGCTGGGAGCTGTGGGCAGACCTGGCCCTCACGCCACCGATGGGAAACTGAGGCTCAGAGAAGGGCGCAGCGGGGCTGGGACCCAGCACACAGCCCGGTCCCCGGGGGGCGGGGTGCTCTCACTTGGATGGGGCTGAAGACCTGAGGCCCGTTCCCTCCCCTCTGCCCTCCGCCCTCCTGGGTACGCTCTGCACCCCGGGCCCATCTCAGAGTCCCTCCCAGGAGACAGCCACCCCCGCAGGAGCTTAGGACACAGTGGGCCCTGTCTGCCCACTAGCCTGGTTCTGCCACCGGCCGGGGCCTCAGGACCCCCCTGAGCCACCTCACGAAGGGCAGTGCCCCTTGATCAGACTCCTGAAGACGAGGGTCCCCCCCAGCCCAGTGGCTCCCGGGTTGAGCGCCAACCTATGAACCAGGAGGTCTCAGTTCGATTCCCGGTCGGGGCTCATGCCCAGGTTTCTGGCTCCAGCTCCAGTGTGGGGGTGCAGGGGGCAGTCAATCCCTGATTCTCATCATTGCTGTTTCAATCTCTCTCTCCCTCTCCCTTCCTCTCTGAAGCCAATACAAATGTTTTTTAAAAAGATGAGGGTCTCCCCACCCCACCCCCTGTAGCAGCCCAAAGCGAGTCAGAGAAGGGCCGACACCCCCAGACAGCGTGGGTTTCTGGTTCCCACCTGGGAGCTGCTAAGCCCTGCGGGACTGCGGTCGGAGGGGGTCTTCAGCCAACACCCCCTGCATCCCCAGGGCCGGCAGAGGCTGCCGCACTGACCAGAGCCCCGAACCCGGGACTCACATCGGAACACTGGGTGCAGGTGCTCGACCCTCACCCCCCGGCGGCTACAGCGGAGGTCACAGATCAGGTTTCCAGGATATTCTGACTTAAAATATCCTGCCCCGATGAGGGAGGGTTAGGAGTCCAGGTGTGTGAGCCACTGGCCCTGCGTGTCACCTGCTGCCCACTCCCCTGCTGGCCGCCAGCCTCGGGGCCTCATGAGCGGCGAGCCCCTGGCCCAGCTGGAGCCCGAGGCAGGTCCGAGTGGAATAAACAAAACAGCCGACAGCAAAGGCCCGCAGCTCTCCCCACCCGCCCCGCCCCCTATCCCCCGGGGACCACGGGAACGCCAGGCCCCTCTGCCCCGCACCCACGAGGCCTTCCCGAGACTGAACGGCCGCTCGCCGAGGTCCGTTCAGGAGGTGGAGGACGGCACCAGGAGAGTGCGTTTTACAAAAATGGGGTTAGACGCTGCTCCCCACAGCAACTGCCTGCCCCCCGAGTCAGCGCCCGCTCCAGGCAGTGGGCGAGGCCCGCACCCTTCCAGCCTCATCACCCACACCCGGGCTCTCACCGGGGCCTTCCTGCACCTGCCCCCGCACTTTGCGGCATTGTTTGGACTCTGTTTACTTTATCCAACAAACACAGTTTAAAGCTGAGCGCGCTGGTTCAGAGGGTGTCGTCAGCGTCACTAGAAACTGGTTTAACTCCCACCACGATCCGAGGGAAGCATGATCGTGACCCCGTTCTACCGGTGGGGAAACGGAGGCCGGAGGGGTCCTGGCCCTCACAGCGGGGGGAGCCGGCTGGGATCCAACCCCGGCTGGCCGGACGCCCTGTCCCCCACCCTCCCCCACCCTCCACGGAGGAGCCCAGGGAGCGAGCCCCACCCCCCCCCGACCGGCGCCCCCCTCGGCCTCACCTGCCCACCACCTCGATGTTGGAGATGGCGTAGAAGTACTTGTAGAGGTTCTCGCGCTGCACGTAGGTGCCGCCCAGCGCGGGCCGCAGCAGCCGCAGGCGCAGGTCGGTGAGGGTGAAGAAGTCCTTGAGGCCCTTGGCGCTCTCGAGGCGCGCGTACAGGTTGTCCATGTTGCGCAGGCCGGGCCCCGCGAACAGCGCGAAGCGGTCCCGCACCTCGAAGCGCACGTGCTTCTCCTTCTTGGAGCCGGCCCAGCGCGAGTACTCCTCCGTGCACAGCACGCGGTGCGCGCCCGACGCCGCCAGCTCGCGGGCCCGGCGGGCGGGCATGCCGAAGGCCTCGGCGCAGTCCTCGGCGTAGAACTGCCAGGGCTGCCAGCTGCGCCCGTTGTCCAGCGACTTCTCCAGGACCATGGCGGTGGGCCGGCCGTACTCGAAGGTCAGCACCACGTCGTCCGTCAGCTCCACGCTCTTGTTCCACGACAGCGTGATGTTGGCCTCCAGGGGGCTCGGGTAGCGGCTCCACGTGACGCTCTGCCAGTACGTGGCCAGCCCCTCGTCCTCCCGGTCGAACATGAGCCGCGGCGGGTGGGCCAGGTCCGGGTTCGAGGCGTCGCACTCGTTGCTGCACAGGTAGGGGTTCTCCTGCGAGGGGGAGGGGGAGAAGGCACATGTGGTGGGCGCTGCTGGCCGCGGGCGGGGGGGGCCGGGGCTGTCTCTGCCCCGCCCGGCGCCCGCCGCGTGCCCAGGCACCTGCTAGAGGTGGTGGGGGGGGGCCCGTGTTCTGTCCCGGGTCTGGCACCAGGAAGCATCCCGGGGCCGGTCATTGGCACCCCTCTCCCCGCAGCGAAGCACGGAGAGGCCTGTAACGTTGTAGTCGTCCCGGAAACGCGCCCGCTCTGACTCTAAGTGGGGACCCCCGGGAGGAGGGTGAGGATCACCTGCTCCACGGCCCCCCGGGCACCCACTGCCCGGAGGATGAAGGTCTAGCTCTTTTTAAAAAAAAAATATTTTATAGATTTTTTTATAGAGAGGAAGAGAGAGGGATAGAGAGCTAGAAACATCGATGAGAGAGACATCGATCAGCCGCCTCCTGCACGCCCCCTATTGGGGATGTGCCTGCAACCAAGGTACATGCCCTTGACCGGAATCGAACCTGGGACCCCTCGATCCACAGGCCGACGCTCTGTCCACTGAGCCACACCGGTTTTGGCCAGGTCTAACTCTTTAGCACAGACCCCGAGGCCTGGAGCCCTGTGCTGACCCGCTGGGCGCAGCCCACTGCCTGCGCCTCTGAGCCTCTGCACACGGCACCCCCTCCCCCGGACCCGCCCGCGGCTCCCGTCCGCCCGGAAAGCTCCCTTTAAGCGCCTCCTCACCGAGGAGTCTTTCTGCCCCTTAAACGGACATGGTGCACCAGGCTTGCGGTGGGAGGGGGCCACTCACCGCCAACATTGGTTGAACCCAGTACCAGGCCTGACCTCACGTACCAATTCACTCCCTTCTCCCCGATTCACATCCCACCTCCCCCGTCCACGCAGACCGGGCGCTTATCCTTCCGCTCCGGGCGAGGCGGCCTGGCCTCAGGAGGGGGCTGCCCGGCCCAGGCCCTGCCGGGGGTGCGGGAGCCACACCCGCCTGTTGGCGCAGAGCATGGTGGTCACGCCTGTCCCCTGCACAGCCCGTGTGTCCGCCTCTGGCAGAAGCGGGGCACCTGGGGGTGCTGAGCGTTTCGGGTTCCCTTCAAGGAGGTGCCTCTTTGTGGCAAGTCCGTTCTAGGTCCTTGGCACGTGCCGGGCAGGCCCAGTGGGGGGCGCTGGTGAGTGATACAGGGCACGGCCCCTCTGGCTTACAGTCCTCCCTCTTGGGGGTGAGAGGGGCTGGCAGCCTGCTCCCCATCCAGCGGGCTCCCCTCCATGGAGCTCAGACGCCCCCATCCCAGCGCTGGCTGGCCCAGGGCGCCCTCGGAGGCTGGAATGTCACAGCGCTGGCTGCCCGGGGCGGCGGGATGAGCTGGGGGTGCGGGCGGGTTGAGGGCAGTGAGGACCGTCGGGGCTGTCACGTGGACCCGTGACATCGGCACGTGTCACACCCATGCCCGGGGCTGTCATGAACTGCGGGTGCAGTTCAGGGGCTGCAGTGCCGGCTCCTCAGTTGTAACCATCACCCGCTGACAGGGGCCGCGAGAGGGGCGGCCGGGGGTGGGGGGGGCGGCATCCGGGGAGCCCTCTGCTCTCCACCGTCCACTGAACCGCTCCAAACGCCAAACCTACTCATTAAGAGCCAAGCCTGTCACCCAGACCTGCAGACCAGACCCCTCGCGGCTTTTTGATGAATATTTTAGGCCTCCCGTTTGCGCGGTGACAAACGGCATGGATCTGAGATAAAACTGCTTCCTTTAAAGCCAGCCATCCAGCCCCTGGCAGGGGGCAAAGAGGGGGGGAGTGGGGTGCTGTCTCAGGAGGGGCTGAGTGCTCACCTCCACCCCCACCCCAGCCTCAGGACCTCACCTGTGACCCCTCCTGGACCCAGACTCCACAAGGCAGCTCCCACAAAGTGCGCTCGACCAAAATAGCTCTGTCCTTGGCCCCCCCAACCCCAGGTTGCACTGTCCACCCCACCCTCCCGCCCTGAGACTCACGGGACCCACAGACCTCAGGTTCCCTCCAACCCCTCAGTGAGTACAGGGGAAACTGAGGCACCAGGCAGGGGGCTGGCGCCGGCCTCCCTGTGCGTGGGCTGTTTTCCGAGGCCGTGCTGGCTCCTGTCCTGGGCAGTCTCGGGGTGTCCCGACCTCACACAGACACCTCCCTGGAGTGGAGCTCCCTCGGGCTCCAGCTGGGGGACCCTGAGGCCTCACCCTGTATGGGGGTGGGGATGTGAGGCCCCACAGGGGTGCTCCGTGGCCTGCAGAGACGAGGGGAGGCAGGCCTGCGGGGGACAGCCCCTCCCCAGGCGCGTGGCCGGCCCATGGCGGGCTGAGCCCAGGGCAGACCGGGCTCTGCGTGCCGTTCAGGGCAGAGAGTGAGAGCAGCTGCTCGGCCTTCATGCCTGGACATCGGGGGCCGAGGACATGGTTTGCAACCAGGTCAGCGCCCCCCTCTCCTCCCCTGGGCCCCAGCCCCCTTCTTCCTCTGCCCTGGCACCTCCTTAGGGCTAGTGGCCCCTCACATCCAACCCAATGTGGGCTCCTGACCCCAGCTCGTCCAGGGGACCGTGTTTGGGGACGGCCTTTAAAGAGGGGTGGAGTCATACGGAGGTGGTCAGGGTCCTGGAAGAGGGGAGCTGTGGGCACAGACACAGGGCGTGCGTGCCGGAGGAGAGACCACGTGAAGAGGCGGCGGAGGGAGCTCCGTCATCCTCAAAACCAGAGAAAAACCACCCCCCGTCTTCCAGGGTCAAACCAACCTTGACTTTGGCCTTGAAGCCCCAGAACCTGAGAAAGTGAATCTGTTGCTCGAGCCCCCAGGTCCACACCCGTCCCAGGGGAGCCAGAAGTGAGGGCGGAGGCCCGGCTCAGGGGGCGGGGCTGAATCGTGTATCCACGCCTCCGCCAGGAGCATCCTCCGCATCTTTCCTTGTCCACCTGGACAGCTCTGGTCCACACAGCACGGCGGGCGTGCCCTCTCCCTGGCGGCTCGGTCCCTCACCTCTGACTGTGTCCCCCCGGCCACTCTCCCACCTCCGGTTCCCAGGAGATGCCCTCCCCAGGAGGCCCTCCTGGCTGGGCGCAATCTCTACAGCCCGTTCCCTCTTCCTCCCTCCTGAGGTTGTGCGGTGCTTTCCTGGGACGGGGATTGGCCTGGACTCAGGAACTGCTCACGACATTCTACCGTATTTTCTGTCATATAAGACGACCCCCAACTTTTCCAGTTAAAATACAGAGTTTAGGATATACCTGCCCTATAAGATGACACCCGGCGTATAAGATGACCCAACTTTTGAGGAGATTTTCCTGGGTTAAAAAATCATCTTATACGTTGGAAAATATGGTAGTTATTACCAGCGGCCTGATGCACGACATTCGTGTGTGCATGCATGTGTGTGTGTGTGTGGCGGGGGGAGGGAGGGTCCCTCAGCCCGGCCTGCGCCCTCTCACAGTCCGGGGCCCCTCACTCCTACCTGCCCACCTGCTCGCTCCTTACCACTCGGCTCGCTGCTCCTTAGCGCTGCTCAGAGGCAGAGAGACTCCCACCCCCGCTGCTGCCCTCATAACCGTGAGCGGGCTTCTGGCTGAGCGGCCCTCCCCCTATGGGAGCGCCTTGACCCCAGGGGGCGGCTCCTGCGCTGACCGTCTCTGCCCCTGGTGGTCAGTGCGCGTCATAGCCACCGGTCGTTGCGGTCCTTCAGCCGTAACGGTCACTGGGCTTTTATGATTGAGATTGCTGTTACATGACTCAGTTAATACAATCAGTAGCTTCATATTCATAAACCTCGTATTGAATGTGGATATGGCTCTTGTCGACCTCAGCTCTGGGAGTCCCCACACCTCCTCTCTTTACCTCGGGCCTTCTTTGTCCCCTGCCTGCCCGCCCCTCCCCGGCCCAGCCCCCCGGTGGTCCCCACAGAGCGGGGGTGACCCGGGGTCCCTCCCAGACCCCAGCCTCCTGGCCTGTCTGTCACCGGGAAGACTGACACAGCCGGTGCCGGCAGAGGACAGGGGCTCCGACCTGGCTGCCCGCCCCGCTGCCCTGCCCGGCGGGGTCCGCTGGCCTCCCCACCCCCGCGCCGCGCCCGGCCCGGGAGCAGATGGTCAGAAACTAATGAATCAGCCGTCTCTGCCGCGCCGGCCGCGAGCACAACAAATAAATCCCGGCCGCGCAGCCCCACTCACTCTCCCGCCCCCCGTTTCTTCTCCCCCCGCCCGGAGCGCCCAGATCGCGGGGTGCCACTTAACCGTTTAGGCGCAGGGCGGGCGCCGGCTGGAGGGCTGGCTGTGCTGAGCCGGGAGGACTGGGGAGCAGCCAGGGGCTGGACAGGGGTCTCCCCCACCCCCTCCCGCTGACAGCTGCCAAGGGCACCGCCCGAGGCCAGGCTGGAGGCCAGGTCTCCACTGCCCTGGGAGGTCAGATTTCCTAAGGAAGCAGCCGCCAGCCCAAAGCCTCGGCCCCACACAGGGAGAAGGTTCCGTAAGCTCCGGGCACGCCTCTCGCCTTTCAGAGCGGCCCCGGAGCCAGCCTTTGACACCAGAAGCAATGACTGTGTCTTTAGACCAGTGGTTCCCAACCTGTGGGTCATGACCCCTTTGGGGGTCCATCGACTCCATCACAGGGGTCGCCTAAGACCATCAGAAAACACAGATATTTACATGACGATTCACAACAGGAGCAAAATGACTGTTAGGACGTAGCCAAGAAAATGATTTTATGGTTGGGGGGTCACCACAGCATGAGGAGCTGTTTGAAAGGGTCCCGGCATTAGGAAGGTTGAGAACCGCTGCTCTAGACAGTTCCCGAGCCTGAAAGCAAGGACACACCCGTCCTGCCCCGGAGAGAGCCCGGAACCTTCTCTGGGAGAGGCACCGCCCCCCGATCCAGGCCCGGCAGGGGCCCAGGCGCCCCACCACCCAGCGGGAGCCGGAGCCGGTCAGGCACTGGCTGGCTCTGGATCCGAAGCCCCGGCCTCCTCCTCAGCGCCGTCCCTGGAGCTGTGTGACGGTGAGCCCTCGCTCCAGCTCTCTGAGGCTCCCTCTCTGTCCCACACCTCGCTGGAGGGGGGACCTGACGCACCTAGAAAATCCCATTGGCGGCGATGACTGACAGCAGCTTTGCCTGGGCTGCTGGCGGGGAGGGACATGGGATGATGGCATCACCGAGTGGCAACCAGGTGCCAGGCCCCCGGTCTCCTCCTCCTCCCGGCAGTGCCAGGCGCCCACGGCGAACCCCTTCTCTGGAGGGCGGGGTGCTAGGTGCTGAGCAGGCGCAGCAGGAGCGAAGTGGCGGGGAGGACAGACAGGTGTCAGGGGCCCTTCTGCAGGGCAGGGTGCTCCGCGTTCGGGGAAACTCCCGGGGCCGGGCGGCCTGCCGAGCACGGAGCGCCTCACCATGGCCGCCGGAGACAGCGTGTGGGCGGTGGGCCCTCACCCCCGGTGTGAGCCTGGGCCCCGCCCACCCCGTGCCTCAGTTTCCCCGTTGGTGAAATCCGGAGCTCCCACAGGGACATCCCAATGTCTCAGGGCCTCAGGCCCAGGCCACTCGGTAGAGGGGAGCAGAGACACATCCCTTCCCCCTCCCCCAGCAGCGCAGAGCGGCCAGGCCGGGAATTTCCTGACAAACCGTCTCCTATTCACCGCAGGGAAAGTGGCCGCGGGAATAAACTATTAGCCCAGCAGAGTGGAGAGTCTTCTGGGAGGGGGTTCTAATCCGAGGCGCCCTGCCTGGCTCCGTGGCTCTGTCTCTGCCTCTCCCCCCTCCCTCCCCCTTCCCCTTCTCTCTCTCCCCCCTCCCTCACCCTTCCCCTTCTCTCTCTCTTCCCCTCCACCCCCCCCCAACCTTCCCCCGTTTCATCGATTCCTGCTCGATGCCTCTAACTCCCTCTCCCGCCCAGCCCACCGGCTTCTCTTTCCCGGGGGAGCAGAAGCCGACAGCCGCAAGGTCACCCTCCTCGTCGTGAATCAGCGGAAACTGACCCGCAGCATTTCGGGGGGGGGGGGAGCCGAGGCAGCCGGGGGTTGGGGGGGGGTTCTGCTGTTCGGGGACTCTGTGCTCTGTGGAGCTCTCCTCCTGCCAGCCCTCACTCAGGGGGGAAGGGCCGGGAGCCAGGGCCCGGGGTCTTCCTGGGACTCCTCCAATCGTGGGGGGGCCTCCGGCAGCGCAGCTCGGCCCCCCACCCCCACCCCAGCCCTGACCCGCCTCCACGGGCCTCTCCTGGCAAAGGCCCGCTGGGACCCAGAATCTGACCTGGCTGCAATGGAAGGAAATGGAACCTCACTCTGCCCCCCGTCTCCACATTGTGGGGGAGCACAGGGGACCTCCTTCCAGAGCCTTCTGTCTGAGACTGGACCCTAGGACAGCAGGGGCCGGGCCACCCTTGTCCGGCCCCCGAGGCTGTTGGCTTACAGTGGGTGCTGAGCGAGGGCCTCAACCATCAGGTCGGGAGAGGGTTTGCAGAGCGCCCACTGAGTGCCCTTCTGAGCTCACCCCCTGAGTCCCGCTGCTCTGCTGGCCCCAGAGGGTGGGTGCCTGCCTGGCACCACCAGGGAGGGCTGAGCAGTGACTGGGGAGCTGGGAGCAGCCCCCACTCTGGCTTCCCCAACAGAGGAGCCAGCCAGCCTTTCCCACGACCTTCGACCTTGGGGGCGGGGGGCGGGAGAGGGCAGAGCTGTCCAGGGGAGGGCTAGCTGGGAAGCAAGGTCAGGGGGCAAGGGTGCAGACGCCCAGCGCTGCCTGCCCAGGCCCGGCCGCGGCGGCCGAGCAGCAGAGGGGCAGCTGGGGTCCTGCCAAGGCTAGAGAGAGAGAGAGAGAGAGAGAGACTTTCTCCAGGAACCTAGGTTTTATTCTTAAAAAAGGAGAGAAGGGACGCCCTCTGTTGTGCCCTGGGCGGGTGTGGACTCTCCCACGGTGGGTTTCTAGGAACGGTTGGGTGGGACACTCATTCCTGGCGGGTCCCTGCGCCCCTCGTCCCCAGGGGGCCCCACACCCCAGCCCCTCCCCTGCACCATGTCACTAACCAGATGCACGGCATCTGCCTGGAGAAGGAATGGCTCCCTCTCCATGTGCATCCCACTCCCCCCTCCTCTCCCCTCCCCCCTACCCCCATTGTCCTCGGGAAGTTGTCGGCAGAGTCTGGCTCACCCTCCAGTTTTCTCTTCGCTCTAAGCTCCTTTCTTCCCCTGTTGGCCTTATCTCTCGGAGGGGGGGGTGCTGTAAGCATTCCTCATTGGCTGGAGAAAGGAGAGCCCTCCCCTCCTCTCCCCAGCCCGGAGCCCCCTGCCCCCCCCCAGCCCCCCACCACCCAGGGCCACAGGGCAACCCCGTCTCCTCCTCCTGGCATCTCCCACCTCACAGCCTCACCCAGTCCTGCCAGGAGCCAGCCTGTGGGCAGCTCCCCCCACCCCGTCTCTGCTCCCCCTTCCTGCCCACCCTGCCCACCTCCACCCTGCCAGACTCCCACCCAAACAGCCCAACGCTTCCATCTACCATATATTTTTAAAAATAAATAGAAGTAGCCAGGCCGGCATGCCGCCGGGATTGTGCGTCGACCCAGGAACCAGGTGGTCACGGTTCGATTCCTGGTCAGGGCACATGTCCCGGTTGCGGGCTTGATCCCCAATGTGGGGCGTGCGGGAGGCAGCGACCCCTGATTCTCTCTCATCGTGGATGCTTCCGTCTCTCCCTCTCCCTCTCCCTTCCTCTCTAAATCAATGGAAACATATTGTTTGTTAAAAAGTAATAAGGAGCGAGGAGAGAATGAGGACCGAAGGAAGGAGGAATGAAAGACAGAGAGAAACTGGGGCGGGCGGGGGCGGGGAGGGGGCAGAGGGGGAAGGGAGCGGGTCCCTCGAACCCAGCCAAGTGCATTATCGATTCAGGGCTCAGAAACTGCTGAGGGAGGGGAAGGCCTCTCTTTAAAAGCCTGTGCGAGGCCCAGCGGCTTCCCAAGGAGCCCGCTCTGCTGACATAAATATTTTATCAGCGAGGAGAGAGCCGCTCGCAGGGCTTAAACGCTGGGGTGGAGGCGGGGCGGGCGGGGGCCGGCCGGAAGGGCCCCCTCAGCTCTGGGGGGCTCTGGCCGGAGCACGCAGGGCAGGGCGGCTGCCTGTGCCCAGGCCCCTGGGCCTGTGGGGAGTGTACCCCCTCACTGAGCCCCCCGCCCCCGACCCTTGGCTTTCTCACTAAACAGCAGAACAATGGGGTCTCCTGGGTCCTGAAGGAGGCCCGGACTGACACCCCTGGAAAAGGGGAGGGTCCAAGAGGGGGTGAGGCCGCCGCCTGCCACCCCCAGGCACACCTGGGACCCCGCACTTGGCCCCCAGGTGGGAGTGTCGACCCAAGACGTCCTTCAGGCGGGGCCTGAGAAGGGCGGGGAGGACGGGCCTGCAGGGGAACTGGCGGGTGTTCTGGAGGGCTTCCTGGGGGAGGTGAGCTCTCAGCAGGCGAGCTCGGGAGGCCGGGAGGGCGGAGTGGGCAGGTGGAGAGCACAGGCCACTCCCTGAGGAGGAGTCCCTCCGTCCAGGGACCACACAGAGAGCCGGACCCAGCATGCCATAAGCCACAGGGACAGAGGGGTTTCCTGCTTCGGCACAGCCAGCAGCCGGGCGGGTGGGGGCACAAGGGATGAGAGAGGGGGAGGGGGGAGAGGCCTGGGGCAGCGCAGACTTGACAGCTAGCAGCTGCAGGAAGGCCCGGCCCAGGCCAGCCAGCCTCCTTCCAGGAAGAGGGTAGGAATCTGGGGACAAAGGGAGCCAGGCCCCACGGTCCCCAAGAGCCAGCGAGGATGGAGCGCCTCCGCTCAGATGGAAGGGCAGGTTCCAATCGAACCCCCCACCCGCCTTGGGTCTTCGGATTGAACAAACCCTCCCCTCTGGTCTGGGAGGGGCTGGTGCTTCCCAGGAAGACCGCCCCAGGGTCTCAGACCCGGCTGCACCCCGACAGCCCGGGAGCCTCATAAACACAGAAGCCCAGCCCACCCGGACCATGCAGCCCACTGAGCACCCCTCACGGGGGAGGGGCCCAGCCCTGGAGTCCCAGTGCCTTCCGGGCTGGGGGCCTTCCAGAAGGCTGTCTGTCCCCAGGGTCCCGAAAGCAGACAGACAGACCATCAACCCCTTTCCTACTAAGGAAACACCCCGTACAGAGTCCTCACGGGAGACTCAGCTGGGGGCGCCCCGGGCCAACCACGCGGACCCCCAGGGACAGGTCTGGTCCTGGGCACCGGGCTGACTACGGTTCCTGGGGGGGGCTCTGGGGACAGCCAGGGTCCCAGGCCTCGAGGGCCTGCGGTGGGTGGGACAGTCTCCATTTCCTCCCTCCCCCTCCCCCTCCCTCTTCCAGTCCCTGGCCTGCCCCTCGGCAGAGTGGTGGCTACAGCCCTGGGGCCCCGGGGGAGGGGCATCTTTAGCGCCATCACTGTCCAGTGTCCCCCTCCCCCTCCCTCCCCAGAAAGCGGCTCAGGTTCCCCCAGGCCCAGCGGCCTCCCCTGCAGCTGTGCGTGGGAGCAAACAGTGGCCAGATGGACGTGAGAGAGCGGCCGGCAGCCTCTGCCGTGTCCCCAAGGGCAGGGGGGGGGGGTTGTTGAAGCCAGCGGCACCCCTTCCCGCCCTCTCCTGCAGCAGGACGTGCTGGGGAGGAAGTCTGCTCACCCAGCACCAACGGCCGTGCGCATGCCCGTGCACACAAACACAAACCCACACACACATGCACGCACGTACGCGCACAACAGCCTGTCTGTCAGGAGTTTTCTGAGACGCTCGGAGTGTCACATGCAGCCTGGTGGGGAGGGGGCGGGGCCTGGGCAGCCAGAGGTGGTGGTGCCAGGCTCCTCTACCTAGAAGCTGTGTGTCTTTGGGCGAGTGGCGTACCCTCTCTGAACCTCAGGTTCCTCCCGTGCAAATGGGCATAAACACGGGATCGACCGCATGGGTCAGCCCCTGTGAGGGCTCGGGGAGCTGGTTAGGCCCAGGGCTCGGTATACAGTAGGCACTCAATAAAGGGAAGCCAGTGCTGGGTGGAGGAGCAAGAGGAAGACATGGCATCCAGGAAGCCCTGTCTGCCCGGGCCGGTTGGGCTCAGTGGCTGGGGCGCTGGTCCTGGGAAGGAAGGGTCCCAGGTTGGACTCGAGTCAAGGGCACGCCCCACGGTTGCAGGCGCCAGCCCTGGGCCCCTGAGGGCACCTGGAGGAAGTCACCCCATCCATGTGTCTCTCTCCCCTCCCTCCCCACTCTCTCTAAAAACCAATGGGAAAATATCCTCGGGTGAGGAGTAACAGAAAAATTAATTAAGAGCAAACCCTCAGACCATAGTGGGGCCCATCAGCTAGGAGAGACAGAACAGGGGTTTTCCTGAGCTCAAGGTTCCGGGGGGGGCCGGAGGGACCCACAGGTGAGCTGGGGTTGAGCTGGGGAGCCCTGCACGTGTGGGCCACTCTGTGCGATACATATGTGTGTGTGCATGTGTGCATGTGTACACATGTCCATGTGCAGGCATGCCTGTGGGTGCATACGTACATATGTGAGTGCTCATCGTTCTAGGAAAAACACAGCGATTCTCACAGGGCTGTGATCGATCCCCAAAGGTGGAGCACTACTCGGGGTGTCGCTGCAGACCTGGGTTGCTCTCCTGCCTCTATTCCAGGTCTCTGGGCACCTAGAGTCATGGTCTGCCCCCCCCACCCCTCTCCCAGAGCCTAAAAGCCCCAAGGCTGGGCGGCGCCAGGAGTGCGAGGGCTGGAAGGGTGATGCTCAGACCCCCCAGTCGCAGCCAGAAATCTATATCCCAAAGGTGGGGGGGGGGGCGAGATACCGCAGTCACCCGCTCCTGGCAGCCCCTCCAGGGGGCAGCCTGTCCCCAGGCTGTGGGCAAGGCTTTGGGGGGCGCCAGGTTGAGGACGGGGACAGGGACGGGGGAGCAGGCCTCTGCACAGCTGCTTCTGTTGCTGCCATGCATGCCTTGCGCTGTCTTTTGACTCCGCAGGGGGAGGGGCCCCTCCTGGAGCCCACGGTCCCGGGAGGGCCCCGCCACTTCCTGTGGGGAGCGGCCCCCCGCGCCCCGTCTCGCTGGCCTCCCGGTCACCTCCACCCCCGGCCGCCGGTCGTGTTTCATTTCCTCCCGATCCCCGGTCGATGCTTGGAGTCAAGTGGACAAATGGCTCAGGCAGCGGGCGGGAGCCGCAATGAGGGGCCGCGGGGTCCCAGCGGTCCCCAAGCACCAGGACCAACGGTGGGGGAGGGAGGTGACCCAGGCTTGGGGGAGACCGGTCCTTTTCCCAGGAGGGGGAGCACCACGAGCCCGGGCTGAGACCGGGACAGACCCACAAACATGGACCCATTTCATTCCTTTCCACAGAGACCTGAGAGGAGGTGACCGCTCTGCCGGTGCACCCCGAGATCGTGGGTCCCCTCTACTCACAGGGGCTTGTGTGCTATAGAACGGGGGGGCGGGGAGAGCAATGGTCAAGGCCCCAGAGTCAGGCCCCTCTGTGAGCGCCACTCTGTCCAGTCACCTGCACCCTGTCCTGTCCCAGCGCCGTGTCCTGTCCTAGCACCCTATCCACCCTGTCCTGTCACAGTGCCCTGTCCTGTCACCTGCACCCTATCCACCCTGTCCTGTCCCACCACCCTGTCCTGTCACAGCACCCTGTCCTGTCACAGCACCCTATCCACCCTGTCCTGTCCCACCACCCTGTCCTGTCACCTGCACCCTATCCACCCTGTCCTGTCCCAGCACCCTGTCCCGTCACAGCACCCTGTCCTGTCACCTGCACCCTATCCACCCTGTCCTGTCCCACCACCCTGTCCTGTGACCCGCCTGCTGCTGTGGACGGACACGCTGCACAGAAGTGCTTCCCAGATGCCGGCCATGCGGGGTGCGTGTGAAGATGCACTAGACTCCCAAATGCACTGGGTATACCCCTGGCGCCCACTCCCTGCGGCTCCTGGTGGAGGGTGGGGCTGGACCCGTGGCGTGTGGGGGGCTGGGGCCCCGGGGTCAGTTCCGAGCAGTGCCCCGCAGAGGCCTGAGCCCAGCCGAGCGAACACCGTAACCTGTGCCCACGCCTCCGAAGGCAGCTTTCAGGCCACACCCTGCTCCCCCCAAGTGCCCCTGGGAGGGAGTCTCCTCCCCAGGTTCCAGTCCACTCTTTCGTTGTGTTGTTGTTGTTGTTTTAATATTTTTGCCCTGGCCGGTGTGGCTCAGTGGATAGAGCGTCAGCCTGCGGACTGAAGGGTCCCAGGGTTCGATTCCGGTCAAGGGCATGTACCTTACAGCAATGGCATTCTTAAGCGGCTAATTTCATATGATGTCAATTTCACCTCAATTTAAAAATGAAAGAAAAACATTTTAAATGCCTTCATCACAAAAGTAATATTTTAAAACTATGTGTGGTGGCGGATGCTAGATAAACTGAATGTCGTGACCCTTTTGCAATATGTATCAAACCGTTGCGTTGAACACTTACAACGAATACAATATTACATGTAAACTCTACCAATTCAAAAAATAAGTGAGCCCACAGTCCAGTGTTTGCTGTGGCATGATATGTTAGCACTTGGCTTACTTTTCTGTGTTGGGGTGTTCATTTACAAGAATCCTATCTAATAAAAGAGCAATATGCAAATCGACCATACCTCCACCACACCCATAAGCCATGCCCACCAGCCAATCAGGAGTGAGTATGCAAATTAACCCAACCAAGATGGCTGCAGCCGCAAAGTGAGCAGGAGGCTTGGGTTTCCCTGACAATGAAGGAAGCCAAGCTTCCCGCACACCCTGGCCGGCCCAGGCCTCTGTTCAAGGCTACAAAGTTTCAATTACAGAAGATAAATAAATCCCAACAAAAATGGCTGCGGCCACAAAGCGAGCAGGAGACTTGGGTTTCTCCAGCAATGGAAGAAGCCAAGCTTCCTGGCCTGCCCAGGCCTCTGCTCAAGGCTACAAAGTTTCAATCATAGAAGGTAAATAAATCCCAACAAAAATGGCTGCAGCCACGGAGCGAGCAGGAGGCTTGAGTTGCCCCTGGTGATGGAGGAAGCCAAGCTTCCTGTATAACCTGACCTGCCTTGGCTACATTTATTTATAGAAGATAAATCCCAGATCCAGGGCCTCCACTTGGGTCACCGGGGGGTGTTGCCAGCCTACAATTCACCACAGGCTCCTTGCTTAGGCTGCCCCACACCCCCCCCCCCAAGAGAACCCTCACCTTGATCTGGGACACCCTTCAGGGCAAATCAGTTGGCCCCCACCTGTGCACCAGGCTTCTAGCCTATCTAATAAAAGAGTAATATGCAAATTGATAGTCACTCCAACACATAAGATGGCTGCCCCCATGTGGACACAAGATGGCCACCAAAAGATGGCCAGTAGGGGAGGGGAGTAGGGAGGAACCAGGCCTGCAGGGGAGGGCAGTTAGGGGCAATCAGGCTGGCAGGGGAGCAGTTAGGCATTACTCAGGCTGGCAGGGGAGTGGTTAGGGGGTGATCAGGCTGGCAGGGGAGTGGTTAGGGGGTGATCAGGCTGGCAGGCAGAAGTGGTTAGGGGTAATCAAGAAGGCAGGCAGGCGAGCAGTTGGGAGCGAGCAGTCCTGGATTGTGAGAGGGATGTCCTACTGCTGGTTTAGGCCTGATCCTATCGAAATCGGGCCTAAGTGGGCAATTGGACATCCTTCGAGGGTTCCCAGATTGGAGAGGGTGCAGGCTGGGCTGAGGGACACTCCTCCCCCTCACCGCCCATGAATTTCGTGCACCAGGCCTCTGAGAAAGGAACTTGAACTTGAAAAAGAAGCCTAGCGCTGTGCTGGGCCCGGGATACACCGGGTTTGCCTCGCTCTGCCCCGGGGTCCCCTCTGTGGTCTGTTTGTGAGCAAGGTTAACCCTCAGCTCCCAGAAGGCATCTGGCCACCGCTCGGGATCCAGTTAAACCCGGGGCTGCGCAGCGGAGAACACCGGAGGCCGGGGGCTCGGCCCGGAGTCCCAGCCGCAAGGAGGCTGCTGGGCCTGAAGCTGCGAGCACCCCGCCCGCGCTCACTGCGCTCGAACACGCCACCCCCCGCCAGCAGTTGGCGTGTGCTCAGGGAGCTAGAAACACATTTTCATACATTTCAGCAAATCTGCTGCTGATGAAAAACAAACCAGAACCCGCAAAGCCCAGCCCAGCGGAGCCGGTTCTGCCTCCTCGGCCATCGCCCGCCCTCTGGGCCCTCCGGGAAGAAGCCTGGCCTCCTCCTGGGCCCCGGGGTCCCGGGCACCGGCCCAGCCAGGAGCGCCTGGGCCAGGGTGAGTGACGGGGACAGGGCTGGCAGCCACAGCCCGTTCTGGGGCGTGAAGGCGAGGGGGGCAGCTTGGAGCGGCCCTTGGAGCCTGCCCAGCTCTGTGCCAGCCCGGGGTTCAGGGCTTCCAAGCCTCAGCCTGCCCTGGGGTCCCCCCTCCCCTCCCCGCTGCCACACCCTTGGCCTGTGCCCCAGACCCTAGAGCTTGGCTATGACCTCACCGAGGAAGGTCGGGCAGCCTCAGTTTGTTCATCCATCAGATGGCGCAGTAACACCCCGCCCCACGGGCTGAGGGGACAGGGGCTGGGAGGACTTTGAGGGACTGAGCCTGTGAGGGGCTGGTCCCCGTCATCTCTCTCCCTCACCCCTCTTCTCCCGCCCTCACCAGCGCTGCTCTAACCCTTCCTGCCACCCCCCAAGGCCCGAGCCCAGCCCCGGCCACCCGCTGCCCAGCCCGGGACCTCAGCCCCCGCGGCCGCCCCCTCCACCGGACACAGCTGGCCGTGGGGACCAGCCTCGGCGGCCTGTGTTTCCTGCTTTCCCTCCTCCTCTTGTCTTTCAAGCTAACCCCCAGGGTGAAAAAGAAACCCCGTCTTTGGAACATCCACGCGGCGCAGGCCCCCAGCTGAGGCCTCTCCTTGCTGGCCTCATCTCGCTGGCGATGAGCAAACCGAGGCGCAGAGCCCCAGGGATGCGTCCATGCGCCCTGCCCTGAGGGCGGGAGGAGGAGGAGCCCCCTGTGCGGCCTCCCCAGTCCCAAGTCCTCAGCCACTGCGGGTGCACCGGCCTGCTGTCCCCGCCCACCCCCTACCTCGTCACCTGCGGGGGGAGGGCTGAGGGAGGCCGAGAACATGCAGGCTCTCGGAGAAAGTGAAAACACGCCAGGAAGACGAGCCTTCGGAGGGTGGGGCTACGTGTACTGGAAAGTTCTAGGGCAGCGGTTCTCAACCTTCCTAAGGCCGCGACGGGACCCTTGCATACAGTTCCTCATGGGGTGGTGACCCCCAACCATGAAATTTTGCTACTGTGATGCATTGTGATGTCAATATCTGCATTTTCCGATGGTCTTAGGCGACCCCTGTGAAAGGGTCATTCGACCCCCAAAGGGGTCTTGACCCACAGGTTGAGAACTGCTGTTCTAGGGCCTCTAAGTCGCTGGCTCTCTTTTGGAAAGATGCTCCCTCCCTACCCCTCCCTTGCTCCAGTTGCACTGCCCCCTCCCCTCCCCGCAGGGGGTCTGGACCCAAACCCACTCCCGTAAGAAAAGTAAGGGGCAGGGGTCTCGCTCAGGTGGCCCGGGCCCGCTCAGGCACCCGGCTGCTGCTGGGGGAGGAGACGCCGGGGCCAGGAGAGGCCTCGCGTGGAACTCTTGTCCTGCGCTGCACCTGCCTCCGGCGATTTAAGAGACCCGGTGGCTCTAACTAAGGGCTGGGCAAAGCTCACCCACCTGGGCTGGGGATCGAGAAGCCTCCGGGGCAGGTGCTGCAGGGAAACGGAAAGGAAGCAAAGGAAGGAAGGCGCGGAGGTGAAGGAGCAGGCAAGGAGAGGGAAAGGCGGGAGGACGGGGGTGAGGGGCAGGAGGCGGGGTGGGGGGAGCCGGCTGCCTTTGTCTCTGACATCCGTTGCGTGTCTCTTGTTGCGGACTTGGATTTGCAAGCATTCTCTCTCTTTTCCTCCCGCCTGTGCCTGGGGGAGGTCAGACCTCAGGTCTAGGACTGGAGAGGTTTGCCGGAGGGAGGGAGGCGGGAAGGGTGTCCCCCACTTTCCTCTGAGAGTTTGGGGCCAGGGTGAGGGCAGGGAGGGGGCCGGTCGCCTCGGACACACTTTCTGAACGGGGAGGCCGGGCGGGAGGTGGGGCGTCTGTGGCCCTGATTCCATGTGGTGGTCGACGTCATGGCGGGGGGGGGGGACTGAGGCCTCCAAGGCCCGCCTGCCCCCCGCATTAACCAGCTGAGCAGACCCCTGGGGGAAGGAGGAGGGCCATCAGCTCTGCATCTGGGGAAACTGAGGCAGCGAGAGGGGAAAGCAGGTGTTGGGGAAGGTGTGTGCGGAGGGGGGATGTGCTGTCTGCCGGACCCAGGCCCCATGAGCCAGCGCCCCTGAAATGCCCTGTGAGGCCCCTCCATGTCCCCGTGGAAGGAGCAGGATGGTCAAGACTGGGGTGAATGAGCCCGGCGTGGCTCAGCGGCTGAGCATTGACCCAGGAACCAGGAGGTCACGGTTCGGTTCCCGGTCAGGGCACAGGCCCGGGTTGGGGGCTTGATCCCCAGTAGGGGGCGTGCAGGAGGCAGCCGACCGGTGTTTCTGTCCTCGATGGTTCTCTCTCCCTCCCTCTCCCTCCCTCTCTGACATCGGTAAAAACTATCACACAAAAGCCTGGGCAGATGGAGTAGAAAGCCTCACGCTGGAAGGGAGCGCAGGCCCTCGACACGCAGGGGGGTTCTGGGAGAGGAGGCTAGTGGGGTAGGCACGCAGCCACCACTGTCCCCCATCCCAGATGGGGAAACTGAGGCTCCCACAGTTCACAGACTGGCCCCCAGCTCACCACGCCCGAGTGGAGTGGCAAAGCCGGGTCTTCAGATGCCAGGCCGGGGGCTCTCGCGAGGATATCCAGCCTCCTCTCTCTGGAACCTTCTACCTGTCTCCAGCCTTCAGGGATCTCAGCGCCCGGCTCCGTCCGCTCACTCCCGGGACCCCTGCACCCTGTGCGTTTCTCCCTCAGCAGCGACTGCCCCCTTAACCCGAAAGACCCCCCGGGAACGTCAGCCGTGGGCCACACGGCCAGCTAGGGAAGCGGCATTCCAGGCCATGCCCTGCCTGCATCTGAGCCCCCAGGGCTGAGGGGACCGGGCACTCTGCATGCCCAGCCAGGAGCGCCAGCTGCTGGGCCTGGGACTGCACCTGGGCAGCAGGTGGGGAGCTGTGAGCATCACCTGCCTGGTCTGTGGCTGGTGCTATGCCCCCACCCTACCTCCACCCTCACCATCTCTCTCCTGCAGCTCAGGGTTAGCTTTTGTCCCAAAGGCTCATGGGAAGGGTTTCCCCCTTTCTTTCACGGCAGCTGCCACCTCTTGGGGAGCATGCTCCTCGTGCCCACGGCACCCCCATCCCATCAGGGTCCGAGTGGCAGCGCCCTCAGGATGGAGAAGCCTCTCTGGGCCCCGCCTCCCCCGCCAACCCCGGGCCCCACGGCCTCGTGTGGGCCCTCCGGCCGGGCCTGGGACTGAGGGCTGGGGCGCCCCCTCTGCAGCAACCCTCACTGAAATCTGGAACCCTGGGCTGGCAGCGCCCCCTATTAATTCTCTTCGTGCACTCAGAGCCGATCGGCTTCTGTTTATTCATTTATCTTGGTCTTCCCGCTCCCGCCCCCTCCTCACGGCCTGGAATTTACAATCCAGTTCTCAGGAGGCTCAGCTGAAGGACAAAGCCTGGGGCGGAGAGGTCTGCACCCTGAACCTTGAAACGGCAGCCCCCCGTGCTCCCCCCCCCACCCCCATCACACTCAGTGTGCTCTGGGGCTCAGGCTCCTGGTTGTGGGGTGCTGGGACAGGAGGGTGGCCTGGGCAGAGGGGCCCCCTGGGCCCTGGCTAGGTTAAGGGGGCAGTGGGCCGCCTGCTGTCACTGGGGCGCCCCCTGGCGTCCGGTTGACAATCTGCTGGGCTGGAGGCAGTGAAGCTGCGGGAGCTTCCAAGGCCAGCCCGACCCTGGACCCCGGAAATCCTGGGGCAGGAGTGACACAAAGAAGAAAAGGCGGGGAGTCCGACAGGGCGCCACCACCACAATGGGGAGCAAATGACAGTTCTGCACGCTGAGCCCCTACTCTGTGCCCGCACTGCACCAGGACCCCCAGGGCCGGCTGTGTCCTCGCCCCAGCACCGCCACAGAGCCCTAAGCGGGGGGAGGGGAGGCCCAGCCAGCTGGTGGGGGAGCTCCCAGCCGCCTCCTAGACCCCGTGACCTTGGCAGGACTTAGGCAACTAATCCCCGAACAGGGATTAGCACAGCACCCCCCACAGCACCCCAGAGACTACAGGCCCTGCTCCGAGGAGATGCAATCCATGCGGGTGTGGGGAGTTGAATCCATCTGGGGGGGACCCTCCTCCCTGCGGAAGCCAGGTCCCCGCCCCCCCGTCCCCCAAGGCAGCCTGCCCTCCGTCCAGCCCAGCAGTGTCCCCAGTCTCCTGGGCTGCACGTCACCAGAGACAGAGCTGCCGGCCGCCTGGAATGAAGCGGAGGCGAGACGCCGAGGACAGAGGGAGGCAGGCGGGGTCAGGCCACCAGGAGCGGGTGCTGAGAGCTCTTCTCCCCCCCACCCCCCGCCTCTTCCTCCTGGCACCCCAGGAGGAAAGCAGGGGTCAGAAGCCTCTTCCCAAGCCCCGGGCTCAAGGGCGCCTGCCGGGGCTCAGGCTGCTGGGCATCAGGACTGTGGGGGTGACCAGTCCCCCCTGCCCCCAGCAGCTGCACTGGGCTCTCTGTGGAGGTCCGAGTCTAGGCGAGGCCTGGGACTTGCAGGGGCTGGTCACCTCCTCTCCGCCAGTCCTTGACCAGCAGCTGGCCCAGGGAGGGACGACTGAGCTGCCCGCCCCTCCCCCCGCCAGCACATTAAGGAAATGATTAATATTTAAGAGCAGAAATACGGTTCAGACTCAGCCAGGAGGCAGAGGCGGACGCTGCCCAGGGAGCGGCACAGAAGTCGCGCCTGAGCTGGGTGGGCTGCCAGCCTGCGGGGTGGACACCGAGCTGGGCTCCCCTCAACCCTGGCCTTGTCCCTGACCTTCCGGGGCCAGCCTCCGTGCCCGTCCCCAAGCCAGTGCCGCTCCCGGGTCCCCACAGACACTCCAGCCCCAGCTCCCAGCCTCTCCGCCATCCTCTCTCCCCAGCCAGCCCCGCCCAGCCCAGCCACAGTGACAGCTCACGGCTTCACCACCTCCGTGCCCAGGCTACAGCCCTGCGAGGGGACTGAGCGTCCCCGGGGACCGACGCCTCCTCCAGAGCCCGGCAGCGGTGCCGGCTCAGTCCAGCCACAAACCCAGAGACGGAGGCCCTCCCTGCAGGACCCAAGGGCCGCAGACAGCCCGAGACGGATGCCGAGCCCTCCCTCCCTGCCAGGCACGGGGCCTCCAGAGCAAGCCCAGCGGCGAAGGCATTTCCCAGAAGCTGGTTTAGCAGCGCAGTGACTGGGGGACCAGAAGACTTCCTGGGGTGGGCCTCAGTTTCTCCATCTGTGTGGTGGGCATGGCCACAGCTCACACGTACGGGGCACGTGCCCTGTGCCTGACACCGGCCCGAGCATTTTGCACGTACAGATCAGCTCACATCCTCCTTACGTGAGCGGGTGTGCTGTGAGCGTGCCCCTTTCCCGGATGGGGCAAGAGAGGCACCCAGAGGTGCCGCCGGTCCAGAGCCACCCCCACGGCTCCTACTTTGGGAGCGGGGAGCCAGCCGGGCTGCGCCGAGGGCGGGACTCCATGGAGCGACGCGTGTCCAGCTGCTGGCCCACGCACTCAGGGAGCTGGCGGACATGCCCCCGCTATTATTACTGTTGTTGTTGTTGTTGTTGGGAACACTCCCTGAGCACTGACCTACCCCGTGGCACACGGGGATGGAAATCGAAAGGGCACCAGCCACACTGTCCATGCTGGCCTGACCCTTCCTGCCTCCCTCTGCCCTTCCATCACACCCGCTGCTGCAAAGTGCCAGCTGCGGGCTGGGCACACCTGGCCTGGCCTCCCTGTTTGCAGGACTAGATCAGGTGGCATAGGAGGCTGGGGGGCTGAAGGGACCGACAGAGGGAGGTCAGCAGGTAGCGTGGCTGGCTCACCCAGAAGGCAGACTTCCTACCAGGGGGGCGGGGCTGGCCTGGTGGGCGGGGCATGTCTGGGAGGCTGGGACTGTGACAGGGATGGTTTTCCAGAGAGAAGAGGACCTAGCCTTCCCCTGGGGGAGAGCTCCCCAGCCCAGAGAACAATGTCACGTGACCCCAGGGTCCTAGGCTGGCCGTCGCTTTGGCACCTTTCCAAGGTGGAACAGCCCCTTCTCCAAGCTGCATTCAAGTCGACCTTTGGCCTCGGCCACCCCCCCGCCCCCTGCACTCTGCTCCCCCATTCCCAGGGTCCGTCCCCGCCGCCCTCGCGTCGGCCCGAGGAAACAGAGCCCCCGCGGGCCGGCTGACTTACGTGAGAGCAGAACCTCTCGGGGGGGGTCTCCGCACGTGATGCCCTTGGGCTCCACCTTCACCTTGACGTAGTCCTTGAGGCGCATCACCTTGGGCTGGCAGGCGTAGAACTCCCAGGTGGGGCCCTCGTCCGAGGTCACCCAGGACTTGCAGATGTCATAGTCCCCGGAGGCCCGCGGGAGGCAGTGCAGGAGGAGCGCCAGCAGGCCCAGCATGGCGGCGGGGTCCGGGGGGGCGCAGGCCGGAGGGGCCCTGCAGAGGCGGTGGCGGTGGCGGCGGTGGCGGCTGGGTCAGGCAGGACTCGAGGCCTCAGCATGGAGAGGCCGCATCTGCCTGGCGCTGGAGGCGGAGGTCGAGGGAGCAGCGAGGAACTTGCTTTGGCCACGGCGTCCCTCAGACCGCAGATGGGCAGGTCCACCGGTGGCCCGGCACCCGGCGTCCTCCTGACCTTGGCATCCCACCTCCCCCGCGGGGGGGGGGGGGAACCTGATCAACTCAGGCGGGCTCTCCGGTGGTGACCGGGGATGGAAACGGGATAGGGAGGCGATCCGCGGGGAGCTGGCATGGGGCCGGATCAGAGTGCCTTTAATTCCTGTCCTTCCCGCCAGTCCCGGTCTTTAAAGGGCCCTTCATGTGTGATGTGCTCGCCACTCCTGCCAAACAGCCCTCTGGCCTGTGTGTAAAGATAAAATGAAATCAGGAGGCGGACGCGTGCGCGGCAAACCTGCTCCCTCTGCGGGACTGGACTTGGCGTCTCAGACCCATAAAAGAGATTTCTTTTCATGTGAGTTGAAAGTGGCGACGATTGTGCAGCGGCTGGACTGCAACAGAGAAAGGAGGTGTTAACTGGGGGGGGGGAAAGGGGGGAGGTTCGAGGGGGGAGCTTATTTGGCTCTGCCTTGGTGGAGTCCCCGCACGAATGGCGGCCGGCTGACCTTGGCTGGTAGCCATTGGCAACTTATTATGAAGTTTCTGGGACTTCAGCTCCATCCGGGCGGGCATACTGCTCGGGGTCTGGCTGGTCTTTCATTGTAAGAGGGAAGGAGAGCTCATTAGCAGCCACACCTGCAACAAATTAAAAAGAGGAGAAGGCGGGAGGGAGATGGAGAAGAACAAAAGCTCTCCGGCAAAAA
>JAAGEH010002066.1:0-13083 GCA_011751065.1 Lasiurus cinereus
CACACACTCACCGATGCACACGTTCTCGTCGTCCAGCTCGGCGGAGCCGTTGCGGTAGAAGCCCAGGCGGCAGTGCTGGCAGTGCTGGCCCCGCGTGTTGTGCTTGCAGCTCACGCACGTGACCACGTTGAGGAAGTCGATGTAGCTGCAGCGGTTGGAGTGGCCGTAGCACTCGCAGTCTGTCGCCGCCGCGCGTGGGGAAACAGCAGGCCGTGAGCGAGGGAGGCCTGCCCGCTGCCCCCTCACCCGTGCATTCCGGGAAACTGAGGCCCGGGGAGAGGAGGACCTGCCCCGGACCCGAGGGCACTGACCTGGCCTGCAGCACCTCCCACCATTGGGGGGAGAGGGGCCTGCAGTTCTGAGCCCCCCGGCTGCCACCCGGCCCTGTGGCCGGGGCCCAGGGAGGGCCAGGGGCAGCGCCTGCTGGTGCCGGGCGAGGTGCTCTCCGTGGGTGCCCAGGAGATGCCAGGGTGCTTAGCAAGGCTTCATGCAGGGAGGGGGGCCATGCCAGTGTGAGCTTGGGGAGGGCCGTGCTGGGTGCGCGGTGCCACGCGGTGTCCCCAGCGACTCGGGGGGCCTGGGTGCCCGCAGGGACGGGGTGGGTGGAGGGCCTGGAGCTCCCCGCGTGCTGCTCTGGAAGATGGACGCTGGCCACGCTGCAGGCCCTTCTCGTTCCCTGGCTGTTTGCAAGCTTGATTGACACCGAGGGCCCGGCCGCTGTGCCTGCTCTGAGGCTTGGCCCAGCTCCCGCTCTAATGGAGGGGGCAGTGCCACCCGCTGTCTCGGCCCGGCACCTGCTCCGGGGACTGAGCCAGCCCTGGGACTGCCCGGGGCCAGGCCCCGGGGATTGCAGCCGATTCCACCACCGCGTGAAGGGGCGGAGGGTCACCTTCCCCGACTCAAAAGGGGGGTCACTGCTTGGTGTCTCTCCTACGGGACTCGACACCCCTCTGAATAAGAAAGCCGGCGTAGCTACCCCAAACAGGGAAGGGTGCGGGCCACCCTGCCAACACCATCTGCGTGGCTCCAGAGGACCACAGGTCAGGGGTCAAGGGCATGGGAGAGAGACCTTGGAGAAATGAGCCTCTGAGAAGTGCCCGGGAGATGGCCCCCCCCTCAGTGTTTCTCCGGGGAGAGAAGGCGAGGCGCCCTCCCGGCGTCCTGGGGGTGGCGTCCGTCCGTCGGTCCGTCACCTCTGTGTCCCAGATCTCACTTCAACCAAGACGGCCCCTGGGCCACCTCCCAGGGGAGCTGGACCGGCTATTTCTGGCGCTGCTGCCTGCCGGGCTGCCCACTGAGCTCTGACTCATGCTGCTCCACTCCCCGGGGAGGGCTGGGGGAGGCGGCTCAGCCCGGTCACCTTGGCCCAGCTGCTCTGGGCGGGGCCGAGCCTGGGGCGGCCTCCAGCTGCACCCTGGTTTCCCAGGGAGGGGGCGGGGTGAGGTGTGAGGCCCCTGACCTTGGAATTCTTCCACTGGCACCACCTGAGGAGGTGTGGGCCTGAGCGGAAGGCTGGGAGGCCTGGGCGGGGGCGGGGCAGCCTGGAGAGATTTCAAACAAGCTCTTCCATCTGCCCATCCCCCTGCCTCGGCCACCCTGCCCTGCAGCTCTGGGCACCCTGGCACCCACCTGCTCAGACCTGAGGGACCGGGCTCACAGGGAGCACGCGGAGCCGGCCTGCCTCTGCTCCATCGGAGACCACCTGCCACCCAGGACTCCCCCTCCCGTCTCTTCTCTGCTCCTGTCACCCACCGCGCAGACCCCAGCGGAGCTGGACCGGGTGACCGGCTGAAACGTCCCTCCTGCCGTCCAGCCCTCCCCCTGCCGGGAGCATCCGTCCAGTCTGAGCCTGGCGTTCAGCCCCCGGCGTCTCCCTTCCTTCCCGAAGCCGCCGCCCTGCCCCACCCGCCAGGCCCCACCATTCCCGGGAGCAGACCGTCCAGACCCGCCCCCCGCTGCGGGGAGCATCGTCCCCCGGCTCCCGCCCCTGGCAGTCTGGGGCACCCCGACCAGTCCGGGCGCCCGCCCAGTCCAGCTGGCTCTCACTGCCTCCAGCACCTGCAGACCCCGTCTCACCGGTGGTGGTTCCAGGTCCTGCCAGCAGAGGGCGCTCCAAGCCCTGCGTACTGCCAGCTGCAGGGTTGCTGAGGGGGCAGGTGGGCTGGGAGGGGGGCAGCTTCCTCTTGTCTCCTGTGCGTGTCACTACGGCCACCAGCAAGCCGTGCGTGTCTCCTGCCCCCCCCTGTCGTTGGAGAATGAGGCTCCCTGCCTGGTATCAGGGCCTCTCCCCCTGCACCCCCCAGCCTCCTCCCCACCAGCTCTCCTTTAGCCAACACTCTGCCCCTTGGTCAGGTGGCCCCTCACTGCCCTCCCACTGCCAAGCCTTTGCCTTTGGCTGGTCCTGCCGCCTGGCCCGTGTGTCCTTCTGTTATATATTCCTAGTCCCTCCTCTCCCCCGCCCAAGCCCTCTGGACCTGAGCCCCATCACTGCCCGAGAGGAGTCTCCTCTCACCCCAGAAGCCCTTGGGGTGGGAGGAAAAGGGGGTGGGGTGGCAGGTGAGAGATGTGGGAGCAGCAGAAATCCCAGGTTCCTCCCCTCAGCTCCCTGGGGCCCACTCCCACCCAGGTCCCCTCCCTGGACTGGTACACCTGCTACCTCCACTAAGGGGGCGGGGCCTGTGGGTGTGAGAGGACGATCCCCCCATACCTTCTGCACGGGAGGGCCCCTGGGGCCCGGGGGGGCTCGCCCCTGGGGGCGCTGCTGTCGGCGGCCTGTTCCACTCTCGGGGAAAAGAAGAGAAAGGAAATCATGCCAGGGCTGGGGCTGGGTGTCCCGGGGACACGCCGAGGCGGACGCGCCCCAGAGCCTGATGGGAAGTGGCGCTCTAAGAAGCGGCGTCTACACTGGCCGCACACATCTGGGTCCAAACCTACGGGAGAGGCAGCACCTACGTTACAGCAGCCGTTCAGGCCGCGTGGACGAAGCCTCGAGAGTCTGCACCCTTTGGGGAGTCCTTTCTTCAGCGGGTCCCTGGTTTGGGGACTCCTCTACCCCCGTGTGGTCCCCTTCCCACTGATGGCAGAGCTCTCTGGGCTGAGTCCCAGGCTAATGACTATACGGGCGCCATCAGCCGTGTCCAGGCAGGGACACGCCCTCCGGCGTCTGGCCTGCCTCCCGGCCACCACCTCTCCCTCCACCCCTGGTCTGGGCCCATTTCCATTGGGGACCCCAATGTCAGTGAACCCCCAAAGGCCACAGCACTGCCTCCAAGACCCTCGGGGCACGCGGCCGGGGAGGCAGCGACGGGCGGGTGGGCAGAGTGGCATTGCTCCGCGCCGAATTTCAAAGGACAGGCTGGGAGGGACCCGGAGAAATCGGATTCTTTCTGCGTCTAAAGGGATTTCTCGGAGGCTGGTCGGTGGGAGAGGAAAAGGAAATCTACCGGCTAAAAGCGTGCAGCCTTTCCTGCCGAGTCCGCGGATGGCGAACTGACACCACGAGGCGCTGAGTGAGGGGCGGCCCGGGCCCACCGGCCAGGGTTTGATTACAGCCGCGCTATCGCCTGCCCCCTGCCCGCCTGCCTGCTGGGGCGAGGATTAGCGGCCGGAGCGGCCCTGTCCCCTGCCCTGCAGACAGCTTGCCTGGAGGAGGCAGGAACCTCTGGGCCAGCCGGTCACAGCCAGCTGGACGCTGGCCAGAGAGCCCGCGGTGCCCTGGGGAGGCATCTGCAGACTCAGGACCTTCCTGGCACCGGCAGGGGGGGAGGCCCGCGGGCGGGGACAGGCTCAGGTGTGCGGGGACGGCCTTGCAGGGGCCTGTGCCCCGTGCCAGAGCAGATGGAGGCCCGTCTGCTCCTGCGGAGCGGGGAGCTGTGCAGCCAGAGCCCGCGACGCGCTGCCTCAGCCCCAGGCGCAGGGCGTGGCTGGCGGCTCAGTGGGCAGGGAGCGCCCGGCAGCCTTCCCCGAGTGCCAGGCCCTGGGTGCCAGGCCGCCATGAGCAGCTGCTCCTCCGTCTCCCCGGGTCTCTCCCACCCGCTTTCCTGGGGTGCCTGGACCTCGACCCCAGCTGCCTCCTGAGCTTTGACCCTCGCCAGTGGGACGAGGGAGCCAGCGGCCACCTCCGAGCTGTGGGCCGGGACCCAGGCTCCACCCCCTGCAGCGCTGTCCATCTTAGCGGGGCGCCAGGCACAGTGGGGCCCAGGTAGGGGCTCCAGTTGCTAAAGAGGTGTGAGGACCCCAAACGTGGGCACCTCAGGTCACCGGCCGTCACCCTGGAGCAGCCTCCTCCCCGTACGCCCTCCTGCCCGCAGGGGCTCAGGACGCAAAGCGGCCACGCCTCCCGACAGTCAGCAGGTGGGGGGCTCCCTCTCAGGGCCCAAGCCTGACCTGACTCGCTCGCTGCCAGGCCTCGGACCCTCTCCCAATGCCCAGCTTTGCACTGTGCCCTGCGCCCCTTGCACCCGATCAGCAGCAGCTCAGCCAGTGAGTCAAGGTTCCTCGTGTGTGTGTGTGTGTGTGTGTGTGTGTGTGCACGGGACCGGCTCACCACGCAGACCACGGGGTGCAGGCAGACACGCACCCCCTGGACGGCCTTTGTGCCGGGGGGTGTGGGGCAGGAGTGGTCAGGGGCCCCTGGGGCTGGGGCCAGGGTCTGCCTGGACCTGCTGATGCTGCTGAGAGAGCAGCGGGTGAGGGTGGGAGCAACGCAGAGAAGCAACGTGGGACCCTGTGAGTGGACCTGGGCCCCTCGGACCCAGCTTTCTGTGGTGCCCCTGGGTCAACCCTGGTGGAGGGAGGGGCGCCTCCAAAGCCTTTCTGAGGTCTGGGATCTCCCCACTGGCGGTGCTCAGAGCCCCACACACCACACACCGGCCGCCCCAGGCTGACACTCTGGGGCCTGAGCCCAGCTGGCTGCCTCAGGACCCGACCTTAAACCTCCCTCTACCATCACCCCCCGTCACCCACCCCCAGCCTCTCCAGAGTGATAGCTACAGATGCCCAGAGGGAGGCCGGCCCCCGCTCAGGCCGGGGGGCTCTGCTGCTGGTGGGGAAGGTGACCCCCACTCTTGCCTGGCCAGAGAGGGAGGGGCCTTCCAAAGCAGCACTAAGGGGGAGCTGGGGGAGGCGCTGGGGGTTGCAGCCATAGCACAGGGGGCAGGAGGGAGTGGGCAGAGGGGATGGCGATGCACAGGGGTACAATGCGGGGGGAGCGGGGCGCCCCAGGGCCCAGTGGGACGGAGACCCCCGCTTTCCTCCCCTGCTCTTCCCAGCACATGCAAGCGGCGGGCACTGCGGGCCCGGGGTGTACTCACTGCCGACGGCCGAGCCCGCAGCGGCACCTGTGGAGAGAAGGGGTGTGTGGGTGCTGTCCAGGCTGGGCAGTTCCGGCCGTGGGCCCGGAGCCCGGGGTCCTGGAGGAGAAGGGGGACGAGGGGGGAGAGGAGGCAGGGCAGGCGGTGCCGTGAGGCCGCCAGTGAGAGGAAGTGCAGGGCTAGAGACGGGCCTGGCAGCAGAGAGGGGGCTGGCGCTCTGCCTCTGAGGCCGCTGCACCATAGACAGCCTTCAAGGCGGGTCACCCAGCCTGTCACCCTGCCAGGTCTCAGCTCTGTCATCCTAAAGCCTCTCTCACGTCGGAGGGCACCCGGGCGGCTGTCCAGGTGCCCACAGCCACTGCCCAGCCCTGGCCTCGCGTCCCAGGAGGGCGCTGAGGGCCGGGCCTCAGTCTGATGGTCTGGGGAACGGGCCAGCAATACCACCACCGGCAGGGTGCTGGGGGGCCCCGGGAAGCTGACTGAGCACAGCCTCCCCGACCAGCGCTGACCATTGTCAGCCGTCGGCCAGTGAGCCCAGGCCGGCCGGCCCCGCTCCCTGCAGGACACGGGGACTCCGCTGGGCCCCGGGGAGTGGGGTGTCCCTGATGCAGGCACCTGTGGCCGCACCCGAGGACGGCTGTGATGGCTTCGAGGACCCCTCTGAACACGGGGTCCCAGGAGACCGGCCTGGGGGGCAGCACGAGGCTGTCGCTGCCCATGAATGCTGGTGGAGGGGGTGCTGATCCGTCAGCTGGAGGAGGGTCCCCACACCCTGCTGACACCCCGAAGGCCTCCTCTGCCCAGCCTCAGGGCACAGAGGGGAAGGAGAGCAGGGGGACACCCAGCAGCTCACCCGAGCCCGCCCCAGGCCCCATGCAGATGAGGCTCCCCATGTGGGTACACGAGTTGTTGTGTGTGCATATATGTCGGCGAGTACATGTCTGTATATGCACATGCGCACAAGTGTGCTTGTAGGTGTATGCGTTTGTGTGCACGTTTGCTTGTGTTTACACATTTGAGCACGTGTGTGCACGTTTGCTTGTGTTTGCACATTTGAGTGTGAGTGCATGTCTGTGTGTGCATGTTTGCTTGTGTTTACACATTTGAGCATGTGTATACATGTGTGTGTGCACGTGTAATCTAGAGCTGGGATGGGGTGGGCTGCCTCCGCCAGATCCACTGTCCCCAGGGTTGAAGGGCGGGGAGATGGGCCTCGCCGGTGGCGGCTGGAGCGGGGGCCCCGTGGCCGTGCGGCCGCCGTACGTACAGGCGTTGGGCGAGCCGTGCGGCAGCGGCAGGTAGGAGCCGGCCCGCCAGGAGCGCGTGCGGAAGTTCTTGCGGCAGCGGCCGCAGTCGGGGCCCGTGGTGTTGTGCTCGCACTCGCACTGCAGGCTGCCCTCGCGCACCGAGCACAGGTTGGCGTGCAGGTTGCACTTGCACCTGCGGGGACACAGCACCGTCAGGAGCTCCGCCGGGCCGGGCTGGGGGTGGGGGGGCGAGGGACCCAGAGGCTGCACCCCCACCCCCTGCCGCCAGGATTCTCCCCCGGGGCAGTCGCTCCCGGCTCCCCTCCCGTCGAGGGGACACCCTTCAGGCCTCCGGGACTCGGGCTGCCTGCACTCAGGCTGTGGGGCTACCTCTGAGCTTGGTTTTCGGGGTGTCCTGCGCCTCGGTCAGGGTGGGGGTGCCAGAGGGTGCATTCCCAGCAGCCCAGCTTCGGGCCCCCTTTGCAGCAAGACCTTCCCTGGCAGAAGAGGGCCCCTCGGGCCTGTGGAGGGCTCCCCGAAACATGACCACACCACCCGCTGCTCGTGACTCTCAGGCGCACGGCTGGACGTGATCCCCCAGCCTGGACAAGTCGCCCCGGGGAAGCCAGGCCGGTTCCCCGAGTTCCATCCATGACCACGTGCTCCGGGCGGGGCCCAGGGCAGCTCACAGTTTATTCCTGTTTTATTAATTATTGTGCCATTTCCACACCAACAGCCGGAGACCCACTTTTGCCCGCACTGCATCCTGTGGGCCTCTGGGAAAAGCAGGAGGGGTGGGCAGGCAGCTGTTGGCACAGGGACCCTTCCTCCGGGGGACCCCAGAGATGACCCTGCGAGCAAACCTGCAGCCGACGTGCTCTCCGCTGCCCCCTCCCCCGGACCCCACCCCCAACACTGTTGCCCGGGCAGGTTAAAGGCTCTGACCAGGCCCGCGGGGACGAGCCCTGTGTGACTTTGTGGAAGGAAAGTTCCTTTGCAAAATGTATGACGCGGGAGGTTTCAGGCGTGTTTTTTCTCTCGGCTCCCGTCTGACATCCCCCCGAGCTGGCGGGAGAGGAACCAGCTGTGCGGAGCCAGGCGGGGGGGGGGGGGGGACCGCGCCTCTGGCCCGAGGACGAGGTATTTTTAGACGCCGGCGACACAGCGCGATTGCCATCGCGGCGTTGGTGGTGCGGTGCGCTGACCTTGGCTGTTAAAATGCGCAGGAGGCGGTGGGACCCGAGGAGCATATTGTAGTGAGGGCGGCGGGCCCCAGGGGGCCGGGGTGACAGATCCTGCAGCTCGAGGGCGGGGCAAGCTGCCCAAGGTCACGGGCTGGTTACTCCTGACCCAGACCCCGGGGTCCCCTCTCCCTCTCCCCCGCCCTCCCTGGCTGAGCCTCGGAATGACAATGAGCTCGGCTCCTCCACCAACAGCCAGGCCGTCCCGCCGGGGGGCGCTGCGGGGAGCCCAGGCGCGGGGCCTCCGGGGCCTGAGACGTTCGTTCGCCGGGACCTCAGGCTCTCCGCTGGGCTCCCGGCCTCCGCTTCCTGTCCGTGACAGGGAGCGGTTTTAGGGGACAGAGTGGAAGAGAGAAAGACAGAGACGTCGATGGGGGAGAAACACATGGATGGGCTGCCTCCTGCAGGAGCCTGACCAGGGCCCGGGCCGGGGAGGAGCCTGCACCCGAGGTACGTGCCCTTGAGCTGCCTTGAACCCGGGACCCTTTGGCCGCAGGCCGACACTCTGTCCACTGAGCCAACGACCAGGGCCCACTGGCTGTCTCTCCTCCGCTGAGCTTCATGAATGGGTCACCACCTCTGCCCGCAGTGCCCAGCTGCCTCCTGAGCTTTGACCCTCGCCATGGGACGAAGGAGCCAGCGGACACCTCAGAGCTGTGGGCCGGGACCCAGGCTTGCATCGCTGCTGCCTCCACTTCACAGATGGGGGAGGGAGGCTACAGCTGGGCGCCCCTTTAGGCAGCGGGGCGAAGGTTCTCGGTAGCCCCAGGCTCGGAGACCCCCCACCAACCCCCACTCCCCAAACACAGCCGTCCTCCCGCCCTGGGCCGCCGTCCTCTGACGTTTCGCCTCCCCATTCCTGGAGGCCTCGGGAGGCGGGATACACCCCGGAAATGTGCGAGCTGCACCCGGGACTGACTGGGCCGCCGTGAGCAGGAGCTGACTTGGTGCATCTCCCTGGGGTCCCGGGAAACCCAGACGCCCTCTCCTCCCGCTCCCCACGAGGGTGCCGGATTCTGGTTGGTCACATGCAGGAGCCCACCCCATCCCGGGCCGGAGGAGGCGGGGTTTGAACCCGGGATGTTGGGCCTAGAGTTGGATCTCATGGCCACATCCTACCCCCACCCCCAGCGGCGCCTTATGTGGGTTCCACGTGGGGGATGAAGACGGGGGAGGGGGGCGCTGAGGCCCTGCTCCCCCCCACGCCCCATCCAGCGGCCCGGCCCCGGCCCAGGAATGCAGCCTCACAGGGGAGAGGCCTCTGCCCACCTCCCCTCACAGCAGCTCAGGCCTGGGGGAGGGGGGACGGACCCCTGGCTGCACCTCAGCCCAGGCTGCCCCCCGCCTCTATGCACCCAGGGGAGCCGTTTCCCAGGGAATGACTCTCCGAATCGGCCCTCTGGGAGCCATCCGTCTCGCCGAAACCGGCACCCGCGTCCCTGACCCCGCACAGCCCTTTGGGCTCGTCCATCAGGAGCACCTTTAACAGCGAACCGAGGGGCGGGCGAGCCCAGGCTGCCTCCGCCAGATCCACTGTCCCCTCCCCACCCACCCCTCCCCACCCACCCCACGTCTCAGAGTCCCATGCCTTTCGCTCGAGGTGGCAACGGTCAGGGGGGGGAGGGGGGTGGATGCTGAGCCAGCAGCCCGCTTGCCAGGCCCCGCTGCCGGCCGGGCCGGTGACCTTGAGCCAGTCACTGCCCCGGGCCAGGCCTTCCGCTCGCAAACCAGCGGGTCCGCCTGGTCTCAGACCCTCACCTCGGCCACCGGCGCGTGTGCATGCGCCCGGCACGCTGCCCGGCGCCCGGCGGGCTCTCGGGGCCTAATGACCCCTCTTGGAGTCGCTGCTCCCGGTGCTCTAGCGGCCAGAGTTAGCCAATGAGAATACAGGACCTTGGCCGGGTAGTCAGTGGGTTCAAGCATGCAGGGATACACGAAGGTTAGGGGTTCCATCCCCGGTCAGGGCACACACAAGAATCAGCCAATGAATGCACAAATACAACAAACTGATATTTCTCTCTCTCTCTCTCTTCCTTCTCTCTCTCTCAATAAAAAACAAAAGATACAGAACACCTGGCTAAATGTGAATTTCAGGCAAGCAACCCAGAAGGTTTTAGTGTAGGTGCATCCCGTGAGACACACGTGCACTAAGACATTAACTGTTCTTTGTCTAACATACAACCTCACATGCATCCTGCACGCTACCTGGCAGCCACCCCTGCTCACCCACGTGGCCGAGTGACGGCCTCAGGCCTGACCCCTGACCTCTCGCAGGCCTGGCAGGGGCGTGCCCATTCCCCCCAGGAAGCTGGCTCTGCTGCCCTCCCACCAGACAGAACGCCCCTTTCTTTCTCTCTCTCTCTCTCTTTTTTTTAAATATATATTTTATTGATTTTTCACAGAGAGGAAGGGAAGAGGATAGAGAGTCAGAAACATGGATGAGAGAGAAACATCAATCGGCTGCCTTCTGCACACCCCCCACTGGGGATGTGCCCGAAACCATGGTACATACCCTTGACCGGAATCGAACCTGGGACCTTTCAGTCCGCAGGCCGATGCTCTATCCACTGAGCCACACCGGTTTCGGCGTCCCTCTTTTAACGAGCCCCAGAGGACCACGGCTGGGCTGCAGCGCCCGGCGTGCCCCCCGTTCTCAGACACTCGCTCTGCCTCTGCCCAGGGGGGGGCAAGTGGCATGAGAACCCCACCCCTCCTGTCCACTGGAGGCCAGCGGGGTGCCCAACCGACAGGTGAGGGGGTCGTCAGGCGGCGGGGGACCAGCAGGTGCCGGTTGGCGTGTGCCAGGCCGGCGGGGAGGGGCGGGCGGTGCCCGGGAGCCGCCGGCAGGAGTGCCATCTGGACTCGGGCCTGGCACCACCGCTCCGTGAGAATCGTGCGCCGGGCCCCCCTCCCGGCGGGAGGAGCGGGTGTTTGGAGAGTCGCCCGGAGCGAGCGAGGGGGAGGATGTAGGTCAGCGCAGGCTGGAGGGATGATGTCATCGCCTGCCTCCTCGGGGAATGGGGAGCGGGTGTTTGGGGGAGCGGGAGGTGGTGCCAGAGCTGGGCCGGGAGAGGGGCCGGGGCCGACACCCCCCAGAAGGCTACCCCACCTCCATTTCAGGGCCTCGGACACGGGGCGCCCATGTGGGTGCCAGGAGCACCCCGACCCGGGGGCTCTTGGTCAGGGCTCCGCTCTGCCCGGGACTGGCAGCTCCTCTGGAGCAGGGGCGGGGCTGTGGGGCTGGGGGAGAGGCACAGGGTAAGGGGGACCCCGATGGGGACTGAGCGCAGGGGCGGATGGGGCCTGGGGGGCCGTGGGCACCCGGTGCGGCCGGCTTCCCTGGTCAGGCGGGCAGCTGCGGCAGGCGCTCCTGGGAATGCAATTAGCGGCAATTGAGTTCCGCGGCCAGATCAGACCGGCGGCCGGGCAGTGCTTTTCTAGAAGGTGCTTTCACCGACTCCCCTCCGTCTGGCCTCATCCCATTTCCCGCTGCACAGCCCGGCTTCCCGGGGGCGGGGCACGGGCTGAGGGGGGGCCTGGCCGGGTGACATGGGGGTGTGGCCAGGTGACTGAAGCAAAACCACTTGTCCCTGGGGGAGGTCCTCGCTCCCCCCACCCCCCCCACACGCCACGCCCTGGCCCGGGGAGGGCCGGCCCAGGTGCTGCCCAGGAGGCAGCGTGCGCGGTGCTGGCGGCCGGGGCGGCTCTGGGCGGTAACCCCGTGTCCGGTCCCTTTCTTCTCGGAGTGGCACTGACGGTGAGTGAGTGGACTGGTTCACAGGCCCAAGTTCATGTGTTTGTGAGTGAGTGAGTGAGTGAGAGTGAGAGAGTCAGCAGGTGTGTGGAGCTGGGCCCGCTGCTCTCCTTGAGGCCCGGGAAGGGAGGGAGGAGGGCAGGAGGGAGGGTAAGAGAGAGGAGGGAAGGTAGGAGGGGGGAGCGGGGGTCCCCAGGCCTGCGGACTCGGGAGCCCAGGGAGGCAGCTGCTGTCTGTGCCAGGTGGTGGGGATGAGGATTTGCCAGGTGGAGGGCTGGGCTCCAGGCAGAGGCACAGCCCAGAGGCGGGTCCCAGGGACCCAGAGGCCTCGGAGGCGGGGCGGCCGTGTGGACGGGACTCTGAGTTCAGGGGGAGCTGCCGGCTTGGCAGGTGATGGCCGTATTTGTCTGGGAGAAGAGTCCCCCACGAGAAGGAGCAGACCGAGGTGGCAGGCTGGCGGTCCCTGGCGAACCCCGGACGCCCCTGCACCTCCCCCAGGGTGGGGTGGGGCGGGTTGGGGCGGGGACGGGGTCCGCGTTAGAACCTGCTCGGCCGGGAGCCGGGCGGGAGGGACAGAAGGAGCCAGAGGCGAGCGTTTCCCCCCAGGTCTCGGGTCCCAGGGGAGCAGCAGCGAGACCCCTGAGGTCCAGGCCCGGCTGGCTGGGCTCCTGCAGTCCCCGCTCGCCGGTGGGTGCTGCGCGGTCTGTGTGTGACGTGGGAGCGTGGGGGGCAGTCGGTGGCTGCAGGGGGCGCGTATGAGGCAGCATCTGGGGGTCTAAAAGGGGCTCCGTCTATGGAGGGGAGAGGGGGCCCATGAGAGCCAGGCCTGGGCGCCCTCTGGGGGGGACCTGCCTCCTGCTGCCCGTCCTGCTCCAGTGACAGCGGATGAGTCCTGCAGGTCCCGGGTGGAGGCGGCCCGGAGCCCGTCCCAGGCCCAGCAGCTAGCGGCCCCGCCCCGTCCCCCTGTGCACCCCTGGGCGCCGGGCAGTGACCGTGCTGGCTGCGTCTAACACCCCGGTGCGCTTCTCTCTCCTGCTCGCCCGCTGGCTGAGGGGGGTGCAGGGTGGAGAGCAGGGACTCCATTGGCGGGAGAGGCTCCCGAGGGTGAGGTACCCGGAAACCAGGTTGTGTTCTGGGGACTCAGGGTGAGCTCACGGCGAGTCCCCGCAGAGGTCAGCCCCTCGCCGGCGGGGTGACGTGGCCTGGCCGGATGGCCTTGCCCAGGACCACGAGCCGGCGAATGGAAGAACCCGAATCCGATGCAGCTGCTCTTTGACCCAATACCCGGGCTGCCGGGGTTACAGAGGCCTCAGAGCGAGGACTGGCCAGGGTCCCCAAAGCGAGAGGAACGGGGGTTCTGACCCCAGTGTTAACACCGGCAGCTGTGTGCGGTCTGTTCTCACATGTCGGGTGAGGCCGGGCTGTGCTCACACACTCACATACTCACACTCACATACACACACACTCACACACACACACTCACATACACAGACACACACACTCACATACACACATACACACACACACAC